>JANRMT010062808.1:52021343-52075980 GCA_026402145.1 Polypterus bichir lapradei
ATGGCGGCTGACAGTGGCATCATACCACCGAAATAAGTATGTACATTAGTTTCGGTTAGCGCAGGGAAGCCGCCTACCAAATTTTGTGAAGATGGGGCCATGAATAAGAAAGTTCAACATGGCGGACATTGTTGACTGTTATGACCGTTACGCGTAGAATTTCGAAATGAAACCTGCTTAACTTTTGTAAGTAAGCTGTAAGGAATGAGCCTGCCAAATTTCAGCGTTCTACCTACACGGGAAGTTGGAGAATTAGTGACGTTGGAAAGTTCAATATGGCGGCTGACAGTGGCATCATACCACCGAAATAAGTATGTACATTGGTTTCGGTTAGCGCAGGGAAGCCGCCTACCAAATTTTGTGAAGATGGAGCCATGAATAAGAAAGTTCAACATGGCGGACATTGTTGACTGTTATGAACGTTACGCGTAGAATTTTGAAATGAAACCTACTTAACTTTTGTAAGTAAGCTGTAAGGAATGAGCCTGCCAAATTTCAGCCTTCTACCTGCACGGGAAGTTTGAGAATTAGTGATGTTTGGAAAATTCAATATGGCGGCGAACAGTGGCGTCATACCACCGAAATAAGTACGTACATCGATTTTGGTTAGCGCAGGAAAGCCACCTACCAAATTTCGTGAAGATGGGGTCAGCCTTCTACCTATATGGGAAGTTGGAAAATTAGTGACGTTGGAAAGTTCAATATGGCGGCCGACAGTGGCGTCATACCATCGAAATAAGTATGTACGTTGGTTTCGGTTAGCGTAGGGAAGCCGCCTACCAAATTTCGTGAAGATGGTGCCATAAATAAGAAAGTTCAACATGGCTTATGTTGTCGACTGTTATCGACCGTTATGACCGTTGCGTGTAGAATTTCAAAATGAAACCTGCTTAACTTTTGTAAGTGAGCTGTAAGGAATAAGCCTGCCAAATTTCAGCCTTCTACCTACACGGGAAGCTGGAGAATTAGTAATGAGTGAGTGAGTGAGTGAGTGAGTGAGTCAGTCAGTCAGTCAGTCAGTCAGTCAGTGAGGGCTTTGCCTTTTATTAGTATAGATAATCTAGATCACTCAGAATTGGCATTTAAGCAGAAACAAGCATTACCAGGAATATTCACACATGCCATTTTATCCACATTAAGTAATTTTAGACTCACTAGCCAAAGCAACAGAATGTGGTTGGATATCTAGGAAATTGCCGAGGACATGCAAACTGCAAATAGAAAACATCTCAGCTGGGAATCAAATGAGTGCAAAAAAGAAAAACAAAAAACTAACCTATTCAAAAATATTGCTTGGATTGTAAAATATAGAGCACATTATTCAAGCTACAAGAACTGTTATTATAAAAAGTTATAATCAAATAACAATTCATTATTACTATTAGGAGTTATTTACACAAATTTGAACCTGACAGTCTGAAAATTCATTACCGAATCCACCTTTCTAGCAATATACACAGATAAACTACTGATATTTTAATTATTTCTACTATAAACTTAATAAATACTTCTATGTATGAGTAAATCCTTAAAATATCTACTCTACTCTCTCAATATTACATTTCCTTCTTTCTTTGTATTGTATAAAATGTGTTATTAAATTAATTTGTATTCTATAAGATTATGCAAGTTAACATGGAGAAAATCATTATACTGACAAGTTATCATTCCCAAACAGTTTCTATTCCTACCAATAAACTGTTATAATTTTTGCAGTCATTCTATGTAGGGAAGATGGAAGTATCCCAAAAACAAGTAATTTATTATTTCACAGGCAGAGGAATGATTCTGTTTCTTTCCATGAGATTCTCTTTTAAATAGTTCTAACTCTTAAACAGCTTTTTTTGTATCATCAAAACCAAAAGTACAAAATGAAAGTTGAACTCAGGATAGATCATATTATACGATTAATTTTCCATAACAACATTTATCATATCATATCGTTCCAATCTTTGAGACTACTAAAGTGAACCAGAAAGTGGACATCCAAGGATAGGTTACAGTGTTGTAGAACCCATTCATAATCATTTGAAGGTCTTAAAGAATAAAACTGACATTTTAGGAAAGCCACTTTAGTTTATAAATTATTAGTCCTTAATCACTTCACAAACATAGCAGAGCTTTCAGAAAAAAATAAAACATCTAAATCCAGTATGTATCATGATGCAAACCTCCAAATGATTATTAAAGATATCACTAAGAACTTAAATAATGCGACTGCATTAGAAAGCCTATATGACATAAAATAATATTCATAATGTCTAAAGACTCCATTAAAAACTGCCATCTATTTATCTCTTTCACATATATAATTGAGATTATATTGTAGGTTCTTGTTAAACCCAGTTTAGTAAATATATTAGATTGATTTACAGGATTCAATCAAGATTGAGGAATTTGGAAGAAGATCAATGTAGGTACAAAAGTAGGGTACAGGTGAAACTAACTTTAGCTTACTAAAAATATCAAAGGATTTTTAATAACATTATGATAAAAGGAGCAAAGAATTGCAGAGTTACAGCTGAAAGAATTCTTTACTAAATTATCATTCTAACAACACACTAATCAATAACCAGTTTATGTGGCTTGAAATATGCAAACAGTAAAAAGTTAATTTCGAAAGATGTCTGCCACAATAAGAACTAAGAATGTTACGGAAGCTCTGAACCGCACAGTGAAAAAAAATTATGGGAAAGCCCTTATCTCATACGTACGTAAAAATATCTTGTACATACAGGATACTTTCACATACGTACGAGATGTTTTCATGTGCATGCAAAATAATTTTGCGTACGTACAAGATGTTTTCACGTACATGCAAAATACTTTCACATACATACGAGATAAAGTCAGATTAAAAAATACAAAAGTGCGCTTCAGGGCCTACCTAATTACACCTTTACCAAGGCTATGGCGCTTCAGTTTGACGTCACTTCCATGTCTTGTAGTGCAGTGCTATAAAAAGCAGACAGGTGGGCTTTTATTTATTAAAGGAGTGTGGGATGGTTGGAGGTGGGTTCACATTTTTGGCAAGATGGATCCCTAAGTTAAATTGAAGGTGACCCAGTGTGTCAGTTTTGCCAGTGGATTTGAGTAGAATATTCAAGTTTGCCTTTTTAACAAGGGTACATTTCTTGTCTGAAAACGGTGGGAATTAAAGTGGCCCGATTTGGATTTAACTCTTTAGATGCACATTAAATCCCACAGTTCATTGGTGTAGATAAGTGATCGAGTGTTCCAGGTTTACCAGAGAATTAAATTAGTGAACCCGCCTTGGACTGGGCAAACTGGACATTAATCAGTATATGAAATATGAATTCCTTTCATAACTTGTGCGAATAGGAAGCTGTCTGTGTGCTAGTAAGTGAGTAGTTAGCTAACTAATGTCATTTCCTTTTACTATAAATTAGTGCAGTGGTTAGCTGGTGCGACCTTAAAGTACCTGTTGTGCATGCTATAGTAAGTGGTGGGCAGGTGATATATACATGGTGGACAAGAGATAGTAAGTTGTACCCAAATTGCTTCCCAGGAAGAAAAAATAAAATACACCATATCCCCTCAGGGGCTTTGTACGAGCATGCAGACGGATGGATACCTGTAAACATAAAGCAAATACCTAAATCCTTTGAGTCTGATTACCCTCCTACACCCCTAATCTTAACCATAGTGTAGTGTGTAGGACATTTCGTGACTGACGTTGTGGGAATTACCTGACATATGTCATAGATATTGCATTCTGCAGTCAAACCTATCTTGAATAATCCATCCCAGTCTAGTTTAATAAATAAAAGCCCACCCATCTGCTTTTTATATCACCGTGCTACAAGAGATGGAAGTGACATCAAACTTTAGCGCTGTAGCCTTGGTAAAGGCATAAATAGGTAGCCCCGAAGGGCACTTTTGTAATTTTTCAATCTGACTTTATCTCGTACGTACGTGAAAGTATCCTGTACATACGTGAAAATATCTCGTACATAGGCTAAAGTATCCTATACATATATGAAAGTATCCCATATGTACGCGTAAACATCTTGTATGTACGGGAAAGTATCCCTTACGTATGAGATATTTTCATGTATGTACGAGATCAGGATTATCTAATACTTTTTTTAACTGTGCGATTCAGAGCTTCCAATGAATGTAACTAGCCATTTGAGTGCTAAATTAAATTTGTTACCCATTTCAAATCAATACACCAATCTTAATAGAATTTTCTAACAATTTTAAAATCATTAAATAGCGTTTATTTTCCTCAAAAAACAGATAAACTGGCCACATCATTATTGAACTGGTAAGGGACATTTAAAAAATAAATAACAGCAGAATCTTAACTAAGCATGATCAAGGAAACATACTGATGCCCGTTTATAAAAAAGAAATATAAATTCTTACAAAAAGTGAACAAAAGATATTGAGTAATTCTCGATTCACATGATATGGGAGAAAGCTGGGCTCTAACAGTATTTTTAACATATGTTTAGTTAAAAGCAAGAACACATCAAAAGAAAAGAATTCCAAGTGAATGGTTTTCTCAACACTGAGTTCATGGACCAGTCCTGGGGACAGTATACCCTTTATAAATATAACATTAACACAAAGAAGTTATTACAATTTAGTTAATGGTATTAGATGGTACTGGAATTATCAATTGTGACAATACCCACATCCACAAGTTATGGGAAGGAAAGTGATGGCATCACGACCATGACAATGATGTAATCAATATGTCATAACTGTTAAAGTCACCAGATCGCAACCAATTTAGCACTTATGTGAGATATTAAGGAATGGTGACTCAGACTATTTTCCAACACCATCATCAAAATACCATATGAATGTTTTTCCCTTCAATACTTCAACAGTCATTGAAGCAGATCCTTAAGCTATTCTAATCATCTACATATTGTGACTGAAATGGCAGACTGTAAGACTCCAACAAGAAGTATTGGGTGCCAAATAGGCGATCCCATTCAATAAACAAAAAAAAAAAAGACAAACATGTACAGCGGCAAAACATAAAATCCAGCCATTTAATGGTCTAAATAGCAAGACTCTCTGTCAGGAGTACAGTTGTGGCCAAAAGTTTTGAGAATGACACAAGTATTATTTTTCACAAAGTTTGCTGCTTCAGTGTTTTTAGATCTTTTTATCAGATGTTTCTATGGTATACTGAAGTATAATTACAAGTATTTCGTAAGTTTCAAAGGCTTTTATTGACAATTACATTAAGATTATGCAAAGAGTCAATATTTGCAATGTTTGCCCTTCTTTTTCAAGACCTCTGCAATTCGCCCTGGGATGCTGTCAATCAAGTTCTGAGCAAAACCCTGACTGATGTCAGCCTATTCCTGCATAATCAATGCCTGGAGTTTGTCAAAATTTGTGGGTTTTTGTTTGTCCACCTGCCTCTTGAGGATTGACCTCAAGTTCTCAATGGGATTAAGGTCTGGGGAGTTTCCTGGCTATGGACCCAAAATATCAATGTTTTGTTCCCCGAGCCATTTGGTTATCACTTTTGCCTTATGGCACAGTGCTCCATCATGCTGGAAAAAGGCATTGTTCATCACCAAACTGTTCTTGGATGGTTAGAAGAAGTTGCTCTTGGGGGATGTTTTGGCACCATTCTTTATTCTTGACTGTACTCTTAGGCAAAATTGAATGAGTGAATCCACTCCCTTGGCTGAGAAGCAATCCCACACTTTAATTGTTAGGTACAATTTTATTTTTTTTATATATGCTTCCTCTGGGTTATGCCATCTAGCAATATGACATTAATTATCATAAGACTATCATAAGACATTATTATTATATGACATAATTAACAAGTGGTTTCCTTTCTTCTACCTAAAGAAATCTAACTACACCGCAAACTTGTGGCATAGCATCCATGTTCATTTTACTTTGGCTTCAACAAGACTAACAGCAGAATGATGCACTGTGCATGTTCGAACTATCCATAAGCCATCATGAATATGTTGTATTGCATGAGCTTCTATCTACCACATAATTTTCCAAGTGCCTTTACTTTTTGATTACTCTTGTATAATTTGAAACAACCTTTAGTTGGATAACATTTGTGTACTACAATTTTCAAATATTGACACAGATTCCCAAAGAGATCAAAGCTTTGACTAGACCATTGCAGGACATTGACCTTTTTGACTTATTTCATCCTTGTGTTTGGGATCATTATCCTGCTGAAAGATGAAACTTCAGTTTTTCATCTGTCCAAAAAAGGTTTACATGGAGTATCTGCTTGTATTTTGCATCCATGTATTCTTCCTTCTGTTTCAAGCAGATATGCAGTTCTTGCTACTGGAAAGTAGCAAAATGCTACCACAACCATACTTTGCTACTAGAGTTATGTTTTTTGAGATATGGGTTGTGATACATTAGCACCATAGAAATCTCTTTGAACTTTGGCCAAAAAATTATATATTAGTTTCATGTGACTACAAAACTTTTTTTTCCACATTGCCACTGAGTTTGACAAACTCCAAAAAGTCACACTGACACAAGGCAAATTTGGAAGCACCAATTAACCTAACACACATGTCTGGAGTAAAAACAGATGTGGGAGTAAAAACAGAGTACCACAAGAAGATCAACACAGACATCAGGAGAAAGTGCAAATCTCCACACAGACAAGAGTTAATAACTGGGCATGGGATTTAAACCCAGGACACTGAATCCGGTGATATGTGATAGAAGTGCTAACCACTTTCACTTGGGGGGAAAAACAGAAGAGAGTTCTATTAGATTGACTAAACAAGAAAGGATTCCTTTAGATATTACATCTTTGACTTTACTCGGTCATAAATGGTATGGCCACAGTAAAGAATAAAGATTCTACCTGTACTACTAACAACATATCTCAGTACATTCAGCTTTGACATTAACTTCAACACTAAGGAATGCACAAATGTATGCTAGAAAAAATGAAGAGTGGTTAAACAGGACTGGTCTACAAGAGGCATTTAATACACTATTTCCTTAATTGTAGGCATAATTTTCCAGCTAAACTATATCAGTCTTACCACTGAATATGTATAGATAGATAGAGATAGATAGATACTTTATTAATCCCTAAGGGGAAATTCACATACTCCAGCAGCAGCATATTGATAAAAACAATAAAAACAATATTAATTAAAGAGTGATAAAAATGCAGTGCAAGTTAAAAAATGCAAGGTGGAGAGTGTGAGGCAGGTGTAACAGTCTATAATCTTGTTTAATTTTAACGTTTATCCCACCCCAGGTGGAACTGAAGAGTCACATAGTGTGAGGGAGGAATGATCTCTTCAGTCTGTCAGTGGAGCAGGACAGTGACAGCAAATATAAGAGTCTGAAAACATGTATGAAGTACAAGAGCTTTTATTTTATTGTCATTTTACTTATAACTGCTAACATTTTAATTACAGCTTCTGCCTATAGGGTATCTAATTGTTTTTATGTTTTTGTTTATAACTGACATTATTTTGAAGGTTTAACAAAAGACAATCAACTTGCAGATTGATTAAATTTTAGGGTCACTGAAATTGTGCCAGCATTATTTGCAAGATAAGACACAACACTGAACCCAAGCCATATCAGTACATGCTTTAAACACATCCATAACTACTAAAATTATGTCAGTTTAGAGTTTCAATCAAGCTAATCTGTATGTCTTTGGGATATGTGAGGAAACCCACACCAACATGAGGAGAATGTGAAGACTTCATACATGCAGTGATCAGGCTGGAATTCTAATCAACAGATACAGACAGAACTGTAAAGCAGCCACTCTAGCCATTGTGCATCCAAAGAACCCTTACCTGAAAAACTAACGTTTTATTCTTCACTAAAGAGTTGCTCTGATACCACATTTTTGCTGTTTTTGTTTTTTTTTTATTTTTTAGCATGACTATTTTTGCAAACACACTGAAACTCTGAAAGGTTTGATTTAAGGTAATTTTCCACAGGTGTTTTTCCAAGGTGTGGTTTTTCCATCTCATCCTCATCACCCCTGCATAATTACAAATAGCTGATGCTGTCTTTGTGACTTTCCTGTTTGTACAAGTAGTTTGATATGGGCTATACCGGCTGTTTTTCACAAAACTAAAACAAAAAACAGTAAAACACTTTTTAAAGTTAACATAAATAATGCATTAGCAGAGCCGAGACTAGTCTTGGGAACTTCCTTGTTTCAAACCCCTTTTCTTTTTTCAGCCATTGAGCCACACCACGTCCTAATCAGCACTTCCCACGTGCTTTAAAAGAAGTGGAATTACTGGTACTGCTCCCTCCTTAGGCAAAACTGACAAATCATTCTGAGTTATGTATAGGTCAAGCATTGCTGCAAACTCTAATGGAAATTCTGGTTTTTCAAGAAAATCAGGAAAGGTAACCTGCTCTCTAACATAAAGACAGCCGGCTGCAACTATTTGCATAACAGGTCTCAACAGTTGCTAAATTCTGTCAAATAAGGAGGGTGTGATATATTCTGTGATTAAAAACCAATTTTTTCCATTTGTTGCAATCAATATAGTTTGGTAAACAAAGTGGCATAGTGGTTAATGAATGAGTCTCTAAACCAAAAAGCAGCTTGATTCTAGCATCTGATGCTCTGTGTGACACTGATCAAGTTATTTACCCTGTTTGTTCTCATACTGTAAAACAAATGAACCTAAAATGTTGTACAATGTATTTGCATTTGTAAAGTGTCTCGGGATGAGTCCATTGTAAAAAGGTGCTATATAAAACAAATGTGGTTTGTTTGAATGCTGTTTAAGAATTAAATCATTCCCAGCTTCAAATCTTTACCAGTACAGGATGCATCATACCATCAAATCTTTGAATAAGTCACTTTTCTATGAAAGTATTCTTCATTTACTGTTCTTCACACACAAGATTAAGACTTATTTTATTACTGTGGGAGAAACTTCTATCTTTCAAAACTCTTTATAAAATCACTTCAGATTAAAAGTAAGCAGCTGTTATTGTTCTATATAATTTACTGAGTGTGTAACCAAATTCTTTGTTGGGAAACACACCTGCCAACTCAAACAGAAACTGCTAAATATTCTAGGAACTTAACAATCTCTACATCACAGACAGTAGTTCCAAAATGCTTTAAACTATTACAACCTGAAGACTGCAATGAAAAAAATGCTTTAGTAGCATACACAGCCTCACTTAGAAAGAAAGAAAAAATAAAATTTTACTGGGATCACACAACTCTTTATTGAAAAATATTTAGTGCCCCTCCCCCTCCACACACCCAGCAGTAATACTCAGAAGTATTAGGACACACTTAAAAGACTAGAATGACAACCACACCCAAGTAATTTAAATCACAAAATGCATCCTCATCCCCACTAATAAATATAATTGCAAAATAATACACGCATATAAAGTAAATTTCTTAAAACAGACATTCCATAATACTTCCAACAGAAACTTATTGATTACTTTACTTACTAAGATATAAATGTTAATTAAATCATTTCACAGAGGATTATGAAAACTGTAGTGGTGGAACATATTATACATCCATTACCTGAAAACCAAAAATTACAGAAAAAGAATATCTCTTCACTGCCAAAGTTAAATGACGGGGACATCCCAAATCATGAATATGTTAAGTGATCGGAACCTAGTAACTTAGGTGTGCCAGTACAAAAAAATGGATAGGCATTTAACCAGCTTGTCTTTGGTGATTTGGAAGAAGAAACAGTGAAGCCAAATGAAAACCCTTGCATGTACACGGAGAACATGTAGACTTTACACAGATAGCAAGCAGATGTCAGATTAGAACCCTAGCAAAAAATTTAAAGAAATGGTCCCAGTCTGAGTACATCAAGACTCGCCACTTATCAAGTACAACATGTCAAAGGCTGACAGATTATGGTGGAATGATCTTTATATGGGATGAAAAAAAATGTAATTTATGGAAAATTGAATATTGTGTTGTTATGCAATTTACATAGGAATTCATTTTCTGTCTTTTTTATATTTGTATGGCTTACTTTTTCCATATGCCATACCATAAAACGTTTTTTAATTAAATTGAAAACAACAGCACAGGAGTGCATGAAGCACTGCTGCTTCATCACAGTTCCAGTGACATGTGCTGGATTTTGAACCCAACCCAGTTACTATCCATCGTTGGCACTGGTTCTCTGTGACTCTGCAAAGAAAAAAACACTTAGAAAATAGATGGCAGAATCATTTATGTTCAAAAGTGATTGGAGCTGTGAGCAGGGGTGTACAACGCTGAACTCTGTGCCCTATACATTAGTAGTATCTGTGGGCCCCTTCTTCTCGGTCCATGCCTGTCAAACGTCCTTTCCATTACAGGCTTTGAGGCCCCCAATCCCCCCACACCCATTGAGCCCTGGGTGATCATTACCCTTTTCCCCCCACTATGATGTCAATGCTGTGAAGTAGCAGTATTAAGAGTCCATATCCTACCCTAGCCACTGTCTGTGGATTTGGCACATTCTTTCAGTGGCCATATGTTTTTTTTACTCCTCCTGTTGAGCTAGATTTTGACTTGATCCCAAAGTTATAGAGCTCAAGTAGCTTGGTAACTTTAAACTAGCCTAGTTGGAGTAAGAATGAATTTGTTCTGTAACGGACTGGAGCCCATTACAGGGTCAGATTCTGTCTTGCATCCAATGTAGCTGGTAAATCAGGTTTGGAATACCAAATGGTGACCCTCTGTCCTCACAAGTATTGGAACCTTACTGTGGTAACACCATACAAGCCACTTCACTCATTTGTCCATCTTGTCCTATAACGTATATGGAAAAAGTATTTTATTAAATGTAGTTTTTAAATTAAACTGAGACTGCAAAACATTCAATACGGTTAATCACTGGAGAAATAACACAGCAGAATCCTCTTATGTTCCCCAAAGATCAGATTAATGCTCTGCTATTAATTCTCTCCCTTAGCAGTTTAGTTCATTTAACTCAGCCAATCAGTCTTTATTTAATTACATTTTGCACTGCCACTTCGCACTTGTCATGTCACAAGAGTTTAAAAAGTGCATGTGTCTCATGACTCCAGAAATAGGCATTAGTAATTTGTCTCTGCTTTTTGGTAGACCCAGCTTCCTCTTCCTGGAGGTTTGGAGGTTGTAACACAATCTGCACACTAATTCCCTTGCTTGTCATAGTCGTGTGATTAAAAAAAAATCCTCCCACATTTAGGCCCAGTTTTTGAGCACTCCATATTTAACAGTCAGGTAAGAAAGCAGGTGTATTCCTGTCAGAATCAACGTGTGTACCCAGCGAGTTTAGAAATAGGAGTGGATCAGTAACGTTTGCTCTTTTTTTGGTTTTCAGGGGTTGCCCGCTGGACGTCGAGCACGCCGGAATAATGGTGACCCAGGGTGAGCAGCACTATCGCGGTGACGTCACGGGCCGAGTCACTGGAAAGGTCGCCTGTTGCTAGTGGCGACGCGCGCCGGCGTACCCGTGAGGCGTTCACTGTCCCCTCAGGTGAGAGAGAAGCCGCGGCGCTGCTTTTCTATTCTATGCCCATTCTCTCTGAAAGTGGCCGCCGGCACATTAGGAAGATAAGTTTCCCACTGTCTTTTTGTTTTTGAAAGAAGGAATGAAGAGTTTTAGTTAAACAGGTGTCTCAGCAGAAGACGGGTGGCTTAAACCGCCTCGAAAAGGCAAATGTGCTATTTCGCCACACCTCTGTCACCTGAATCTCCACTGTTTGGGGCTCCCTTTTAGGACACCTCCAATGCCACACGCCCCTCCTTTAAATCCTCTTTCCAACATAATTCGTTTCACTTTTTCGGTTTCAACAACAAGGTATCAGCCCTCCTAAACAAGAGGAATGCTGCGCTGGCTCTGCGCCAGGCAAGCTTAGCGAACAGGATAAAATTTCAATTTAGAATTATGGGAAGTTGCTGGTGTTGGGAGTAAAATTCTGGTTTGGTGAGTTTCAGAGAAGGGAGTTTGCACAGAGACAACCTTGCTACTGTGAGGCAAACACAAGGAAGCAGAAGGACAGAGAGGAGACTAAACAAGATTTCGCCAACAGTTTGGGTTACATTAACCTGCCAGTGATTTTTCCCCCTACTTGTGCGGTTTTGTAAAGTTCTTAATGGATGCAACATGTCCAATGGAAGGTAGCACCTTTGGTTGTTTTTCAGTAAGCTAGCTTGTTTTTTTTTTCTTCCTGACAAGGAGCCTAAGAACATTTTTTTCTCCAGAGCCCTGGAATGTGCAGCTTATGTCAGTGAGAGTCAGGTATTTTAGCTGAACTTGTGCTAATTACCAACCTTCCAGAAGCTTTTTTTTTTCTTTCTTTGCTACAGTGGATGTGAGAACTGAGCCTAGCACTCTCTGCATAAGAACCTAAAGTTATTTTGTGTTGTAAAAGAGGGCATTTGCGGTGTTTGGAGCCATTTGGATATTCAAGCATTGATAAAGAACAAGAAAAAAACAAACAAACAAAAATAATCCCCCCAAAGGAAAGGCAAAGAAAAGATGTGTATGTATGAACTGACAAATCTGTGCTTGCAACAGTAAAGGGTGTCAAAGGCTCTACATCTAACTTCAGACCAAAGCACAGGTAAGGCATTTCAAATGTAATCAGAATTTAATCTGCTCCGTGAATTTTTGAGCAGCAATTTTTTTAAAAGAATTGACGTTATAATATATGATTTGCCTAAGTATGATACATATTTATATTTATATTTATAAATATCTGGATATATCCAGATATTTCTGAAAAATCAGAAAAAAACATAATTTTTACACCATGATTTATTTTACTGTACATGTTTATTATTTGATACATGATTTGCACTTTTGTCCATTGTTTTTTAGTAACTTTCTTAAATTAATATCTGAAACTAAATTACATCTTCATGATCTGTGTATATAGGTTTTATCTTACGGTTTCCTACCCATGCAAGTGTAGGGAACAACAGCTCAGATACTACTGTAGTTAGTTTTTACTAACCTATTACATACATAAGTGAATATGCTGCATATATCCAATATACAGTATTAAAATGTCTACATATGTGTTTTATAGTACTCAAGTTTCATGCAACTTCACAAAAATAGGCATGTTAAGTTAAAAGGAAACTTTAGATTTTCTCCATATGCACAAGTGTGGATATGTGCATGTGACTGTGCCCTTCAATGGACTGGAGTTGCATTCAGGGTTGCTTCCTGTCTTGTGCTCATATATGTATCAATATACACACACATATACATTATATATATATAGTATATCAGTATATATATTGTACATTAACATTAAGTTACTGTCAGCTACTGTATCTAAAAGTCAAGGTATGCTTTATAATACCTGCAACCAATTACATTTTTTAATCTTACAAGTAATTACGATATGTTAATTCTACTCTGTTGAACACTTGAAATAATAAGATCATTTTGAGAAAACAGAAATAAAAAAATGGTAATCATTGCAGCCTTCAAAGGCCAGAAAGGAGAAGCCTTTTTTATGTGAAAATGAAAGACCAAAGGCATACTTTGGTAGTGGTTATCAATGAAATGAATAGAGTGTAGATCACTATGTTGACAATGAACAAAATGCAAAGATCTACTGAAAGATATTCTGAGAAAACTATGTTGTTTTTCCTTCATTTGTGTTGTTCTTTTATGTAGTTGGCTATGTTAACAGAATGAAGCATCTTCATATAGAATTCTTGTTTGTATAAAGCTTTAAGGGTACTGTATTTAGAATTTTAAAATGTAAATATTTTAGTTAAGATGAAGGAAAATATTTAGCCTATTGTATAACTCAATGATGTCATGCTAATAGTGCACCCTATATTAAAACTAATACAAATAAAATAATCTATTAGTTTTCTTTTGGCAAGGCTTGGGGTGTATATATATCTTTAGATAAAATGATTGTGGCAGGGAATGTGGGGCATTAATCTGTTTTTGTGAAAATGTAATGTAAAGAACAGACAGGGTGCAATAACAGCAGTAAGATCCAGATTACAGCAGAGTAAATGAAGGGGCAGCTTCAGTGTAAAGCAGTGACAGGCATGGAGTCAGGAATGTTAGCACATTTGTAATCATTTGATTATGGCAGACTCAGAGTAAGAGAGGAGAGGAGCACATGCCTTGGGAAAGCTTAGATGGAATCACCGTCATATATTGTTTCACCTATCTATAAATATGAAAAAAGTTGTTTATATAATATTAAGTTGTGTATTGACACTATTTTGAGTGTACAATAAAATATAAATGATAATCAAACCATTATAACCATTATAATCAAAGAATATTTTAATGAATCCAGAAAAAGAATCTTCTTCACTTAAACTGTTACATATAAGGTTGGTAATTATGAAGTTTACAGGTTCTACATTTTACAGTCACATTCATTTATGGTATAGTTGTGTTTTTTATCACTGAAATTAATAAACTCTAACTACTCTTTCCAGACCCATCATAATAACATAATCATATGAAATATACTGGACTCAGGAAACTACATAATAGGAAATTACCAGGCAACAATTTTCTTTACCACAAAGGTCGTTTTATGTTCCATTTTGATGTGTGACCCATTAGTTTCAGCATCACATCCTGTTTAATCTAACACATGAATTACTGATTCTGTCCATCTTTAAATTTTGCAGTAGTTATCATTATTGTCTGGGGTCTTTTTTATATTTTTGTAATTTGTGGCTTTTTAAATAAGGAATGTACATTCATCCTGTCCAGGGATGGCTTCCTAATTGCACTTTGTGTTGGCAGAAATCTTGAATCCCTGAACTGGATAAGCAGGGTAGAAAGTAGATATCTGGATGTATTTCTTAAAAATAAGAAAAGCGGCAAAGATTGTATTTTCAAATGTATCTATTTCAGTCACAATGTTGGGAGATAAGAACATCTGTGTTTCTTGCCTAATCAGGAAATGAAATTTCTTACTGACTAGGGAGTTCATCGTAAAGAAGCAGAGTGCTATACTGTCTACAGTCAGTTGTTCTATCCATTTCCAGGAAATACATGTCCCAATACTAGATCTGCTAAAAAAGAATTCTTTTTATACATTTTTGAACTATGTGTTATATAGAGTTTGTGTGCTACGCTGTGTGTTATAAAATTGCTTTGATGGGTTCTTGTAGCTAAAGAAAGATCAACTAATTTTTGTTCTGTTTGATTTAAAGCTGTTTACTTGATTAATTTTGTAACATTGTTCTGTAACACTTGTTCCTAAACTGTCACCAAAACTGATGTTTACTTGATTATGCTTACCTCTTTTGTAAGTTGTTTTGGATAAACATGTCAGCCAAGTGAATAAATGTACATGTAAAATGCAGCATCCCTTAGGTGTTTATATTATCCCAGAAACACTGACTGCAAGGCAGAAACCAAGCATTAGTGAGACACCAGAATTATGGACAACTTAGAGTTGACAATTAGCCACATATAAATGTTTTTTGGGATGTAGGAGAAAAACAAAGTGAACAAAGTGAAAAGACCCATGAAAACACAATGAAAATGTGAACTCAGTGATTCGTCCTAGGTAGTGTCAGTTTAGTCCCATAAAAGGAGACATAGACATTCAATTGCAGCATTTAATTAAAATTGCTTTCTTTTTTGGTTTCACTTGTGTTTTTTTAAAAGATAAGGATAAATTGCTTGCTTGGATGAATGGTGTCTGTTTTAATTGCAGTAAGTTGCTTTATGCCATAAGAATCAGCAAAGGTTTGATCAAAATGAGGAAAAAACACATTATTTCTTCACGCCACTGACCAATTCAGGTATTCAGAATCATGGAAACTTTCAAAAACTGTTTGTATTAAAGATTTGCAGTAGCTTTAATAAAGTTATTGCCTGTTCTTTTGTGATTCAAGCTGACTTGCTGTTTTTCAGTTTTCTATTCTAGCATCTAAATTTTTCACATTAAGGGCCTTTTTTCTGCAACTTTTATTAGTATATAAATAGCGAACTCCCTCTACAATAGGGATCATTCTGAAGACACATTATTTTTGTTATTATTCTTTTGTACAATTTACTCTAAATGTGAATGCATGATTTTTTTCAAAAACAAGAAAAAAATACCTAATGTTCTAACTCTCCAGAGCTGAGTAGCAATAAACTAACTGCGCTGAATGTCAGAGTGAGGTTACCAACTTGATAATGAAGGTGAGTGCCTTTAGTTTCTTGGGCTATGTGAAAGTTCCTTTAACTCAATTGGTTAATTAACAATTTTTTATTCTTGTGGCTAGGCTCAACAAGGAATGGTCATAAATGAAGCCAGGGTGATCTGGAGTGGGTACTCTACAAACTTTTTTAAAGAAAATAGTTATACTGAATTACCAAAACTAAAACTGATGTGTTTTGGCTTAACTCATGCTTTCTCTTTCTAGAATTCCATTTCAAAGACGGCTCTAGTTTCAAAGAACAAATTGGCCACTGTCTGAGCTCAGCATTTCAAGTTCTAACTAAACTAATAAAAACCCTAGTTTTAATTCAAGACTAACAAGGTGAAATAATTTATAAAGGTTTTGTTTGTAAATCCATATAGATGGATTTTGTTTCATACATTTAGAAAACTAATACTTTTTTTTGTTACAACTTGTTTGCAAGGCATCAACACTGCACTCTAGATTATACTATCAACAATAAAAATCTATGGTCAAAATAGCATTGTACAAGGAAATTAATATGTTCCTGGACAGTGGTATAATAGAGAGAGGTGGGCCAGATTCGTACCATCTTTTGTCTATGCTATTTCGTTGTGGGACATTCAGACATTCTCTAATGACGTTCAGCTTGTAGAAGTTCTCATTCCTTTTGTAATTTCTAAAAGTAAAGGTTAGCCAAACTAGATTGTCAGGAGAGAGTTGTATAAAATTAACTAATGTTGCATTATTGCACAAACCCTTTTTGCTACCTTGACTCTAAAGAAACATGGTTAATAACCAGAAAAGAGTGAAGGTTCAGATTGCTGTGCTCTTCCTTGACTTGTCATAAGAAGGTCAAGTAAAATATGATATGGGCTAAATGAGATAAAGTCTGAGGAAGGCTGAAACAGAATTTCTAAATGTGATCACTGAGTATGAAAAATCCCTCTTGTACAAAGCATGTCTTTATTGCAGGACTTTGGTAAAAGCTGAATTATGTAAACAAGAGCTTGAAATGAAAATTACTGATCATATTTAAATTTCTTATTTATATAAAAATGAATATAAACATTTACAGGAAATCTAGTTATGTCTTGGAATTGGAAGATTTATAATACTTTTAAAACTAAAATATCAATTAAAATGTAAAAACTCATATAAGAAAACAGAAGTATAAAATTATAATTTTATGTAATTGAAATCTAAGCTGTCTCAATATTTCATGGAGTCATTTAAGTGAAGGCAGGGTGTTCCATTTAATAAAGGTTTCAGATAGTCCTCTGCATAATAGACTGTGATCCCATCCATAGTATATTTCAATGCCGCATACAGTGCCTTGAAAAAGTAACTACCTCTTCCTAAATTTCTTCTGTTACTGCAATTTTATAACACTGACTGTTTTCAGGCCTCCAACCAAAATTATATAATAGGTACCTGAGAGAACAATTAACAAACATTTTTTTTTTATCTTATCTCATTTATCAAATGAACAAAGTTACCCAGCACCATCTGGCACTATGTCAAAAACTAATTACCCCCACCCACAACATAAAGAAGTGACAGTCAGCTTTTTTAATACATCCAGCCCTCTTCTATAACATAGCTCACTTATTTTGATCCTTAAGATCAGTCAAGTTTACAAAATAAAGATTCAATAATCATATAACACAATAAAAGTAAATTTTCAAAGTAATCAAAAAAAAAATTATCCATATGATTTGTTGGTTATTATCAAACAACGGTGAGAGCTGTACTGTCCAAAACACTTGTAACAGTAGTAAATCTGCCTAGGATTGAAAGGTTGCAAAGATTATTCCAAGGGTGTACTGCTAAATCATCTGTAAGTCACAAAGTATCCTATATAAACAACAATAGCACTGCAGGCTTCTCTTGCTTCAGTGAAGGTCAGTGTCCTCTGCTCCACAATTAGAAAGACACTGGGCAAAAACAGACTTCATTAGAGATAAAAAGGTTGACACCAATGCTAACCATAAAGAGCATAAATGCTCATCTCTCATTGACCAGAAATTATAAGGATGATGCTCAATCCTTTTAGTAGAATGTTCAGATGAGACAAAAGTCGAACTTTCTGAATTACATTGATTTCAGTATATCTGAGATAAATTAACATTGTTTTCCACAGTAAGAACTTCAAGTAATCGGACCTGGTGGTGATAGAATATGGGGATGTTTTGCTGCATCAGGACCTAGGAAAATTTACTAGAACTGAAGGAACCATGAAATCTAAATATCATAACATTCTAAAGGGGAATGTCTAGTCACCTGTCTATATAATGAGGTTGAACTATAGTTGGGTCTAACAGAAAGGTAATGATCAAAAACACAAAAGCAAGGCTACATTAAAAACAAAGAGAAACACAATTAAAGTTTTAGTTTGGCTTAGTCAAAGTCCACAAGTAAATCCAACATAGATGCTGTGGCAGAACCTGAAATGAACAGTTCTTGCTCAAAATCCTACCATTTTTTCTGAATTAAACCACTTCTGAAAGGAAAAGTAAGCTTAAAGTTCTCCACAGCAATACGAAAGAATGATATTGAAATATAGGGAGCCTCAGTTGTAGTCATGGCAGCTATGTGTGGCGTGGTTGACTATTAAGTGTAAGGGACAATTAAAAACTTTTTCACATGATATCAGTTGGATTGTAGATTAACCTTGTCCATTCAATAAGTTGTATTACTATAAAAATGTGTTATTTGTTTACTATGGTGTCTCATAGTAGATTTTAGTTGAAAACCTAAAATCATTTAGTATCAAAGATTTGCAATTAAAGAGGAAGGGAGAAAATACTTTTTAATGAACTGTATATTCTGTATCATTTTTATTTTTTTGACATGAATGCTTTAGAAGTCAATTTCTATAATGTTAACTACATCCATCTGATTAGGTAGTGTTGGCTGATACAAGCAAACATGTAAGCACAGTTTTTAGAAGTGGTTCAAAAGAAGGTTACTATTTTCATAATTTAGGTTTTAATGTTTAAAATATATAATTTTTTCTCTATTTACTTTTATTGACAACATCAACCATTAGGGCACCATAAACCACAAGGTCTGTACATCCATCCATCCATTATCCAACCCGCTATATCCTAACTACAGGGTCACGGGGGTCTGCTGGTGCCAGTCCCAGCCAACACAGGGCGCAAGGCAGGAAACAAACCCTTGGCAGGGCGCCAGCCCACTGCAGGGCGCGCGCACACACACACACACACTAGGGACAAATTAGAATCGCCAGTCCACCTAACCTGCATGTCTTTGGACTCTGGGAGGAAACCCACACAGACATGGGGAGAACTGCAAACTCCACGCAGGGAGGACCCGGAAAGTGTGCCGCCCCAGGTCTGTACTTTTATTTAACAAAACTTTCCTTGGTTAGACAGGATTCAGCTCAGCCACTCTAGTTTGGTTAAATTACATACATCGTTATTTACATGCTTAAGCTCTTCTGTGCACAAAAATACTGCTTCATTTGTTTGTTTTCTTAATTGTTTTCTAACATTGCTATAACTGTTAGTAGTTCTTTATGTTCCTCAAGTCTTTCTGTTTTAAGTGTAGTTTTCTCTGACGCATTCCTCAAGTATTGTGCTTTGTCTTTCCATGTGTTTTTCAGTTGACCATTGAGGTGTTCCTTTATGTGTTTTGTGAGCTCAGAGGGCAATGTATCGCTGACTGTAACATTTTGGACAGGATATACTAATCCATAAGGAAGTGTGAGATCTAGAATGATCTTCCCCATCATATCATAAGTGTATCAGTTTCATTTTGCCCTCTCCCCTATGCTTTGATTGTGTCTCCCTGGACTGTGCTTCTAAATGGTATACAGAATCTGTATCTATACAGTTGTACAAGAAAAAAATAAATTGAGTTCAAACGGCGTATTGTTACAAAATACAATACAACACAATAAAATAACACAAGCATTGCTGGGCATATAACCAATGACACAGTAGTTATAATTGAACCAAATAGATCAGTCTGTGTACTCTGTAGAATTCAATAATCTAACTGCACATGGGAAAAAGGTAGTGTTGGCTTGAAGGCTTCAATATTGCCTTCCAGAAGGCAACAGTGTGAAGAGACTGTGAAATGCGTGAGTGGGTTCTTTAATGATGGTTCGCTCTACTGACACGCTACTTGCTGAAAATACACTGAATGGTGGGCAGTAAAATGCTAATGATGGACTGGGCTGTCCTCACCACATGATTCAGGGCTCCCTGATTAGAAGCAGTGTAGTCCCTATACCAAATAGCAATGCAGCATGTCAGGATGCTCTCAAAGGCATACCTTTAGAAAATGATAACTAAAAATTAAAATTCAGCTTTTTCGGCCTCCTCAGAAAGTAAATATGCTGTAGTGCCTTTTGATTAGGTAACAATATATAGTGGGTACAAGAAAAATATTTGGAAATCTAATCACTCAGGAACTTAAAACTGCGCAATGCCTCCACCATTGAACCATGAATGTGGATGACTTGAGTCCTACTAAGGTCAATAACCAGTACCTTGGTTTTTTCAACTTTGGGAGACAGGTTATTCAGCTGGCACCAGGATGGAAACTACTCCACTTTACTCCCATAAGCTGATTCATCATTGTTTGTGATGAGGCTCACAATCAACAGGGTATAAATTAGCAATGCAGCAGTATATGGTGTTAGAGATATTACTGTGGATTTTACTGCTTGGGGTCTGTTGGTCAAAAGGTCTAAAATCCAATTACAATGTGAAATATCCAGGCCCACTGATGATAGCTTTTGCACCAATTGTTGAGAAATAATTGTATATAAATGATAAGCTAAAATTGATAAACAGCAGTCTAACATAACAATCTTTATGCTGCAAGTGAGTCAGGGCCAGATATACTGCAGCAGCAATGACATCTTCAGTGGATCTGTGATGGTGGTAGGCATACTTGTGTCCTTGATGCGTAACTTGACTATTTTCTCAAAACCTTTCATAATGGCTGACATCCAATTTCTTAGGAACTTAATTTAAAGCATTTTTGGACAGTAGCCTTGGCATAAGAGGAGTTAAAAATGTCATTTAAGATTTCTGCTACCTCACTACAAAACTCTGTCAACAGATGACTAGAGATACCATTTGGATTTGCTCGCTTCTATATGTTGACTCTAAGCAAGGTCCTCCTTACACTAGCCATGGAAACAGACAATACACAGTCACCATAGGACGGCCCTGCTTTCATTGCTAGGGCTGTGATGAGTGCCTCAAACTGGGCGTACAACTCATTGAGCTCGTAGGACAGGGACATATTCCTGTAATTACTACTTAATGTTTCTACTCTTGTAATCAGTGATGGACTTTATGCCCTGCCACGTCCATCTTGGGTCTTTATCCATTACATGTTCCTTTATTCTAAAGCGTAGGCTGATTTGGATTTTCCAATAACTTTGATTAGATTGGCCCTAGCTGTCTAAAGTGCAGCACTATCACCAGATATAAATACAGCAATACGGGTTTTCAGCAGCGAACAGACCTCAGAATTCAATCAAGCCTTCTAATTAGACTGAATAAAGACAGACCTTGTGACCACAACATGATCTACACACTTGCTTATGACAAATAATGTGTATTTCCTAATGTCTGTATAGTCACCATGTGATGCAACAGCTTTAAACATGTTCCAACCAGTGTAATCAAAGCAGTGCTGCAGCAAGGAGATTGCTCCTTATGGCTTCTTGTTTGGTGACAGATTATATCTTTTCAGAAGTGTTTTTTTATGCAGTTATATCTATTATAGGGTCATAGTTTAGTTTTTGAAGTTTTTTTTATTAATTTTCTATTATTCTTTTCCTCCCTATTCTGCCTGTGTCTGCTGTGTTTAAAAATGTTTACCTTATTTAAAACCTTTTAGATTGTTAAGATTTTCCTTCTGCTTTACCAGTCACATGGAAACAATCTATATACTGTCTGTATTCCTCTGTTTTCTGCAGGTGTTATATACTAGAGCCTCTTTAAGTTCATTACATGATATATAGATTGCCCAACACCCACAAGAGTTGGAAACAAACTCTGTTTTCAGCCTGCTTTTAGTGACGTGTCTTTTGTGCATACTATTCCCTAAAGCCATCAGCTTACAGTAGTTCCATCAGACAAGTCTTCCACTTTGAACAATGTATCACAATATTACCATACTGGACAGTTCAAATTAAAAATGATTTAAACATTTGAACAGAGCACAACACTTGCTCAGTACTTTAAAGTCCATTTTATCACATAATACTAAAAACCATCTGCCAGACACCTCAAAGGAGCTTTCATACCAACATGGTCCCTAATAAATCTGCTATATAATAGAGGATCTCTTTATTTTTAACAGGAATTTGTCAAACTTCTGTAGCTGAACCATTGTCGCTTGAGGTTTTACCGGCCAAATATGAAGTTGAGATATTTTGATTTGCTTGTTCCATATAAAAAACTAGGGTAGCTGTGAAACCCGTTTTTCTAAGAGCTCTTGTTGCTGCAGCAAATGCATTTCCTATTTTGTGGTAAGAATTACAACATCATTTGAATAAATCATATACTTTCAAAGTCGATTTATCATTATATTTATCAACAACAGGAACATTGTACAATTCAGTGAAGTCTTTAAAGGAATACTATCCTAAATATTGAAATACCCCATCTTGTAGAGAAGAGACTGCCCTCACTTCTGTCAATGACAAAAACTGCAAGCATTCATTAGCCAGACCAAGAGTGTTAAAGTAGTGAGCATTCCCTTATCCTTGCTGCCAATTAATTTATGGTAGGCAATTGGGTCAGGATCAAGGCCACAAGATGACATCCTGTATAAGTAACATGTGTTATTCTAAAAGTAGCTGGTTGATTGGCATGGTTTTTTTTAGGGGTTCCACGGTCAAAACATTAATGGATTAATGAAAGCCAAGGTTCATTTTTGCTGAATGGCCTTTGTTAAGACTGACTGCTGTATTAAGCTGCTGTTACAAGAAAGAAGGGTTGGCATGGCAAATGGCTGAATAACTGATAGAGTGCAAATCTATGAAGTATGTAAGAGATGAAAGACTGATTCCCCATCTACACTACTGCACTTTCAGTTAAAAAGGCAGAGCTCCATGTTTTCCCTTAATTTTTTTGTTGCTCCTTTGGAACATTCTGGTTCATAGATTTTTTTTTTTACTTGTACCTTCCACCTGTGTAACAGAGTAAGCTTAAGGCTTAGCTTAATTCATTAACAGATTCTTTTAGCTTTCTCTTTCTTTATTGTAACTCTTGCCCCAACTTCAGGCATGTATTTCTCTCTCTTCTCTCTCCTTACTGCTAAGCATTACCCATTTGTCAATCCTGTTCAACCATCTTTTTCTTTAATCCTTTACAAAAATTTCCCATATGATAAGGACTTCCCATCTTTCTGGCAATGAATTCACTGTTAAATGAAATTTAGACTTTTTTTCTGCAGAGATAAAACTATCTTAGTAGTTTTCAGCTTATGTCAAGTACTTGTAAGGTAGGCGGCTAGGCTATATTACCTGTGTGTTACAGTCAAGTAGTATGCCAAGGTTTGGAAGTCATTGGGTTTGGTGTCTTTTGGGTGATAACTTATGTTTCCTGTTTACAGACCTAAATAGAGTATTACCTGGTTGAAAAAAGAGTCAGTACTTCTTTTATGTAAAATAATGAATTGCTCTATGCAAGTTTTGGACAGATGACCCTAATTAGAGTTTTCATATACAGTACTTCAGGATCTTGTTACAAGTAATGATGGAGAGATTGTGAGACTATTAAGTAAATCAGGACAGCAGGTAGAATACTTATGTCCACGCTTAATTACAGTAATGAACAGGTACTGAATTTTACAATAATGTTTGGGTAAGATTGGCTATTTGTTGGCATAATTTCCACTGAACTAGTGAATGAGGAAGTAGGAGGTAAAATATTAAGGGCTTTTAAGTAAGCTGGACTATTAAAATGAAAGGTAATATTGTTGAAATATATCACAGCAGAAAGTTTTCCCCTTCATCTCTGTTGCAATATTCAAGGTCTAACTAATTTTACGCTTTAGTTAACTGCTGTTTGTTTCCTTGATTGCAACAGAACTCGTTGTCGCAATGTGATCCTGGAGCCTAAATGGAAGCATGACAAGGATGCACTTTCACAACAGATATTCTGACACAGGTTATTTGGAGCTGACTGTGATTGTCTCTGAGCCTTCATGACCTTTTGCAGAGGATGAATCTTCAAGCAAGTTTTAATTGAGAATCATTAGATGTAGAGATATCAGTAAGGACAAGGGTTCCAAGCACAAGCGTTAAAGACAGAACTTACAGTCAAGATGCCTAGGCCCATATTCATCATATGTAACAGAGGAAAAAAACAGGAAAACAAAGATATATCTGAGTTTTGAAAAATGTGTAACTGTTTTTAATGAATAGATCTACACAGATGACTGCTAATTCATAGGTGGAGCCCCTCTGAGACAAAACCTCAAGACACATTGTTGGATCAAATTCAATTTTTTTCAAAATCTTGAAATCAGGCAACCAAAAGAGACAGAGATTAAAGCAATACATATTTTGAAAATGTGTCTAATACTGTTCAGTGGATGCAGCGGATTCCCCATGATTGACAGGAGCCTGCTCAGCGCCTGTCGCTCTGCCACGAATGTCAAACTGTCCAGCTCCATGCCTACAATAGAGCCTGCCTTCCTCACCATTTCTGCCATGTATACCCTTAAAACAGTTTGGGAGGTTCAATGCTGTTATGAGAAAGAAAGGTGGGCATGCCAAATGGCTGAATAACTGACAACAGTACAAATCTGTGTAGTACATAAGAGATGAAAGAGAGATGCTCATTCCACATTACTACATTTTCAGTGAAAAAGGCAGACATTAGTCTCTATTTTCACCTTTTGTTCTTACTGTCTGTGTATTTAACTCCCGAAAATTGAGACTTCTGCTCTCCAGAACTATATACTTCTAATAAATATAGTCTCAGCATTGTCAAGTACTGTAGATGGGTGAAAATGGTGTCTTTTGAAAACTCAGATTCTAATCGAACTGTGGTTTATTTGTGCTTATTATGTGGCCTGTCGCTGACTGTATCCTTCTTATTACAATGTCTCATTCTCTGAGTGGTCACTCTTCATGGAAAAAACAAAATTCCAACAATGCAGGCATAGAATAGTTGATTTCCATGGCACATGTTGTGTTGCTAGCCTGTGCATCTAACTTTGTTTTGTACAGTTTGAATGCTGTATACATAAACAGAAGGCAAAGTCTACAGTTTTGTAACAAATCCAGTGTGGCCAGTGGCACTAACATCTCCTTAAGGACTTTTCCAGTGATGTGCACATGCCCAGTGTAGGCGAATATCCACATCATTTGTGTTTTTGGTCGATTAAGCATGGACAGAGATACTTTCACAAATTATATGAAAACACTAGTATGGATGGAGATAACTTTCATTTAAAAATACTGTTTTTAAATGAAAATGTAGTAGTATGGATGTAGGCCGAGGAAAGCTTCAGGAAATCCTCAAAGTCAAAGATATAAAATCCAGCTTTCAAACAATGCCAAAGATTTACCATAACATTAAAAGGGGCATAAGAGCCAATTTAAGCTGTCCCTAATTAAAATGTATAATATAGAGTATGTATGTATGTATGCATACAAATGTTTTTAATCTTTTCTGGCAATCATTTTTTAAGAAAGTAAGTGTCTGTATCTCCCTTTTCACAATTGCTTTGGCGGTTTATAAAATGTACAAAGTTTATTTAGCATAAAGTATTGACTCAATATATTTGAAATGTCCATTTGCATATAGTATGGTTTCTTTTTCTAATATACGTCTGCTATAATTACAAGGTATTCTGAGAATAGTATTCCAGTCTAACATTTTTTTTAAATAAAAAAATTTAGAACCATATGGTTTGCTGCGCTTGCTTTGGTTATATGTAAAGTGGAATGTAATATGGTGATAATCGTTTCTGTAGAAACAGGACATCTTCCCTCTTTGGCTCATATTTGATTGTGCTTGTGAAATGTAATGAAAGAACTTCAATCACAAATGACTGAGGAAGGCAACAGTGAAAAAGTGACAGTTTTGAAATAGGTGCAAACAGGTAATACTAATAGAGGGTCAAGAGCAAAAGAAAAAAGGTCAAGTCAAATTGTTTGACTATAGAAAATATAGAAATTCTTATGGAAATCAGGTACAGATTTAATTGTAAAAGTAAGCTGAAATACATACTGCATTTCATATTTTAGTATGGGTGAAGGGAAAAAGTGGTCTAATCTCTTTATCCCTATCACACCACTTTTCTGAGTACGGTATAATACACTGTGGAATGTGCTGTTCATTGAAACTTATAAATACGCAGTAAAACTAGAAAGTATATTTTAATTAAAAATGCCATATATAATGTGTATACAGCACATAAAAACATAAATACTGTATATAACAGACAAAGGACATACACACCCTTATTGAAATTTCAGACTGGTCTGATGTAAACACCAAAATTAAGAGAAAGCTTGTCCAAGCTTGTTTGGTTTTTTTTATTCTTAATAAGCCCACTTATACACCACACTGAAAAACTACCTTTCTCTCCCACCATCTCTCAATATACATCATGGTTTCTCTTCTTCTTGCCATTTGAGCATTAGTCCCCTCTCTTTCCAACTCTTTACTAATTCAGCCACTGCAAGTTAGACAGATTTAAACCCAATGCATGAGTCACAGTACTGTACTTTCCTTACTCTGCTCCTTAAATACCATGTTATAACTCCTTCTAGCAGTTTGTAGTGTCCTAGTGCCCTTAAACAACTTTCTTTTGCCTTTAATGGGACAAGTTTCAACTTTACAGCTGCCTACCCTAATAAAGGGACAGTATTGTACCAGCAGTAGTGCTATTAGAAATAGTAGTACTAGAATTGTAAGTGTACAGCATATGGTGAAATTCGTACTTGCATATCTGAGCAACATACAAAATGTCACCCCCCTCCATTGCCATAATAGACAATAATGTATTAAAAAACATAACTTTATTTAATTTAACAGCATGGATTGCTGTCTTAGCATTCTCCAATTAATGTAGATAATGATGTCGACTCAGGCATTGTTCTCTGAACAGAGGTGTGGGTTATGAATAAAAACAAGTAACCATATTTAGCAATATGCTTGCAAAAATTTTTTTTTTTTGTACTATTATTATGAATAATCAATAGGCACAATTAAGTCTTTTACATGTATTACAAGGTAACCTATAAAATACTGTGTCAAAGCATTGCCAATAGTTACACTTTTATACTTTTCTTCATTTTATAAGCAAGTTATAAATCTTGCTACACATTTGTTTAAATTGCTTTGATAGAACATTTTTATATACTAATCATGTGAGTAGCAAGATGTAATTTTTCCCCAAAAATTACAGAGATAAAATATTCTTTGTAAGTAACACTATAGTTCATACATAACTAAAGTCCATGTTTTTGTTATGATGGATTTTGGGAGGCACTATGTACAGCAGCACTGTACAGCACCAGGCTTTAAGTTACTTTTGCAAATTTAGATTGACTTGTCCTCTTCTTTGGGTTTGCACTATTTTCTGCCACAGTCAAAGGATGTGCTGCTAGCTTTATAGGCATCTCAGAAAATATATTTCTTGTCTAGGATGAGTTTTGCTCCTCTCCTTTGTTACAAAGTGGAATAAAGCTGATATAAAACAATGAATAGTAAAACATTAAGTTTAATATTAAAGCATTTCTCATTTTTCTCTAGCTGATTTATTTATTTTAATCTGATAGGTCTGATATGTACTGCTTAATAATGAATTTTTCAGTTACTTTTATTTCATGCATTATATGGTATCACTCTGTAGATTAGCAAAAGTCAGAAATAGTACACTTAGGCTGGGCCAGATTAAGAATGGTGTGGATTCATGGTCTGAAACCTTTTTTGAGGCTCTACCTACACAAGATACTACGAGTGCTCCAAGGTCTCAGTGTCATACAGAGTAAAGTAGATAACTACTATCGAGTCTTAGCTTTAAAATAAATTAAATATCTGAATAGAGCAAAAAAAGTATGCTTACATTCTGAAATTATGAGACAAAGTATTCTCTATCAAATCTTATATCTACAGGGTGAACCAAAAAGAAGTACGACATTTAAAATGTTTAACGCTACAAGATAAAATAAATTTCATTACAACACCAGAAACGGTATACAAAATAGATTTTTTTCACTGTGTTTGAAAAATGATGTCTTCAAGGTGGGCGGCACGGTGGCGCGGTAGGTAGCGCTGCTGCCTCGCAGTAAGTAAACCTGGGTTTGCACATTCTCCCCGTGTCTGCGTGCGTTTCCTCTGGGTACTCTGATTTCCTCCCCAGTCCAAAGACATGCAGGTTAGGTGCATTGGCAATTCTAAATTGTCCCTAGTATGTGCTTGGTGTGTGGGTGTGTATGTGTGTGTGCGCGCCCTGTGGTGGGCTGGTGCCCTACTCCAGCAGATCCTCGTGACCCTGTAGTTAGGATATAGCGGGTTGGATAATGGATGGATGGATGGATGTCTTCAAGGTGGTGGCCATCATTAACACACTCTGAGACAATTTCTGAATGCTCGCATGACTTGTTCGGCCATTTCAAGGGGAATAGCGGCAATGTTGTGGTAAGTAGTGTCCTTGAGGGCTTCAAGGTTTTGAGGTCGGTGTGTGTATGCCTTCAACTTGAGATAGCCCCACAAGAAGAAATTGCATGGAGTGAGATCAGGCGAGCGTGAAGGCCACCCGACATCACCGTGCAGGGATATCATCTTCCCTGGAAACATCTCCTGCAAAACTTGCATGGATCTTTGCACCCTGTGAGCTGTTGCTCCATCCTGTTGAAACCAGGGATCCACTACATCAATTTCTTCCACTTGGGACCCCAAAAAGTTATCTAGCATTTCAATGTAACGTTCTGAAGTGATGGTGACCATTGGGGGGGCGCGCCCCCTCAAAAAAGTAAGGGCCTACAAGACCAAATTCTGCAACGGTGCACCAAACTGTTACACTTTCACTGTGCAGGGGTCTCTGATGAAGTTCACGACGGTTGGTTTCAGCCCAATAGCAAAAGTTTTGTTTATTTATGCAACCATTCAAATGGAATTATGCCTCGTCGCTGCACATGATGTGTGCTGCATCTCAATGAACAGTTTGCAGACTGTTCGCGCACAACTCTCTATGGCTCTCCCAAGTCTCTCTCGGTGAGTTCCTCCACTATCATCATTTTGAATGAAGGAAATTAAGGTCCTCATGTAAAATCCTCCTCAAATACATGTTGGAAATGCCTAAGGTAGATGCATGGTTGCGCACTGAATGTCTAGGAGACTGCAAAATTGATGCCTTTACAACTTGAATGTTTTTAGGTGATCGTACAGTCAGAGGATGGCCTGGAGATTTTCTGTTCAATGTTGTACCTGTCTGTCTAAATTTAGCCACCCCTGAAAAATAGTTTTCCATTTTGGGATGTCACCGTTAGGAAGAATGCAGAAATGTGTTTGGAAGGCGCATTGTTTAGTGATGATGGATTCGTTGTTTTTGAAGAGAGCTTCGACAGCGAAAGCACGGTGCAAACCGGACCAAGGCATGTTGCCAAATGAAAACTACAAGGGATCACCTATCAAAGGACTCCCACCCCAACCCACTCAGCTGCCTGTACTTTGCGCAATGACTACTTCAATTATGCTCACCCTGTATTATTAGCCATCGCTGCACAGCTGACAAGTAATCAAGTAAACATCACAAACCAAGGTTTGAAAAGTCAACTATAGAACCCTATTGCAAATGCCTGAAAAAACAAGAATATGAAATACTGCAAAGGCCATTCTGTATATTAACTCAGACTAATACTTTCTTTTCAAATTTGTACTTTTCCAAATTTTTTTGCTGAAAGGTCCTTGGTCAGATCAGTAAAATCCAGTTTTCAAACCAGATCACTCTCCATTGACACCAGAGACAAATGATTCAGTCTTTACTGTCCCATTGTGGATTTAAGCCTATTTTTCACTATCCAGAGCTTGCAGAATGATTGCTTTTCACTTGTATCTGTAACAGTGTCAGGTAAAGCCTGAAATAGATAGATAGATAGATAGATAGATAGATAGATAGATAGATAGGGTACCAAACAGGCAAATATATAATATATAAATGTATAATTTATATATTTCTGAATATATAAAGTAATTTCTGAGTCATTCCTAATTGCATAGAATCAAAGTTTTACTATATAAAGTCATTCCTGAATATGTAAAGTAATCTCTTTATGTATAAAGTCTGAATATACATAAGTATAGACTTGAGTTTGTATTCAAACTTTATATATTCAGAAATTATTTATGATTTAATAAATCTATTTGTCTGTCTATCTATGTATCTGTTCTACATATTGTCACAAATTCGACACAGAGTCATACAAAGGTTTGGGGCAGCCACCCTTATAATTAGTTTCCTGGCTACAAAGTTACTTAAATGGATACAGCACTGATGTGCACAAAACGAGTCCAAAACAGAACTGAGGGAATAGGGAAAAGGTGGAGGCTTTTAAAGGGGAAGACAGAAGTGAAGTTGAAGGGGTTGGGCTGATGAAGGTCTTCAGCCATTGGTTCAAGCCCGGACCTGCCATCACAGGGGCCGGAGCCATCAAGGTTTCCTTCCATAGGCTCGGCCCCAGAAGTGACGTCAAGATGACCAGGTGGAATCTTTTGTGAATGGTCTGCAGGGAAGGGAGAAAAAGAGTCAGCGCACTCTGCCACATCCCAGTATGTCTCGGAACTGCCCTTACTCAAGCCCTTTAGCTGCCTCCAATGCGCACGTGTGTGACAATATATATATCAGAGAGCAGCTCCAAACAGCTCCAAAAAAATGAAAACACAATAGCACTGCACAGTATTCCTAGTTTTTATCTCTCTCTGCATGCTCTGCACTCCTATCACTACTAACAGCCTGTAAGCAAGGGATTAATGTTATTCTAATGATTTCAGTTTATGTTAATTTTTCCAATAAGCATGAATTTCAATAGGATTTGAACATCAAGGATTCTAAAAATAACATTGGTTTTTCATTTTATTTTAATTAGAAAGTAGAACCTATTTACTTTCTTTGAGCAAAGCCATTTTTATTGCTTTCGGGCATTCACGTAGGCCTTTGCCATTGTGGTCTATCCCAGAACCACCCAGGAATGTGTGATATACAATATATATATATATATATACACTAGCAAAATACCAGCGATTTGCAGCGGAGAAGTAGTGTGTTAAAGAGAAAAAGAAAAGGAAACATTTTGAAAATAACGTAACATGATCGTCAATGTAATTGTTTTGTCACTGTTATGAGTGTTGCTGTCATATATATATATATATATATATACACACACACACACATAAACATATATATACATATATACATATACATACATATGTACATATATACATATACACATATATATATACACATACATACATCCACATATATATACATATATATATACACATATCTACACACATACATACACACACACATATATATACACACACACACACATACATATATATATATATATACATACACACACACATACATATATATACATACACACACACATATAAACATATATATACATATACACATACTGTATATATACAGTATACACACATACATATATACATATATATATACTGTATATACACACATACATCCACATATATACATATATATATATATATACATATCTACATATATTCACACACACACACATATATATATATACTAGCAAAATACCCGTGCTTCGCAGCGGCGAAGTACTGCCTTAAAATTTTTATTAAGAAGAAAATTTAACCTTTTTAAACAGAGGGAAAATATGCCAATAATTATTTGTTAAGGATCTCTTTGTATACCATGTTGTCAGTTCGGCCTTCCGGTTGTAATATGACCAAGCTGTGCGCTGAGCTTACTCTTGAGCATGTAACTTACAGTTGGCCATGTGAACAGTAAGTAATCTTGTCTCAAATCTCACAGCTTGGATTGCTGCTGTCATAATCGGTTTGAGTTTCATGGTTTGTTTCAATTACGATAGTATTTGCAGGATTTGTTGTGTTGAAGTGACATTCGGCCTCTGTCAAGCATTGTAAGCACACAACCGGTTTCATCGATAAAATCACATCCAGCTTTTGAGAGTTTAAACACTCATAAACATCAAAGTGTCCACTACTGAAATCGTCACCTGTGAATCTAAGATGTTTAAGAGGCATTGGCGGTTGTCGAAAGGTGTAAAATATTTGGCCATTTCGGTACACTTGAAAGCGACAACCGAACAATTCAGCGGCAGCCATCAACTCACATGCAGAACCATAGGTGAAGGGCTTAAGCATTTCACTCTTCTAGTGCTCCTGTGTAGTATAATTATCTCCTGTACCGTCATCAGTCCACACCTTGAACCTGTCCCAGTCATTCAATACATAAGACAGAATGTTCCTCCGGATATCAAGAGTGAGCCTGATATGGCCATGCAATATGTAACAAAGAGAATGGAAAAGGTAGGTGCCATCTCCGGGCATGGAAACCACTCAGTAAGTGACAGTTCTTTGATCGATAGTGATCACCTCGATAGACATGGTAATGGGGGTTGGAATGATAAAGGAAATGGGTACCTGAGCAATGTAAAGTAAGTCTAAAATACCTACACAATAACTATAATCGTAATAAACGAACAATAAAACAGCGGAGAAGCCGGGGATTAAACAAAAAGGCTGTAGTTATCAGTAGGGAGACGTGAATCCCGTGGCGAAGCAAGGAAGGGAATGTAGAGACCGGAGCGACGGACGGCCTTATATAGGCAGGCAGCCAACAACGTGGGAGGCGTTGGGATGGGGGACCCAACGCCACCTCACACAGTGACTGAGCTGCAGGCTATGGACGTATATATGTACGTAAGTAGGATTCAGTTAGCGTTGGGAACCCATGTACCAAATTTCTTGAAGATGGGCCCATAAGTAACAAAGACTGTTGAAAAGTTCAATATGGTGGCCGACAGTGGCATCATACCACCGAAATAAATACGTACATTGGTTTCGGTTAGTGCAGGGAAGCCGCCTATAAAATTTCGAGAAGATCGGGCCATAAATAAGAAAGTTCAACATGGCGGACGTTGTTGACCATTATGACCATTACGCGTAGAATTTTGAAATGAAACCTGCTTAACTTTTGTAAGTAAGCTGTAAGGAATGAGCCTGCCAAATTTCAGCCTTCTACCTACACGGGAAGTTGGAGAATTAGTGACGTTGGAAAGTTCAATATGGCGGCTGACAGTGGCATCATACCACCGAAATAAGTATGTACATTGGTTTCGGTTAGCGCAGGGAAGCCGCCTACCAAATTTTGTGAAGATGGAGCCATGAATAAGAAAGTTCAACATGGCGGACATTGTTGACTGTTATGAACGTTACGCGTAGAATTTTGAAATGAAACCTACTTAACTTTTGTAAGTAAGCTGTAAGGAATGAGCCTGCCAAATTTCAGCCTTCTACCTGCACGGGAAGTATGAGTATTAGTGACGTTGGAAAGTTCAATATGGCGGCCAACAGTGGTGTCATACCAACGAAATAAGTACGTACATCGGTTTCCGTTAAAAGTTTAATATGGCGGCCGACAGTGGCATCATACCACCGAAATAATTACCAAATTTCAGCCTTCTACCTACACGGGAAGGTGGAGAATTAGTGACATTGGAAAGTTCAATATGGCGGCTGACAGTGGCGTCATACCACCGAAATAAGTATGTACATTGGTTTCGGTTAGCGCAGGGAAGCCGCCTACCAAATTTCGTGAAGATGGGGCCATGAATAAGCAAGTTCAATATGGCGGACGTCGTTGACCGTTATGACCATTACGTGTAGAATTTCGAAATGAAACCTGCTTAACTTTTGTAAGTAAGCTGTAAGGAATGAGCCTGCCAAATTTCAGCCTTCTACCTACATGGGAAGTTGGAGAATTAGTGATGAGTCAGTCAGTCAGTGAGTGAGTGAGTGAGTGAGTCAGTGAGGGCTTTGCCTTTTATTAGTATAGATATATTTATATATATATATCTTGTCACGCATGTGCGCATGGGAGGCAGCTAAAGGGCTTGAGTGAAGGCAGTTCTGAGGCATGCTGGGATGTGGCAGAGTGCACTGACTCTTTTTCTCCCTTTCATGTAGACCATTCCCGGGAGATTCCACCTGGCTCTCTTGACGTCACTTCCGGGACCGAGCCAATGGAAGTAGACCTTACCAGCTCCGGCCCCTCTGATGTCACGTCCGGGTGTGATCCAATGATTGAACACCACGTGCCCAATCCTTATGACCTCACTTCCTGTCTTCCCCTTTAAAAGCCTGCCCCTTTTCCCTTTTCCCTTTTCCCTCAGTCATGTTTTGGACTCATTTGTATGCACTTCAGTGCTGTGTATTTCTATAAAAGAATGACTTTGCAGCCAGGATACCAGATTATACGGGTGGCTGCCCCAAATCTTTATCTGAGTATGTCTTATTCTTGTGACAATATATATATATTTCCTTAAAGTGAAATTAAACATGCTGTATTCACTTAAAAGTTACCATTGTTCACACTGAGCATAAAGTGATGACAGTAATCAGTTATGCACAAAAGCAGAGTCAAAGAAAGACATCATTTTTGCTTTTGGTTGATCAAAGCAACCTTTCACTAGTCATACTGTAGAATTAATCTAGTATTGCCACCAAAGGCATCATACAAATGTAGATCTCAGATCTGATTCAAAGATCTAATTTGATGTGCGTTGCTGCTGTTTACAAAGAAGAGGGGAAATAATGTAATATATCTAAAATTTAGAAATGGGTTAGATGAAGTTGAAGGTATAAACAGGGTCTTTCAATGGGCCCCTCCTGCTACACAATAAGGTATAGATTATTTTTTAACACTACTTATTTTAAATGTTTTAATAAATATTGCAACCAACATTTGTCTACTATGATGTCATTTTTACAAATGAAAGGAATTAGATAAAAAGTCAAACAATGTCCATATCTGAGTTAAATTGTAAATTCGTCAACATTGTCTCTAATAACTTTGCTACTAGGGAAGTCAGAAGAGTGTTTAAATGCTCTTTGAAAACATAAATTGTCTATTTAGTCACTTTTTTTCAATATTGCTTTTTTAATAGTAATGGTGGTGGATTTAATACATATGGTAACTACTGAATGGTATAAAAGTGACACATACATTCATACATACATAAAACCTAAAAGTGTTTGTTGCCTTCTTCTGATTTTCTGTAGGGTGGACATTTCAAAGACTGTGAAGCCTCTTTATTAAAAATTCCACAATCTGTTAAGATAGAAAAGCACATAAGCTGCTCTTCAGTTTTAATTTAATAGTACTGTTTTAATTTTCCTTTTTCCCTCTTTGGATGTCATAAGATTTAAAACTATTTACAGTACTATAGAGTTATATAACCTAAATCTGTTTTATGAAATAGCAAGTAATCAGGTGTGACATATTTTCTCCTGTTATACAAAACCTAGCATGTCAAAATGGTACTGTGACAAAATTGCATTTAGTTTTACACCCATAGAAGTAATTTGTCTGAAACTTTATTTAAATACTTTATTTAAATGTCTTTCTTTTTAAAGAAATTTGAGCAGTAAGAAAAGCACCACCACCACAATACTATCCACAATATGCTTTTTGTTCTTCTATATGTGGAAGCAACTAAGAAGACACATTTCATGTTTTCTGAAGTAAATATAACTATTTTTTTTAAAGTAAACACTTCTCCCTTTTCACTCCTCTGTTAGAAGATATATTCTGTGTTTTCATAGCGAATCACAGGCAGACAGCAGTAAATACTTTCTGTCAGGGTCTACTTTTCATTGTGTGTTGTAGCCTTGTCTACCCAGGCATGACTTCATTTTTGCATGTTTCCACTAAGCGAAGATTTTACATGGGCTGCTATTTAGCTAGCAGAAATGATGTAGGTTGCAACTTTTAGTTGGGCTATTTCTCTGGGGTTCTGTTTAGTTTGTTTTTCATTTTAAATTACTCTATAAAATAATAAAAATATGTTCTTATCTCTGAATGGTTTGGGATGTTTTATATGATGCCCAATGTTTTCGAACCTTGCTCAAGTCTAATGGTATTTACTCTGTGGGTGACCCTCCGCACATATTTATTGTACTGTAGTCTGTGAAACATTTACCACACTAGGCCAGGCACAAGAATAAACAATGTTGTCAAACACTCTGTTAAGAGAGGAAAAGAAAGACAGGATTCCCACAATGTATGTGTAATACAAGGTCACTCTACCAAGGTTGCTCCAAGTATAGTACTTGGTGCTCTGAGATTCAAAGACAATGAGATAACATAAAACAAGCACCATATATATCAGCTTGTTTTAGCCGCAAATTACTTTGATTGCTCTAAATCTCACACTTACTTTCATAATAAAATTTTGCAAGGGCTTTATATGGATCCTAAATAATGCAGAACCAAAAAAAACACAAGTCTCTCTACCATGATGAGAAGGTCATATGTGTCAGATCTGCTTTTTATTTATTTTATGCATATAACATAAATTTTTTCACTCTTCTAGGTGAATCTGAGTAGAATAGTTAGTTACCTTAATAAAACTCAAGGTAATAATGGTGATAACTCAGTTGCTATAGTCAACAACAATTTTTAGGCCCTGATGGTCAGGGCTATTATCAATGGAGTAAAGCATTAACTGAAGGAAAAATAAAAATTTTGATGTATGATTTAATTTGGTTCTGGAAAGTGCTGCAATGTATGTATATTTTTTTCTTTTGTGTTTGTGGTAATCAACTGCATGCTCTACTTCAAACAAATTTAATTGGGGTAAATATCAGTTTTCCAATGAGAAAAAAGGCATGTTGTGTTCAGTATTCAATTGTTTTCTTGTAAGTGTTAGTCTTCTTTATTTGTAGAAAAAAAATTACCCTGCTTTCTTCATTATGGGCTTACTGTAGTCCTCTGTATTAACTATTTAAATACACATGTACTGTAATTTCAATAGCAATTTATATAGATGTTACTTGTAACAAGCTCATTGGACACAAAATTAGTCACCCCTGGCAAAATCTTATCTAATAGCATGTAAATGCCCTGTGAGACTGAAGAACAGCTCCAATTCTGTCTGGCATGTACACTACCAATTTGCAGATGTAGGTGACGTCAATTTTCATCCATTCTTCAAGCACCAGTGTGATCCGATGGCTCCACCAGCATTTTTCTTTTTGCTCCAAAGAATTTCACAGATTTTCAATGGGATTTAAATCTTGGGATTTTGCAAATTAGTCGAGATGCATGAATGCTTCAGAATGTTATTTATGTTAATCATACACAGTTCTAGCCCAGTGCATGTGATAATTGTCATCTTGACGATGAATCACAAAATGGAACACATTGTTGTCCAGATGGCCAATATAACCCTTCTAGTAGAAATGTGTCATCATCTTAACTAAAAAACTAATTTCCTCATAATTGAAACACCAGCAGAACATCAGAGAGCTGCCTCTAGTAAGGGCTTCTTCTATAGTACTCTGCTCCAAATATCCATGGCATGCAATTGACTTCCGAGTGTTCATTCGGAAATGCCTTATTTTGGGCCTGTCTTGACTATCTGCAGCAGTTCTTGCCTGGTGAACCGCAGTTGTGGTGACAATTAGAGGTTGACTGCTGGAAGACCCACTGGACAGTACAGTTTTACACATGAAGTCTTCAAATTCCTGTACACACTGCACTTTGGCACAGCCAAAGGTGATAACCCTTTTTCCAATCATTTACTTCTGTCTCACTACACATTATCACTGAAAGATACAAACACACGTGGCACATCACTAATCCTCGACACTCTACAGACCTCATTGCACACAAAACACAGATATTTGTAGGGCAGTATTCATACTGAGGTGTCCTGTGTTAGTGTTTAAAATATGTATCACCTATTACATGCACATTGACTAATTTTTGTTATACAAACTTTAGTACAGTTGCAACAAGCATGACTTGCCTAAGGTCCTCTAGATAACAGAAAACTTTCCTGAGTCAGCAGAACAATGGAATATTGATGAACCAGGAAACCTCTGTAGCTTGATCGTGAGCAAAGCAAAAGCTCTGAAATTTTGGTCACTGGAAATTCTTATTAAATCAATACATATAAAGGTGGTGCTGTAGGGTAAAATCTTTGTGTGATTTTGTTTAACAAGCTCTGTATGTCCTCCCTTGTGGAAGAGGAGGTGTATGAGTGACCCAACTGAGTATATGCGTCTACAGCCAATTTAGGAATATTTTTGTTATCCTTGTTTGATAACTATTACTAGGGAAACCACTGGCTTTTTGGAGTAACAATTTCCAAGATATACAGTAAGTCCCTTAACTGGACCTTCACCTACCAAGGATGTTCAAATTCTGTGCTGCATGACCAAGACAAATAGCTCATCACGGAATGTGATGAGTGATCATTAGTTGGAGACAGAAGAGAAAAGCAAGAAATAATTAGAAGTGTCAAGTAGTGCAATGCTTATTATCTATTTTTTATTATTTGGTCCTCCCATTTGTTCAGGTTCACCAGTCCCATATATTTTATAGAAAAGTAAGTTGATTCCATATTTCAAACCTTCCCTTTCGTTGCATTCATGTAAGGTTTTAGAGGCAAATATGAGATTCCAGTCACCATTTTTCTGGAATGGCTTTCAGATTATGCTGTTCATTTGTGTAACAAATGAGTGAAATTAATTAACATTTAAGTTAAGCTCATGTTGAATTATTAGTAACAAAAAAATCTCTGCTATGTAAAAAATGATAATCGATTTACATCAGCATAATCTCGGAATCTAATCTTCCATCATTTTGTGTACCTGCAGAATGTTTTCATTGACCTTTTCTATTACTGATTATCTTAATTATTTCATAATTGTACAAATTAAAGTTTAGCATTAAGTTTAACCAAGAAATACGAATTTGTATTAAAAAGGGATTAATACTATCCTAGATCCACCCACCCATCCAGTATGTAACCCACTACATCCTAACACAGGGTCAAGGGGGTCTGCTGGAACCAATCCCAGCCAACACAGGGCACAAGGCAGGAAACAAACCCCAGGCAGGGTGCCAGCCCACCGCAACTATCCTAGATATTTTATTTAAATTAATTAAAAAATGAATGACCATATTTATTCATATTAAGGAAGGTTATACTACAATTATAATTAAACTACATTATGAACCTCAAATAGAGAACTATATAAGTGCAATATTATTGACTGCAGTTCTGGACTAAATATTTAAAGAAGTCTTTGTAACATTGTAAGAAAAAGTTGAGAAAAGAGCAACCTGAGTTATCAGACAAATCTGAAGAAACCATGTACCGGTAATTTCTTCTCAAGCAAATAGAGACAAAACTATAAACAACCTGCTATAACAGATATGTGAACCAGTGGTTGCTACAGGCTTGAATCTCTTTTTGCTGTAAGGGTAACTGGGCTAATATTTTGCCATTGGTAAATAAAGGATACAGTAGTTTGAGTCTGCTAAGCTTTTGTGGTTGGTGTAGCCTTTGAAATTAAACAAAATTCAGATCTGGCATGCTAAAATGAAACCTACTGCACATAAGATGCCAAAGACCAAAATAAAAGTAGAATTATGCAAGGTCATACTGATGTAAATTCCTGCATTACTGTATATCTTTACTATAACAAAGTGATTTTAAAACATTGATTATGATGTTTTTGTTGGAGTAAATCACCAAGATGTATATTGGTCTCAATGCTGAAGCACCATGGAAATTTTGCTGTTTAGAATTTGTGGAGTCATTTTAACTTATATCTAAATAGGTATAAAAATTAATAGGTGGATGGATGCATGCATGGGTAGATGAAAGGATACTACAGACTGCATCTATACCAGTAAAAATGAACAACTTTTATGTTGTAGCATTATTTAAAACTAACGTTGGGGATTTTTTGTTGTTCTTAATAATATACAAGGGATATTGTTGTTTAACTTGTGCTAAATAAAGTGCATATAAGGGCAAAAATAATACGTACCACAATGGCACTGAGTTGTCAAGGTACTGGTGGCCTTTGTACAGTACCTTAGGTATAACAGTAGATAACAGTATTTAAAATTATTGTAGAATGAAAAGAGGATAACAACAGATAATTCAACATAAATTCTTTGACAAGGATATGGAGTACAAAACGATATAGGAACCTGCGAATGACATGAAAATACAAAATATATGTTAAACTAAGCTATAAATATCAAAGTCCAGTCACATATAAATGTTTTATGAAAACCAATTAAAAATATTTCAGTTTAATATTAAAGTGTGATATTTTGTCTTAGCCAAGTATTAACTGCACTTGATTGAACTAGCCTAACATTTAATGCTTCTAATGTTACAACAGACAAAAGAAATGGATAAGAAAAGCTCTTCAATAATGGGTAGCATAAATTGAAAGCAAAGCCCTCAGATTGAAACCAACTCAAACTGAAGCAAATACAGTACTCTGATCTTTGATTGGAAAAATTGTGTCCTGTTTAAGGTGTACTATAGATTCTAAGGCAGATTTGCTTTGCCTTGTGAACAATACACATTTTTGAGACAATATATGATTTTAGTGAATTGTGTTTGAAAATTCAAATTATTGCAACATTGCAAGATACTGTATATTAACTGTTTTGCACACATTCAGATAGTTACTATATCATTACACTGAATTAAGGTATTATAAAACAGATCAAACATTAGCCAGTTAGAAAGAATTCAATGAACTACCAGGCCATCCTTTGGTCTTACCAAGTAGTAAATGCACAGGAAGGTGGATTTTGTAGTGAAATATATATCTCTAGACCTGTATGAGCATGGGCTACTACAGAAAGGATTTCATCCTGTCAAAATGCTATCCTGTATGTGAATCTTGTTTAAAAGTTTTTTTTTGTAGATGTAGCAAAAAAGTTTTAGTGGTTCAAAACTCATTTAGAATTTGGTACAAGTAAAGGTGGTACCTTGATTCAGAATGATTATTATCAATTGCACCCTTAAAAACAAATTAAACATTTCCACTTAATTTAAATATGCAGCTTAATTTCTGAAATCAGTATGGTACTGAAGACATTTTGATACAAGCCACCTTTCAAAAAATATAAACCTATTCAATATGTACAGGACAAGGATTAATATAATTTAAAATAGTACACTGCAGTTATCTCCCCAAACTTAGATTTAAAACTATGTAGGTTTTGCCCTAACTCTAAAAAGAGCAATAGTGCACTTGCCACCCCCTGCCAAATCTTTTGATTTGTCCACAAATCATATTTTTCTAGTAACCTGTTTGGCTTGATCGCTGGATGTCATTGGTCTTTCACCCTCTAATTACAGTCTCTTTGATAATCGACTGGATGGCACCCCTTCTCAATGATTGGTCTAATTTAATTGCTTTTGCTACAATGCAGGGTCACGCTCATTTTATAAGAGCTTAGTGATGTGCAGTGTTATCTAAAATCTGAAAAATAATATACAAATTTGGTAGCTGGAGTTCAACCCAGCCATTTTACAGAATATGTGTTTCTTGGATACAACCCTCCTTTCTAAAATCTTTATTTCTCTACTTATGTACTAATGCTTTATAGTTCATTGCAGAAAGCACCATTAGTTTTCAAAGATGTTATCCTTAATGCATCATGACAATATGTCTTAAATAATATGTTTTAAATGGTATGCAGAAAAAACTTTGTGAAACATATTACAGAAAAGGGTATCAGTTTGGAATTTTGGATTAATGTTATAAGAGCAACACCCACAGGTAATTGAATACTAAAGAAAAGGGCAAGCAAATATTTTTATCTTTTTTTACTTATACTCCCTGCTTATGTCAGGGGAGGGGTAGCAGAACAACTCTTGGAGAGTGTTTATGAGTAAATAATTTTGGAATGCTGTCATCAATTTTAAAAAGCAGGATTTTTTGCCATGGTGTTGTTCTGTTTCAATTCATTATTATACTGAACAAATTAGTCCACTTCAAAAAACAAACAAGATAGATCAAAACCTCTTTTAAAAAAGTGACACATTAAATAAAATTGGCATAATTATTTTATGCTCTGCGCAGTATGGATTTGCAGTGTTTAGTGCTACTGCCTCCTGGATCTAGCAACCTGTGCTTTTATTTTTCAATGTTCACTTCTGAGTGCATTAGTACCACCTTTATAATTTCAACATCAGAAACCTATTGTGGAAATTATGTAATTGAAAAACATACTATATGGATTGCATGACTATGAAGATGTAAGCCAACTTACCTCACTGCTTGAGTAGAATTTGAATCCTGACCTTGTCTCTGAGAGTGGGTTTAGTTTACTTCAGCTTTTTCCAACTTCCCATATATAGGCATATCAGGCACACCTCAAACTAACCAACCATGCATGAGAAATTGTGCCATGTAATAGACCAATACACCATTTTGAGCTGACTCCTACCTTCCACCTATACGGTCCAACCTCTTATAGCTCTAAACATGTGAAATAAGCAAGGTTTAAAAATGGATTAAAGGCTGCATGGATACTATAACATGCAAGTAATTAAAATTAATTTTTAAATTATAGTGTTTTATATCTGAAATTAATCTTAAATCATTGAATATTGCAAATATATAAGGAAACATGCATTATTAACATTTGTTCAGTAAAACAATTTAAATACAGTACATTAAAGCTTTCTTGTCATTACAGTCATAATAGAAAATTCTGCATGTTAGATGATGTACGCTGTCACATTATCTTAACAGTCACTCACCACACACCCTGGTTGCTATGAATACAGCTTCTGCAACCAGCTTTGTTTTATATAGTTATCAAAAGTAAACATTTTGTAATAGTAAGTGAAGCTGACATCATTGCAATTTGAGCTAGCATGTATGTAACTGATACCTTAGGCTTAGTACCTGATTAATCTGCACTGTAGGTTTTTATCACATAAACAATTTATTACTTAAATTAAGAAAAAATAAGCTCACAGGCTTTATGTATAGCTCATTTCTAATGTATGGAATAACATGATTGTGTGGCCAAGCACAACTCTTAACACCATTGTTAAGTTTGCTGATAACACAGTGGTCTTAGGCCTCATTTCCAACAATGACGAAGAGGCTTATCTGGATGAGGTACAGAAACTGGCAGTATGGTGCCAGCCTTATAACCTTTCACTGAATGTCAGTATGACCAAGGAGCTAGTGGTGGACTTCAGGCAGAAACAGAACAGATCTACAGTCCCATCAGTATAAATGGTATTCCTGTTGAGAGGGTGAAGTACCTGGGTGTGTACATCTTTGAGGCCCTGGCATGGACCCAACATATACAAACTTAGTTCAGGAAGGCAAGACAATGCGCCTTTATCACTTGAGAAAGCTGAAGAAATTCAAGGTCTCATCAATTATTCTGAAAACTTTTTATACTGGCACCATAGAGGGCATCCTAACACAGAGTTGCACACCTTGGTTTAGGAATTGCTCAATCCATGATTGCAAAGCCCTGCAGAGAGTGGTGCGTTCAGCAGAGAGCATCTTAAGGTTAGTACTGTCCTTTCTGCAGAACATCTACACCAAGTGCAGTAGGACTAGAGTAATTAGAATAATTATGGACTCATGGTGCAGGTGTCCCGAATCCTATGTTCCTTTTGCTCACCAGGTTAGTAAGTAATATTTGCTCATTTTCTAAATTTGTTTATTCCATATAGCGTGCAGAATGCCTCATTCAGGGTATGAATTAGCCCTAGATAGGGCACACCAGGACAATTTAGATTTATCAATTAAGTTAATTTTGCTATGGAAAACGAAACTGGAGTACCATAGAAAAAATCCCAGATGAGTGAGGGATGAATATACAGTACAAACTCCATAGTTAGTGGCAAAGCTCATTTTTAAACCAAGAACACCAAGTTGTAGGACCACTGCTCCACCATGCCACTCATTGTTAGTAATAGTCTCAAGTATCAGTCATCATCATGGTCACATTTTTTCTTTCTTTACTTAATTTACAAAATAAGCTCAGTTTATTTGTTTTGACACATCCTCTTTAGAATTATTGTTTATAAGATTTACTTATATACCCTTTAAAATCATTTCAGTTTTGTCTGGCACCTTCTGACTTACTAGGATGACAAAACCCCTACATATGATATACTGTTCGACTCGTCTTGATGTCTAGTTATGCAAGATGTCAAGCTTTCTGGTGTTCTCCCTATTTTTGGCACTCTAGACCCAAAAAACACTTATTTTTAGGCCATATTTGTACCTTATTTTGTGCAGAAAATTACGCCTTCATGATCAACCTCAGGGATTCACCCCATAATGAGGTATGAGGGCTCAAAGTTACTGTTTCTCACAAATCTTTGAAAAAATGTGGAATCAGTAATATAGATATGTTGAATGTAGTTTTATGCAATTTCAAGGTTGCTGATCACAAATATAATAATATTTGTTTCTTGGTGGTCCTAGCTCTCTAAGAGCCACTCTCAGAAGGTTAAAAATGACAAATTTCAAACATAAGCATATGGGTATTGTTTTTAGACTATTGTAGGGTCATTAAGGTGATTACTAATATGATGTTATTTTTGATCCTTTACTAGAGAATCTAGTCCTCTGTGGACCTTTATCAGAGGGTGAAAAATGACAAGTTTCTATTACATTTGAGAATATTTACACTTTAAACATTTAAACTGAATCTTGTAATATTTCAAATATTTGATGCAGCTATTCTTGTTTATTCTTCTACCTCATGAAGTAAATCATTATATTTCTTATGAATACTCTGAATTAAGAGGGCTTACACTAAATCAGCCTTTTTAAAATATTGACATGTGTTTTCCAGTTTTATTCAAAGAACTTTGAAATAAAACTCAGGTACACAGATGCCATGTCTGTGCAAACATGTATACTATTCAGCAGATTCATGAAAACAGTGATTCATTCTTGTTACAAATGTTTATAAAACACAGGGCAATAGAGAAAATTCATGGTACAACAAATAATATGAATTAAACTTCCAATAAGTGAAATTATTAAAATACCAACACAAAATACTGCTAAGTAATGTTTAATATACAAAAATAGCCTACTCAGAATGGTAAGTTACTACCAAATAGTAAGTACATGCCTCTGATGTTTTAAAAAATTCAACTAAAAATTTGACAGGAAGAGGTGAATCAGCAAAATGTTTAGCTAGCACTGTGAGATTTAAATTCCACAATGTAAATTATACATGTTCTGGGGAAGAATGGGGTCTAGGAACATGACATTTTTACTTCTGATTACATAAGCAGAATCTGTGATATTCTGTTGAACACCAACTCTCTGTGATTAGTAATTCACTAAATAATAAAATGAAAAATGTGTTGTCAATGACTGTATTCATTGGTGTAAAGGTTTTGAAATATAAGCTGACATACTGTTCAGGTTAGCATTTTGATAGCATGTGCAAAGCTAAGAAATAAGTAGAAAATATCAGTTGTCAAATCATGAAACAAGATTCTTACTTTCCAGTATCTAACAATTTTTATTTGATTTGACATTTCGCTTCACCCCACTCATTACCACTTTTTTACATATTTTTTGCCTATTAAATACAATTTTCTAGGTTTCACAAAGTATGTATACCTTGTGCTATTCCCCTACAGTGTGTATTTCTGCCCTCATCACACATACATACCTTTCTCCCTGGCATTTCAGATTCAGCTCTGTCTTTTCTTAAACTGACAATTTTTTATTTCATTTTTTGCACTGAAGCCATGTTTTCTCAGATCCTTTCTAACCACCTGTAATATTGACATTTTTTCTCTTTTACAACAGTTTGTTCCCCTTATTTAATTTTTCAATTTTGTCCTGACTGTTAAACATTTCAGCATATGTCATAACCTTTCCATGGTCAACTCATCAAAGTCTTGAAGTTGTCATCCCAGTAGGTATTTTCCTATCTGTGGTATGTCTCCCTTCTTGTCCACTTTCAGGTCTTTTGTTTCTTTACTTCTCTTCACTTACCACCCCCACCATATGCTGCTTTCAAATATATATTCTAATAATTATATGATATAATTTGGTGGGATTTACATATTTCCACTTATCAAAATGACCTATTAAATCCATGAACAGATAGCATTCACATGTAACAATCGTAGGTCAGGGGAGAGCATATTGGAAGTTCCATGAAAGTGCATGACCACAGATGTTTGTTTTTCTTTTAGCCCAAAATAAAAATCAACATGAGTACTGGTGCCATGTTCAAGGCAGTTTCTTCCTTTCAACCAGTGCTGCTAGGACAGGCTCCACCTACCATGACCCAGAATTAGATTAAGCAGGATTGAAATTGGTACTTAGGTCACAAAGACATTCGAGACATAAAAAGATAAAAACAATTATACAGATGAGTCACATTTACTGAAATATCATAAAGATGCCTGAACCCAAATATTTAAAAGCTATAAAAGGTTAGCTGCGTAAGAGGGGCTAGATTTTGTATTGTACCTTTGTGATTAATCAGTTTGAGATTACAGATAGCAGTGTACTAAATGGTTTGAAAATACCAATCAGCAATCCAAGTCTTCTGGATCCATTCGCTAAAAGCAACCAGTTCTTGTGATTTCTCTTATGTAAGATTAAGAGCAAAATAACTACTTCTTTTTGGCATGGTACAAATTTTCTATAACTGCAAACCATTCAAGTACATGTTTGTTTGTATACCCAGAATAATGCCAAGGAGTATTTTTAATTAAACACACAAGTATAAACAAAGGTTAACTGATGATAAACAAAATGAAGTACACAAAGTACCAAATAAACAAATAAAACAATCCCCTGCTTCCCCGCCATTCAGCCTTTGAAAGTGGTGTACCAAGTCAGTTACTTGCTAATTTGTCCTCCTCCACAATACTATCTGGAATTCCCTTACTCACCTCCCATCTCCATGTCTCTGTCTCTCTCACACAGCACAATGTACATACTGCCAAAGCCTTAAATCCTCCCCTTGATCACTTTAGCTCTACTCTCCTCATGCACCAGGGATGCATTTCCTGGTGTTACTGCACTTCTAAGCATTTAGAGGCCCTTAAAAGGCTAGAGCCCTCATGTCAATTAAACATCAGTAGAAAAGGAAATGAAGGAAGCCAAAATTATATTTACACAAAAAAAGACAGACAAGTGTATTTAATATGTAGGCCTAAAAGCACAATAAGATGTTAACTATCAGCTTTAGGGCTGCTCATTTGCTGTTCTCTCTTGTTAAATGGTCAAAATATAAATCCCAAACCTAATACAATGTTTCCAAAATCCAGCTACCACCCAGCCAAACAGCCACCATCCAAAACCAAACTCCTTTATCTGTAAAAATAAAAATAATAATAATGTTCTTTTCATGTCCCTGCAGTCAGAAATAATCCCAAAGACTAGAGATGTGCCCAGAAAATAATATCCTGGAGACTTCTTTTCTCATGAAATACCATTTACACAATAACAAAATTTATTACAATTGAAATTACAGAATCCAATTTCTGTATCTGTTTTTGAACTGATAATATGTCCACCTACACACCGTACAAGGACCTAACACATTCTCTTTCAGTGCATTTTTTATTTAATCTGTTCAAATGGGTTCTGGTAGTTTTTCTCCAGAAAAGACAAAAGAAACTCTCATCTAAAAGACAAAAAGGTTAGGATTCCCTTTATTGCATCCATTCTCAATTAATAAACTATGCATAGCTGTAAATGGATGTGAATGTGTGTAACTTTGTTGTTGGCTGATGCTAAGCAATATTCATCCATCTCTTTTCTTGTCTCTTAATTCTTTTTGTACAGTATATTCTCCCTGTTAAGAATCTAGTATATTGCTTGTATTTCATTTAGCTGCCACCCGTTGCTGTCTGTGCAGAACTGCATATCCTCTCTCCAACTACAAGAATCTTCTTCCAGGGGCTCTGATTTACTCCCACGTCACAAAGATAATTAATATTATGTTAAATGATGATACTAAATTGTGCCTGTGAGGATAAAGGTGTGAGGGGACCTTGTGATGAACTGGAAACCTATCTAATGTTCCTTGTATAGGATCCATGCTATTATAACCCTGAATCAGAATGAGATAGTTTGAGAATGACAGTTTAAAAGTTTTTTCTTCACAATCATGATATACCTGCATACTAATTTGTCACATGAAATTGTGTTCTACAGTGAAGTATATATACTGTATATAATTAAAAAATTAACTAGCCTACTCTTGCATTTTTATAATGGAGCTAATTGGTGCCAGAGTCCCAAAGTGAAAAAAGGTGTTAAAACTTGATGAATACGTCTATTTTTCAACAAAAAGTGTTATAAAGTATTGATCCGGGCCTTGTGATTACACACATATTGCAAAACAGCACATCCATGTAATTTTAACAAGGAAAAAAGCAAAAAGCAAAACATTGTTGTGAGAATCAGCCATTTTAAAAGGAAGACTGGCTGTGTGCTTCACTTCCCTGCTCATAGTCACCTGTGGTAACTTTTCAGGGCCATGGGTGTGGAATCACCCCAGAATATTATTGCCAAATTCCATACTTAACATTAAATTTTGATGCCCTGATGTGATGTCTATGTTTTGTAGACATGTAGAAGATAATCACCAAAGAAAGCCATGCTTGCCTTCACTCTCAGACCTTCAGTATACAGGATCTTATGTTGTTATTTTGCAAAGATATTACATGCTGCTACCTGGTATAAAAATGTATGCATGTGCTTCATTGGTCTAGTGAGAGAAAGATTGAACACACTTGTAGCATATGTGGTCTAGTAAGGAACAAGAAGTCAGAAAGAATAAATGAGAGGGCACTAACCCTGTTTAATTCTTATTGGTTGTTCTTTAAATTCAAAATAAACAGGTTCTCGGTGTTGCAGATACAAAACAAAACAAAGGGTTTTTTGAACATAGGTCAAGAGAATGAAGGTCTGTCCTGCCAGGTACTTTGATCACAGAATGACATCTCCTTCCAGCATCCTTGAAACTTATAGGCAGCTGACCAGAAGGAATAGAGTCAACTGCCCTCACTGGGTGCCTTCTTGGGACTGTGGAGGAAAGGGAAGAGGACAAGATTAGTGATAGTGGCCACTCTCATCCCAAGGTGGTATTATGTACCTTAGATGATCCTAGAGGGTGACCTCTGACACAAATGCATCACACATGTAATCACATGTCAGGAACTTATAAGACATTACAGGTATACATTTAGTTTTAATCAGGTTAAAGTTTTGTAAGTTCAGTATAAATGTTTTAACATATGTGGTAGCTCAAATCTGTCATTTCTGTCTCATTGAGTTAGGTTCTACATGGAGTTTGCATGTTCTGCATTTATGGATTGGCCTGTATCATTGAGTTTACTCATGCAAAAATGTTGCCCTCAGTTCTTTTATTACCATATTTCCAGCAAAGGTGACTCATCCTGCATTAAAACAAATTTGGTAACTGATTTGTACACTTCAGTCTGTCTCCTCATGATTGGACTCTATTGCACACTTTGCCATTTTCATTTCCCGAGTATATTTTATCATGCATTCACACAACAGACCACGGAAAGTGCAACATGCAGGTGGCTTGGCTCTTTCAAAAATCTAAGGCTATTAAAAGTACAATGAAGTGTAATCAGTTCAGTCTGATTTACTGTTATTTGTACAAAGCACAATGCAATTCTGACATGCAATATTCATTAGGCTGCCATTCTGTGTAATAACAGGTCAGCCTGAGTCACATTCAGGCGATGTGTAATAATCCATTTTGGGGTGTTAAGCCCAAATAGCTCTCGAGATGATATTCTGCTGCCATTGAGTAGATAAAATGGCATTACACTGCAAACAATTATGAATATTTCTATGCATTTTGCCACTCTAAGGTTACTCATCAATATTTATGACTGAGTCTGAGCCTTCAACTATAACACAATTGCATGTAAACAATAAGCTTTAAAGCCAGTTTTAGCACAGTTGAATCAAGCAATAGTAATGACAATATGAATTGGTCATCAGACATGGACAAGGATACTGAAATTGATGCAAATGACTCTGTAAGGCCAAACCACCATGATATGCCTGTTGAATCTGGTCACCTAAAAGTTCACTATAGTATAAATCGGTGCATGGAAAAAAACAAAGTGATTGTGATCAAGTAAAAAGACAAGAAAGGCATTAGCCACCTAAGCACTGTTCACAATGCAGTAACTGTCATTCATGTCAGGGGAAATACAGATGTGCTATGGTAGCCTACAATAACACAAGGGGCATGTTGATTATGCCAATCAGGCATTGACATTCTACTCTTTTATGCTCAAGCAACAGAAGAAATATTATAAGACAAGCGTGCAAAGAAACACAATTCTTCTGTCCCGATTGCAAAATTGGAGCTGTGCATTGGTGACTGCTTCAAAAGATGTCATATGAAGGACATTTGTTAAATATGCATCAATACAGCAATGGATACTAGACATACCTTTCCTACTCTTGATTATTTTGACGTTTTGGTATTTACATGTTTCGGTTAAATGTAATAAAATATTTTCTTGTTAAAAAAAATGAAATGTTTTTGACTCATTTTTCTGGGGTTACACATAATGGTAAGGGAGTTAAATACCTACACAGTAATTGTGATCCTTATTTATAAACTCTTAATCTGAAAACCTTACACAGATTTCACCTTTAATTCACTCCACACACAAACTAATAAATTGTACTGAAGGAATTTAGAAGTTGTAGGTAACAGTGTTAATAATCTTGGTTCTTAAAAAAAAAAAAAAAAAAACTACACAGAGCCTTACACAAAAAGTTTTTTAGTTTAAATAATCTTTTGTAAACTAGTCTTGAAGTTTGGAAAACACAGTAACAAGTTGTGCAGGGTCATCTGGTTTGGGAAGTTGCAGCTTACAGAAGGAAACAACACAGTTTGCTTTCTGATAAAGTGCAGGGCTTCATTGTTTTTACAAATAACCAAATAAGTCACTTACTGTCAATCCAAAAGGGCTTGCAGACATTACAGACTATTAAAAACAGTAAATAAAAATATATTTTTGAACAAGATGCACTGTATTTATCTAGCAAAGTCCACATACTTGACAAGTATGAGGGTAAGCCACAAAAATTCCCAATTCAGAAATGAAACCTGAGTTGAAAAGAAATGAAACCTAAGTATAAGGAAGTTTCACACATGTTGCATTATAACAATATTACATTTTTGCTGTGACAGTTGATATTGTTCTTAATTAGGAATATGCATAAAATAGAATACAATGTCCAGATTATTACCATGATTCTAATATAGTTCTATCTGTGCACAATGCAACTTCATTAGGAATATGCATAAAATAGTGTAAATTAATGATCAGTTACAACTTTAGAGACCTAGTTTTGCTTTCACCTAAAAAGCTAAATCCAATTACTTCAATATATTTAAGCTCTGTATAAACTTAGTTTCTACTCCATATCTGCCATACTGTATGACTTTCTATATGATGTGTTAACTTGTTTGCTTCCCAGAGACAGAGAAGACAATAACACTTTTAGATCAAGGATACAATGTCCAGATTATTACCATGATTCTAATATAGTTCTATCTGTGCACAATGCAACTTCAAGTACTTGGTTTACCTTTGAAAATGGAAACAATACCCAGTTGAAATATATCCTAAAATCAAACGCCAATAATGTTCACAGAGAACCTTTTCATACTGTCATCCTATACTGGCAATGCCTGATGAAACAACACATATCAATTTTTACTTTTTTAAAAACTGAAAAAATCATTGTAAACGAGTTTAAATAGTAAACACTAAATCCCAATTGATTTTGCCCCTTCCTTTAAAACAGGGGTGCCCACACTTTTTCGGCTTGCGAGCTACTTTTAAAATGACCAAGTCGAAATGATCTACCTACATTAAAAATGCTATATATATATATATATCTATACTAATAAAAGGCAAAGCCCTCACTGACTCACTCACTCACTCACTGACTGACTGACTGACTGACTGACTGACTGACTGACTCATCACTAATTCTCCAACTTCCCGTGTAGGTAGAAGGCTGAAATTTGGCAGGCTTATTCCTTACAGCTTCCTTACAAAAGTTGGGCAGGTTTCATTTCGAAATTCTACGCGTAATGGTCATAACTGGAAGGTATTTTTCTCCATTTACTGTAATGGAGTTGAGCTTGACCGCCGTGGGGGCGGAGTTTCGTGTGACATCATTACGCCGCCCACGTAATCACGTGAACTGACTGTCAACGCACTATGTAGAAAACCAGGAAGAGCTCCAAAATACGCTGAACAAAACATGCATTATATAATTGAGAAGGCAGCGAAACAATAAGAAGCGAGCGAATGACATACTACCATATTCATCAGTACAGCTACTTCGGAAACAAAGCGAGGTATAAATCTAAACTTTAAATTAACTTAATAGACAGGCTGCCGCTGGTGCTTTTCGTGCCCACGGGTAATGCGGGATACAAGTTTAATGAGAGGACGCAGGATATAAACGAGAGTTTTGATCACTTTGTAACTAAGTTAAAATTGCAGGTGAAGGGGTGCGCTTATGCAAATTCCGAGAGACTGTGTTTGTGGGGGATTGACAGTTAAGGTGGGTGGAGGAGTCACGTCATCATCTCCCCTCCCATTTACCTCATTTCGCTCTGAGCTGAGCTCCGCGGCTAACGCCGTCTTCCGAAGCAACTTCGTCACACTGCCACCAAATACAGAGAAATCCACAATATCCACACACTCTGTCTCTAGACTTTCTCCACACTGAATCCTCCAGGCACTACTTACAAAAGGTTACATTGACAATCGTGTTACGTTATTTTTAAAATGTTTAATTTTCTTAGCACAAGCACAGCTGAGAAGCTTCGATGCATGTGCTCCATAACGCGTTAAAAAATAATGCATTTAATCACACTTTGCATTACAATCAAAGGGGAACTTTTGTCAATGCATGATTTCCTGGTACACCGATAACATTGATCAGCGCATCCCAATTCATTTTAGCCTCGCACCACCTTGGTTTGAGAAGAAGTATGAAAAGATATGAGGTTAACACACAAAAACAGATCACCAATTCAAGCTTTATGAATAATCGATTCGCCATCAATAATTGTTTTGGTAAAGCCATACTCAGTGTAATCCTCCTTCCATTTTATAATTTTTCCGCCACTAGCCATGATTAAATGAACGGTAAAAAAGTAAGAGCGAAGCGAGGGTGACTTATTTAGGCAGGCATATATATGACAGCAACACTCATGACAATCATGTTACGTTATTATTAAAATGTTTCCTTTTCTTTTTCATTAGTTCTTTAACCCACTACTTCTCCGCTGCGAGGCGCGGGTATTTTGTATATGAATGACCTCCAAAGAGCGCGGAGACTTTTGATCATGTGAACGTGTCTGCAAAAACTGGCGTCTCCTGCCCAGCAAAAGTCGAGCAGCCGGCGCGCGCGCATAGCTGTGCCGGCCTTTCAGACGCTGACTGCGCTTCTGCGGCAAAATAATATTAAGGCACTTCGCACTTTATTTTGCACGTATACGATTATGAGGTCGTCAGCTCGGATTATGAAGACACGCACAGGAGTGAAGGACTGACAGTGCCATCACAGCCGATTAATAGCTGGGAAGTCTCACCAGTCTGCACAAGACCCACCGCGACTGTCCCCAAAAGGCGCTCATATCGTCAGCGAACACATCTCTCTATACTATATAAAAGAAAAAGGCAACTTTCCTTTCTTTACACCTTTTTTCCTTTTATCCCAAACCAAAGCCTTTCTCTCTTAACACTGCAGAGGACACAAAACTAATTTTCTTTAATTGCTGGTAAGGCACATTACCAGAGGCAGAAATTTGGACTTTCATATAGAAAATGTAATTTCTATACCACAGCCGTCGTGTAGCGCCTTTCAAAAGGGATCTACTACCGAGAGATGATCCATATACATTTTAGCTGCTGTTAGTACTACTTACCTCTTCTGTTATACCGTCTTTAAAATGTAGTTTACCCGCAACCACTCCAGTAGTGCTCAATGTACCTTTACTTCTTAAAACGTTAATGTTTTACTGTTTAATAACTTATAGACTACATTTTATTATTTTTCCCTTGCACTCAGTGATCAAAGCTATACACACACATATAGACACATACATATATATATATATATACACACATATATTTATATATACCTGTGTGTATGTTTGTATGTATGTGTATACACACACACACACACACACACATACATACACACACAAATTATATATATGTGTGTGTCTGTTTATGTATGTATGTATATGTCTGTGTATATATGATGTAGATAGGTATGCATATATATATATGTATATGTAGATATGTATATAGATATGTATTTTGCTATATATATATATATATATATATATATATATATACACAACAAT
>JANRMT010062808.1:52076380-52093552 GCA_026402145.1 Polypterus bichir lapradei
CTTTAACACAGTACTTCTCCGCTGCGAAGCGCGGGTATTCTGCTAGTCTATACTAATAAAAGGCAAAGCCCTCACTGACTCACTCACTCACTGACTCACTCACTCATCACTAATTCTCCAACTTCCCGTGTAGGTAGAAGGCTGAAATTTGGCAGGCTCATTCCTTACAGCTTACTTACAAAAGTTAGGCAGGTTTCATTTTGAAATTCTACACGTAATGGTCATAACGGTCAACAACGTCCGCCATGTTGAACTTTCTTATTCATGGCCCCATCTTCACGAAATTTGGTAGGCGGCTTCCCTGCGCTAACCGAAACCAATGTACGTACTTATTTCGGTGGTATGACGCCACTGTTGGCCGCCATATTGAACTTTCCAACGTCACTAATTCTCCAACTTCCCGTGTAGGTAGAAGGCTGAAATTTGGCAGGCTCATTCCTTACAGCTTACTTACAAAAGTTAGGCAGGTTTCATTTCGAAATTCTACGCGTAACAGTCATAACGGTTGACAACGTTCGCCATGTTGAACTTTCTTATTTATGGCCCCATCTTGTAGGTAGAAGGCTGACCCCGTCTTCACGAAATTTGGTAGGTGGCTTCCCTGCGCTAACCAAAACCAATGTACATACTTATTTCAGTGGTATGACGCCACTGTTGGCCACCATATTGAACTTTCCAACGTCACTAATTCTCCAACTTTCCGTGTAGGTAGAAGGCTGAAATTTGGTACTTATCTCGGTGGTATAATGCCACTGTCGGCCGCCATATTGAACTTTTCAACGGTCTTTGTTACTTATGGCCCCATCTTCAAGAAATTTAGTACACGGGTTCCCAACGCTAACTGAATCCTACTTACATATATACATCCATAGCCTGCAGCTCGGTCACCGTGTGAGGCAGCGTTGGGTCCCCCATCCCAACGCCTCCCACGTTGTTGGCTGCCTGCCTATATAAGGCCGTCCGTCGCTCCAGTCTCTACATTCCCTTCCTTGCTTCGCCACGGGATATATATATTGTAAAAAAGAGAGAACACACAGCATAAAGGGTTGGGGTTTCCGGCCCCATATACTGTACAAAAAAGTAAAGTTTGTTACAAAACAGGCCAAAAGTATAAACATAAATGTTCATATGCGCGATGCCCTTCCAAGGCGTCGGCGGCCATTTTATAGAGGAGGAGCCGGAAGTGGAGGAATGCTGGGAAGGAAGCGTGAGGGATGACGGGATTGCTGACGTCAGGGAAGATGGCGGAGGAAGGGCGGAAGTGGACGTACTGCGGGCAGGTTATGATGGCGGAGCGTCTTTTTTCCTGGAAGAGAGAGCAGAAAGGTTAGTACCCCGCCATTCCCTGCCGGCGAACGTCTTTCGAAGTGGTTTCAGGTCCGTCCGCGGCCTCCTACTCGCGCATGCGTGACACGACCCCCCCCCTCAGCCCAAGACCGTCCGGTCGGGAAGACCTAACCGAGAGGTCGTGGACGCGAGAGAGGGCATCGGCGTTGGCCTGAAGGCCACCGCGGCGATAAGTGACCGTGAACTTATAGGGCTGCAAGTCCAGGAACCACCTGGTGACCCGCGGATTCGACTCTTTGTGGAGGGACATCCACTGAAGCACAGCGTGATCACTCACCAGAGTGAATTCGCGACCCAACAGGTAGTACCGGAGATAAGTCACGGCCCACTTAATGGCCAGGGCTTCCCTCTCCACCGCCGCGTACCTGGCCTCTCGGTCCAGCAGTTTCCGGCTTAGGTACATCACGGGGTGTTCGACACCATCGATGCTTTGGCTCAGCACGGCGCCCAGGCCTGTGTCCGAAGCGTCGGTCTGAAGGATAAAGGGTAACCCAAAATCAGGGGTCCGTATTACAGGTGCCGATGTAAGGGCCTCTTTCAGGTCACTGAATGCGTGTTCCGCCTTGTCGTTCCATACCACATGCAGGGGAGCCCCCTTCTTTGTTAAGCAAGTCAAGGGTGCTGCCCTCTCAGAGAAACAGGGTACGAACCGGCGGTAGTACCCCGCCAGCCCCAAGAAAGCCTGCACCTGTCTCTTGGTATTCGGACGGGGCCATTCCAGGATGTCTTTGACTTTGGAACATTGGGGTCTCACCTGTCCTCGTCCCACAAGGTAGCCTAAATACTTGGCCTCCTTTAAGCCAAAAAAACACTTATGGGGGTTAATGCGGAGGCCGGCTTTAGCCAGTGTCGCAAGGACAGCAGAGAGCTGCAATAGATGTTCCTCCCAGGTGCCGGAATAGATGACGACGTCATCCAGGTAGGCGGCACTATAGGACTGGTGGGGCTTCAGCACTCTATCCACCAGACGTTGAAAGGTCGCAGGGGCCCCGTGCAGCCCAAATGGGAGGACCTTGTATTGCCAATGTCCACTAGGGGTGCTAAAGGTGTTTTTTTCTTTTGCAGATGCCGTTAAGGGAATTTGCCAATACCCTTTCGTCATATCAAGAGTAGTCAAGTACCGAGCCGCACCCAGCCGCTCGAGCAGGTCGTCAATGCGGGGCATCGGGTAGGCATCGAATTTGGAGACCTGGTTTTGACGTCTAAAGTCATTGCAGATTCTCCAGGAGCCGTCCGGCTTGGGAACGAGGACAATCGGGCTGGACCAAGGACTGTGACTTTCCTCGATAATGTCCAAGTCCAACATTCATTGTACCTCCAGTTCCACTTCGGCGCGTTTTGCCTCCGGGAGTCTATAGGGCCTCTCCCGGACAACTACTCCGGGATCCGTGACTATATCGTGTGCAATCAGCGAGGTCCGGCCCGGTGACTTGCTTACCACTTCGGGGATGGCGTAGATAGCTTGGGTTATCTCTCGCCGCTGTACGGGCGTTAGCTCGTCGCCGAGGTTAAGGGCAGCCATGCTAGCGAAAAGGGAGCGGGATCTACGAGTATCGGGAGTCTCCTCCCTGTCCTTCCAGGGTTTCAACAAATTAATATGGTAGATCCTCTCGCTCGGTCGCCGATTAGGTTGCTTGACTAAATAGTCGACGAGCCCCTTCCTTTCCTTAACCTCGTATGGCCCCTGCCAGTGAGCTAGTAGCTTGGAGTGGGAGGTGGGAACGAGCACCATCACTCGATCCCCCGGGTGGAACTCCCGGAGGACAGAGTTGCGGTTGTAACACCGGGCCTGCGCTGCCTGCGCACGAGTCACGTGGTCTTTTAGGAGCGGCCTGATTTTAGCGAGCCTGTCGCGCAGTTGCGCTACATACTCCAATATATTGGAGGAGGGAAGGGCCTCAGCCTCCCAGCCTTCTTTTAGAATGTCTAAAAGTCCCCGGGGCTGTCGCCCGTATAACAATTCAAAAGGGGAGAAGCCCGTAGAGGCCTGGGGCACCTCCCGGTAGGCAAAAAGCACAAGCGGCAGGAGCTGGTCCCAATTCCTGCCATCAGCGCTGACTACCTTGCGGAGCATCTGTTTAAGCGTCTGATTAAAGCGTTCTACCAGACCGTCCGTTTGGGGGTGGTAGACAGACGTCTTCAGGTGCTTTATTCTCAGTAATTTGGCAACCTCCCTGAACGTATCTGAAGTGAAGGGAGTACCCTGGTCCGTGAGCACTCCTTTAGGGATACCCACTCTCGAAAAGAGGTTGACCAGTTCCCGTGCGATGTTTTTGGTGTTAGCGGAGCGCAGGGGAACCGCCTCTGGGTACCGGGTTGCATAGTCAACCATGACCAATATATACTTGTGGCCACGGTTCGAGGGTTCCAGGGGCCCTACTAAGTCGACCCCTATTCGGTCAAAGGGAATGTCTATCATGGGTATTGGGACGAGAGGAGCACGGTCTCTCCTAGGAATCTGGCGAATCTGACAGTCCGGACAGGATTGACAGAAGCTCCGGACCTCCTCGTTGATCCCGGGCCAGTAAAAACGGAGCTTGATTCTCTCCAATGTTTTCTCAGCCCCGAGGTGGGCGCCTAGGAGGTGTGCATGAGCTAGTTCGCATACCTCCCGCCGGAAGGTATGCGGCACTAGCAACAACTTCCGCACCTCGCCCTCGTGAGTTGCCACCCGATACAACAGATTATTCTCCAGTACAAAGAAGGGCTCGCGTGGCATGGAACCGTCAGCTTGTGAGCTGCCTGGAAGAACAATCGCATTCCGGGCAAACCGCAGGGAATCGTCATTCCACTGCTCTCTTTTAAACGAGGCAGGCGTGGAGCGAAATTGGTGGTCCAGGTTGCTCAGAGGATCTTGTGAGAGGTTGGGCGGAAGTGTTCCCTGGCTCGTCCCTTTGCCGGTGGGAGGTTCCGGGTCAGAGTCCGTCGCTTGGGAAACTCCCCCCATTGTGCCTGTGCCATTGTGGTGTGCCTCAGAGCATGGCGTGGAGACCGCGGGAAGGGTGCCTTGCCCCTCCATAACCAGACCCAGTGAGGCCCCGGGAGCGGTGTGTGTGTCTTACCGCATTTTCTATGTGACCAGTCTTGTCCCAGGATTACTGGATAGGGGGGTTCCGGCAACACTGCGACCAACAATTTGGACATATCCCCCTTCCAGGAAAGGAAACACTCTGCGGAACGGTAAGACCTGGTCTCTCCATGTACACAAGTGACTCGTAGGTGTTTGTTTAGCCACTGTCGCGGTAATACATAATGGCGAGCGACAATAGTTATGTTGCTGCCGGAGTCAAAGAGAGCCACCACTGAGTGCCTGTTTACCAACACCACTCCCGTGTTTGGACTCGCCAAGGGATGCGGCGGAGTACAGTACCTTTCCACAGAGGCCCAGGTGCAGTCCATCGGCTCCATGGGGGTGTTCAGAGGGCAGGTCGGTAGTAGGTGGCCGGTCTCTCCGCACTTGTAACAGCGAGGGGAGGCCGGCTTTTCTCTGGGTCTAGGAGGCGCTTCTGCAGCGCGTCGAGAGGGCTCAGGGGTGGTAGCCCGTCCCTGCCGGTTCCCACGAGCTTGCCTTTCTGCCCCCCCGGCTCAGAAAACCGCGAGCTGACGCTCCAGGACTTCCAGGAGTCCTGGCATGTCCGTATAGGGGTGGCGCCGAACCTGCTGGGCGAGGGAGCTGGGCAGTGCGTTGACCAGGCCCTCACAGGCCACCTGCTCCACGACCTTCCAGGCTTGGGGACCCTCGGGCCGCAGCCACCGCCCCATCTTTCCCCAGAAGTCAAAGGCCTGTGCTCGGGCCGGCTTTTCAGGGTCAAACTGCCAGCTCCGCCACTCACTCGCCTGCTGGCTCGGCGTAATGCCGTAGCGTGCCAGGATCTCCTGTTTTAGGAGCTTCTAGTCCGCGGCCTCCTCCTCGGGGAGGTCATAATAGGCTCGCTGCGCGGGCCCCTTCAGGTAGGGCGCCAGAATGGACGCCCACTCGGACCGCTGCCACTCGTTCCGGGTGGCCGTCCTTTCAAAGATCCCGAGATAGGACTCAATGTCGTCCGCCTCCGTCATTGGGACAAGGGACGGAGGTTTCGGACGAGGTGGCCCGGCCCTTATCCTCTCGGCTTCCGCGAGCTTTGCCTTCGCGGCCTCCAGTTCCCGGGTTGTAGCGGCCTGTGCTTGCTGCAAGGACTGGATCTGCGCGTTCATCCCCTGCAGCATGGTGTTGAGGTCCTGTCTTTCAGTCATTTTATTTTTTCTTCTTCGGAGCAGTATCCTGCCGGCTACGCCACTGTAAAAAAGAGAACACACAGCATAAAGGGTTGGGGTTTCCGGCCCCGTATACTGTACAAAAAAGTAAAGTTTGTTACAAAACAGGTCAAAAGTATAAACATAAATGTTCATATGCGCGACGCCCTTCCAAGGCGTCGGCGGCCATTTTATAGAGGAGGAGCCGGAAGTGGAGGAATGCTGGGAAGGAAGCGTGAGGGATGACGGGATTGCTGACGTCAGGGAAGATGGCGGAGGAAGGGCGGAAGTGGACGTACTGCGGGCAGGTTATGAGGGCGGAGCGTCTTTTTTCCTGGAAGAGAGAGCAGAAAGGTTAGTATCCCGCCATTCCCTGCCGGCGAACGTCTTTCGAAGCGGTTTCAGGTCCGTCCGCGGCCTCCTACTCGCGCATGCATGACAATATATATATATATATATATATATATATATATATATATATATATACAGTATACGGAGTATACTTTATACATAAAATATATGTTGTTGTACCTTGCATAACTGAATAATCTTTATGACACAATAACAATTCAATACATTTATGGTCACTACAGTATTTGGATTTAATAATCTTGATGTGGGAAAAGGCTGACTCGCGTAAATAAGTACAGCCGAATAATGCAGTCAAGGAGCTTTTTAATTCAGCCGAGTGAAAAATAACGGCTGTCCGATTAACTGTGATTTTAGTTTCTTCTCCTTTCTCTTTTTTTTCAGATCGCTTTTCGGAAGGAAGTTAGTTTCGTAGTTTTTATGAACAGTTCGAAAGTGCCTTTCCACATTTTCCTTCTTTGGAATAGCAATGATAGATTGACAGATCAGACAAACGCATTTCAATTGTGACATTGTGAGAAAACAAGTCCTCTTCCAATTCCACATCCAGCCCATACCCTCCCCAAACAATTTTTTTTTAAATCCATTCTTTAGTCGATATAAATTGGAAGGCTAATAGATCACTTAGATAGCCGCAGTTTTGCAGTAGCTCGCGCATTTGATCGTGCGTGCGGGATGACCAGTGTGTTAAACGAAAAGAGATCTCAGACTGGCTGCCCTGTATGTCAATCAAGTGGCAAATGCCATAGGGAGGATATATGAAAAAATTTATTTGAATGCAACGCGATCTACCCGCATGACCTTTGTGATCTACTGGTCGATCACAATCGACGCATTGGGCACCCTTGCTTTAAAAAGTCATTTGCTGTTTTGCATGAATACAAGAAAAGAGATACAATTTAACCTAAATTACTCAGTATTAATTTATACGTGTGGACTTCTAATACAAGTCATGAATGTCTAATTTATGAAATGTTGAATATTATGTTCAGTTCTGGTATTCTTCCTAATTTCTATACTGTAGATTATTTAGATTAAGATGTGGCAAACAAATTATTCCAGTGTCACATTAGCAGATACATAGGATCTAACCTATTCAATACAGTAAACATACAGCATAGACAGCATTCATAACTGAGAAAGTAAAATTTAATACAAGTAGATAGTGCTGTTGCCTGAAAACTCTGGAGACACAAGGTTCATTTTTGATCTTGTCATTGTCTTTGTGGATTTTGGACATTCTTCTCATTTCCATATCTTTTGTTTTGTTGTTTTTTTCCAGTCCAGAACATAGATGATACAATCTTTACAAATTATAGTGCTTACATGTATAATTATAACTACTTAAGTGTCTTGGTTGGAAAAACATTCCTTTCTTAGCCCTAATCCTGAATACAGTTCAATATTTTTAACCTAGGACCATCTTTCTTCTTAAATAAAGATTGTAAATTATAAGAGCTTAAAAGAGAGCAGAAGCAGAACCACCATTCCACTGAAGCAGCAATGAAAAAATGTATTAAGTTGTTCATAAATATAATTATAATATATAGTGAGGATAGTATAAGTGAGATTACATATCACATGTTTGAAAAAGTGTATGCATTAAACATATACAATGTAGATATGGGAACAGGACTGGCTTATAAAAATACTGACTTTGCTGGCTGCATTTTTGTAACAAATTTTAAAATCATTTTTGTCACTTTTAAGTTACCTAAAATTTGAATTAGTGCAGTCAGATACTAACGCTCTTTATTTTAAAATATGTTTCAGAGACACATAACAAATCAGCAGTACAACCTAATGCAGAAATGTATCTTTTTTTCTTTTAAACATATATACATGTTTAAGTTACATATATAACTAATGGCAACAAGTCTTGAGTTTTCTAATTTATAATTTGGTTTAAAGATAACACTCTTAGCATTCCTTCAGTTTAATAATGTAATGTGCCACATAAGACCATTTCTTAAAAGACCTTTGCTCATCATGGAACAGTGGATAAGTTAATCTTTGACAGTTTGAGGAAATGCTGCAGAAAATAGGGAAGGCCAGGATGAAAAGCAACGCTTAGTAAATAATAGTTTCTCACATATGTTGTAATGAGGAATGCAGAACACTGCACACAACTGTATGAGGTCTATTTAAAATTTACTATATAGTATGTGTCAAATAAATATAGTTTTCTTTGAAGTAAAAGTTTGTTTGTGAAAACACTACATAACATCAGACTAAACACAAACAATAACGGAATGAAAAGTAACAAGAAGGTTTTGTGTTTTTTGTGTGACCATTCTCAAAACGCAAAACAGAACTTTGCTTTGCTGCACTGCTATTTAACATTTGGGAAGTTCTTTCAAGCTTCTTGCAGGATTTGCCATATCTTTTCTTTTTACATTTTGTTGCTTTTTGTTCTTTTCCTTGTTTGGTGATACAAAATAGCTTCAGTGATGTTGAGATGAGGGCACTGAGGTAGCCAGTCTAGTACTGTCAGGGTTTCATCTGTAGATATCCATTTGAAGTAGGACTTAATTGTATTTACAGTATTTACAGTGTCTTTGAGGTAAGTTGTGTGCTGAAAGTTGGAGCATTCAGGTGGAATACTTTTCCTTGCCATACCCAGCATCTAAAATTACACAAACTTTTATTTTTTTGTTCTTTGCTTATTCACTGCATTTTTGTAGGAGACTTTGTTGACTTCTATTTTTCAGTTAAAGACATCTATTTGGGTGATCAGTGTTATAAAAACAATGTTATAAAAATTAGATGCCTAAAATTAGATCTATTGATGCATTCATTGATGCATTTATTTCTAAGGGAGTCAAAACATATTCTGTATCACTAGGCTTAAACCAGAAGTGAGTCCATAATACACTGGCAATACTCCTCTGACTATATACATGCAGTCACTCACAATTACTTATAATGTTACAATTTAGTGCAGCAAATTAAACCAAAATGCACCTATTTTGGATGTAACAGAAAAACCACACCAACAGTGGAGAATCTTGCAGACTGAAATAGGCAGAACACAGATATGAACATAGGGCTCATGTTCATAATTAATTACATTAATAAATAGGAAATACAGTCTGATTAGAACTTGATTAGCCAAAACATTGATTTATTTTAAATACCATAAATCGACATAAAGTAAATATACAGCCTATTGTAGTGATATTTACAGTAACTGCCATGAAATATTATTTCTTGTAATGCACTTGAGAAAGGTTTCAGCTGAGGAAAGTATCTCAAAACTAAATAATGACAGTAAGGTTGTGTATTTATCAGCAATGTAATGATTTTACTTCCTATGGCTTTTTCATCTTAACAAATAATGAATATCTTTTTTGAATAGATGATTCTGTGATTTTTTTTTACTTGCTGTTGTACACTGCAATGGTTTAAAAGGTCAGAAATACAAAAGTTCTGCAAAATAATTTCCATCTTGGATCCAGGATTTTACCAAGTTTGCTTTATATGACTTCCAGATTAAGGCAGCCATCTTTATTTATTGAATAAGAAACTGATACTGCACATGCATTATCTTGTGCTCAACAGAATGGTAACGAGTGTTTTTTTAATTACATAAACACTGAAAGCAATTTGCATTGGTATACTGTCTCATACCTAATAATACCTTATAATGAAACAAAAATTTGGCTTCAAAGGTTTTTTGCTTGTATGTCACTCCATTTTAAAAAGCATCCTATTCTGATTCAACCAGTTTCTTTTTTTCTTTTGTATTTTAAGGATAATCTCAGCAAATTGTGTATACATTGAACCAACACAAAAATTGTATCATTAAAGTGTTTATTAGTTTTTATTTCTTTTTCAATTTTGTTTTGTTTATACTAATAAAATATACTATGAATACCAAGTAATGGTATATGTCCTTACATACACAATATCGTGGAAAATACCATTTGTTCGCTATAGCAGCAGAGGTGTTTTCCAAGGTAGCTTGTATACCACAGTTATTTATTTGATTCCATGACCCCACCAAGCTGAACTACATTAGAAGATACATTTAGAAGAGACAAGCAGAGCCCACTATCAGTATTATTTGCAATATGAATTAAATAACAGCACTATTCAGCTGCAAGATATCTATCCAAATATTACTGTGGTACAATTTGAGCAGCTTTTATGTCTGTTTGGGGGTGGGTGACAGTCATAAATGTGAGACTAGTCATTTAAAGGTTTGGGGCAGCCACCCGTATAATCTGGTATCCTGGCTGCAAAAGTAATATTTTAGCAAATACATCACTGATGTGCACAAAACCGAGTCCAAAACAGAACTGAGGGACTAGGGAAAAGGTGCAGGTTTTTAAAGGGGAAGACAGGAAGTGAGATCATATGGATCGGGCTCATGGTCTTCAGCCATTGGTTCAAGTCCGGACGTGACATCACAGGGGCCGGGGCCGGCAAGGTCTTCTTTCATAGGCTTGGTCCCGGAAGTGACATCAAAAGAGCCAGGTGGGATCTCCCGTGAATGGTCTACAGGAAAGGGAGAAAAAGAGTCAGTGCACTCTGCCACATCCTGGCATGCTTCGGAACTGCCCTTACTCAAGCCCTTTAGATGCCTCCCATGCGCACGTGTGTGACAGTGTCGTTGTTTGTTTTTATATTTATTTGGTGGGAGGTTCTGTAAAATTTAAATTAGAAGCATCATCTAATCCAAGATGGCAAAGAGCATACAGAGATGAGGTGAAACGGCTGTCCGCATGGTGTGAAGACAACAATCTCTCTCTCAATGTCGACAAGACAAAAGAGATAATCGTGGACTTCAGAAAATCACGTCCTGCCCACATTCCACTCAGCATCAACGATTTAGATGTGGAGATTGTTAGGAGTTGCTGCCTCGCAGTTAGGAGACCCGGGTTCACTTCCCGGGTCCTCCCTGCATGGAGTTTGCATTTTCTCCCCGTGTCTGCGTGGGTTTCCTCCGGGCGCTCCGGTTTCCTCCCACAGTCCAAAGACATGCAGGTTAGGTGGATTGGCGATTCTAAATTGGCCCTAGTGTGTGCTTGGTGTGTGGGTGTGTTTGTGTGTGTCCTGCGGTGGGTTGGCACCCTGCCCGGGATTGGTTCCTGCCTTGTGCCCTGTGTTAGCTGGGATTGGCTCCAGCAGACCCCCGTGACCCTGTGTTCGGATTCAGCGGGTTAGAAAATGTATGGATGGATGGATTGTTAGGAGTATCAAGTTCCTCGGTGTGTACATAACTGAGGAACTTACGTGGACACATAACACTTCATCACTAATTAAGAAAGTCCAGCAGAGACTACACTTCCTGAGGCAGCTGAAGCGAGCACGTCTTCCCCGTTCCATCCTCACCATGTTCTACAGAGGCACCATGGAGAGTGTCCTGACCAGCTGCATCACTGTCTGGTATGGAAACTGCAACATATCCAACCGCAAGTGCCTGCAAAGGATAGTGAAGACAGCAGAGAACATTATTGGGGTGCCTCTCCCTTTACTACAGGATACATTTTACAAACGCAGTGTCCGCAAGGCCTGCAGCATTGTGCAGGACCCCTTACACCCTTCACATGGACTTTTCACACTTCTGCCATCCAAGAGAAGATATTGCAGCATCAAAGCCAAATCTGCCAGGCTGCAGGAGAGTTTTTACCCCCAAGCTGTTAGACTCCTTAACACCAGGCTGCCCCCTGGGACCTTCCACACAGCCTCAACCACCTTTAAAAACAGAACTTTTATACATGAAAACCACTGTCCTGCAAAGATGAGTGTGCATGTAGAAAAGAACTGAAAATCTCATACTGACCTTTAAGTATTTTGACACTCCTGATATCCTTCTGCTGTGAAACATTCTGACCTGTCATTGTTTACACATGTCTTAAACAACTATTATCATACACTGATAATCTCTGTATTATCTATATCTATTATTTATTTATTTATTATATTACATATCTTACACATCAATATTGCTGCTACTTCTTTGTCCTATCTTTGCACAATGTCTTGTCTTGTTTGTGTTTTAATTTTTAATTTCTAATTTTTAAATTTTTAAATTTTAATTCTATTTTTAATTTATTATTTGCACATCATGTTGTTACACTGTGGACCCTGAGCTTCGCAATTTGATCTATCTGTATACTTGTATATGGTTGAGATGACAATAAAATTCACTTTGACTTTGACTTTGACTTGAAAGTGGTCATTAAAATAGCTGTCTATCTGTCTATAGTAGTAAATTAAAATTCTGGACCAGGCTTTGTCTGTGTACTGTTTTGAGTTTCTCCAAATGCGGTGGTTTCTATTAAGTTCCCAAAAGTGTGCAGATCCAGGTCAGATTTAATAGTAATTCTAAATTATTCTTGTGGTGCATTAGTGTATTCTGTGATTGGCAGACTCCATGACATTTACTTGTGGAACGTAGGATTGGCTCCATAGCTCTCTGGATTTCTACTGGCATAAAGGGTTTTAGCTGTCTTGCTCCCAAGTGGTTTAGCAATGGTGTCTGTACAATACTTATGAGACTTCAAACCTCCATGAAACATAAAATGAAAAAAAAGTTTTACTTTGTTACAGACACATGTTGAAACACAACCAGGCCAAGCTGTGGTTGTATTAGCTGTCTTTGAGGGAATGCATTTTATTTGCTGTTTAAGAATAATCTAGTGCATCTTTAAAATCTGAAATTAGTTTTACACCAAGCTGTTACCCGTCAACTTTTTAATGGCTTTGTAGCTTCCCTGCTTGTTGTGAATTAAATTCAGCAAGTAGCATAACCAAAATGCTTTGCTATAGTTTAGTCTGATGTAGAAATCCAAATGAGGGTATCTGTAAAACCACCCACACATCATCCATTTTCAAACACTCCTATTGTTAGGGGTGACACACCTCATACAGGCACATTCTACCATAGGGAGCAAATTAGCTTCCAGTTGCAAGTTAACCAATCACGCATGCTTTAGGAAAGGGGAGAAAAACCAGAGTACCAAGAAAAATTCATACAGACACATTGACAATGTAAAAACTCACCAGTGACAGTGACTAGGTGAGAATGCAAACCTAGGGCTCTGCAGCTATGATGCAGCAGCATTAAACACTATGTCTAGCTTCACTTCATAATATTTTTTTAGTGTTTTCAACATTAAAGACAGACAACATTACATCTATATACATTTTCACTATTAAATAAATGGCAGGTTTACCAAACCATACTTCACCAGATTAAGCTTGGTAGATATTCATCACAGAAAAATTTCTGAACTTACATTTGTTCCAATTTCATGCATATTTAATTAGACAAAATTTCAAAAACTGACAATGACAAAGAATTGTCTGTTAATGTTAAGCCTCTGAATAGAGGGGATTTCATGAGGTCATGGGAACAAACATATTAAAAGCCAGTAGGGAGGAGCACTAGCCAAATGACACAGTGATCACTCACTTGACCAATCAGCTGATACACTTCAATTTCCCCTCTGAGTGTTAATATCTTTGCATCTTCTGTTTCTGTTCCTTGTGTGTTGTTTGCTAAGAAGCTTTTGTTTTTTTTTGTTTTTTTTTTGTTTGTTTAGTGAGGTGAGGCACTTTTTGAGAGGACTTCATTTTACTGTGCCTTTTAAAAGTGACTCATCACAATCATATAAGAAGTTTACTATATGTACAAGAAAAACAATCTAGAATTGAACAGAAAATGTGTATCATTTGAAACTAATTTGACTCCAGTGATTGTTTCTTTACATTAAGCAGCATGAATAGCAGTGTGACCTAAAACCTACAACATCTGATAAAAAAAAAAAACATGCAACTTAACCATTGTTTTTGACTTCAATAATCAAGCAACTAAAATAATGTATAATAAATGGTACGAAAAACTTAACAAGTTCATGCAAGACTAATTTTTTCTTATTTTTAAGTAATTACAGTGCAAAACAGGCCCAAGTGAAACTGTGGTTAATAAGGGTGACAAAAAAACTACAACTAGACTGCAGCCTTACACCACTGTGTGGATTAAAAACAAATACAAAACAGGTTGTTCCCTACCCCCACTCCAACAATCAAATTTTGTGTTAATTCCATTTATTAAATACGTGGTATTAAACTAAATATTTTTAATTAAGTTCAGAAAATGAGAGCTCAATAAACAGGGTCAAGAGTGTCTCTGCAAAAAAAGCAAACAGTTGAGTTAATTATTAAGAGGCTTTACTGTTCAGTCCAATCTAAATCTCAATTAAAGTGAAAGTCAGCTGTTTCACTGAAATCTTTAAATGTTCCACACTTTCAGCACATGGTCACAACTAATCCTTAAAATGACTTTTATCTTTTTGGTCCATGGTTCTGTAATTTATATTATTCTACCTAACAAAGATCAAAAGAACAGAGTTTAAATAAACAGTAAACACTGTAACTGTTTGTTATGAAGTGATTTGCGAATTGTGCACTTGCTTTCCTTGCATAGTTCTGCTGAGGTTCAGCTGCTTTGGGCTCTGTAAACAGAAAGCTGTATCTGAGATGTTTGCAAGTTGATTACCACCAATAAATGTGTTGCTTTTTGTTACTGTTTTGTTTGCTTGCTGGTTATAATGAAACCTAATAACTATTGAAGAATAGTTATTCTAGACAGGTACTCAGGCACTGGAAAGATCAAAATGTAGAAGATGCCAGGAAGATCATTCAAAGCCTGAAACTTGAACTGTTAATAAAATGTATAGCAGTTGTCAAGAGAAACAGAAAACAGCAGTATATGAAAGATAATGCAAACAGCTCAAATGTCAGATTCTTTATTATAGAATGTGAAAGGAAAGTCATATTTTATTCATTTTAATGTAATACATTTTAATTTTGAAGTATTTGTTTAAATTTAATTCAATTCCATTTACACTTTTAAATCTACTTTTCTACCAGCTATTGCAACAACTGGCCTGGAAATGATGAATTATGACTACAAAGACATGAATGGAATGTCTTCAATAAATTGTTTCTGTTTCTAAAATTGCCCATTTTGCTTTGTGGATAGTAGTTGAAACTGGGTTTTAGAAAGGTTGCAAGTAAACCATTTTTTCCTCACATAACTAATCTGAGCACAGTGGGTAACACTGCTGTCTCATAGTTCTGTTGTCCTGAGTTTGACTAATGTATTGAGACGTTGTCTGTGTGGATTTTGTATGTCCATCCTATGTCTGTAAAGCTATTCCTCCACATACTCGGCTTTTTCTCCTTTATTTCCAACGATATTTAAGGTTAGGTTAGTGATGGTGTGTCTATAAGAAAGGTCCTTTGATGGACCAGGGCTGTTTTCCTGCCTTTCACCTAGTGAAGTCAGGAAAGGCTGTAGCCTTCTACAACCCTGAATTGTGAATGTGTTTGTGAATAAAATGAGACGTGTCTAACATGAAGGCATCTTTATTCATTTTTATATTAAGTATAACAGCATTTTGAAGCATGTATAGTGTTTTAAAACAAACCATACAAAAAGAAAGCATGAAAGACAAATCTTGGAATATATTCATTTGGCACCCCATCTAAGGCTGGTTACTGCTTTGCCCAGAATGCTGTGAAGGAGGCCCTGGCTCTGATGATCCTGAATTTAAATAAGCAAATTAGAAAACAGAAAAAAATGAAAACAAACTAAAAAATGCCAAAAATGGCACATTAATATTATTTCAACAAAAATTCCTGTCTATTTTTATTCCTCTTGTCTTTTTGTAGATATTTCCATAGAACCATTTCTTTGGATCATTGTTGTAGTGTGGTACATTTTCATTACTAAATGCTTTTTGTTGTCATAATACTAAATAATGAAATGTAAATAATTTCAGATAAAAGTGAGTACTTTTTATCATTTCAAATAAATATTAATATTTAATAAATAATATTTCTGAAAATGACAGAGTACAGAGGCCTGGTTAAGTGTAGAATAGTGCAGAATTCTATGAAGAAATCAACTAAAGCAAATGTCAGATTTCACAACCTATATTTAATGGGAATGTCTTATGTGCTAACTGAAGTTGCTGATCTTGTTGCTGAACCCTTTCAATTTACGCAACTGAAAATTGCTGGGCATGTCACATTTAGAAGCTGCACGCCAACGTTCCAGTACAATCATACTTGTCCCTTTTTTGTGACAGCCAATAACAATGCTGCCTGATAAAGCACTATATGGAGGGTTAATAGGTATGTCACATTTAGCTGCAGTTTCTGCAGTTTTTTCTTTATTCCATTCTGCTGTGGTACATAAAACATGAGACATTTAGACAGATGAGTTTCCCTGCTGTTTGTGAGGTCCAAAAAAGTTGTGTTTGTTATTCCTGTTGTCATTGTTGCATGAAATGTACTTTCGGGTGAACACTCATTGGTTGTTAGCTCCATGCACATAGAACCTGCACCTATGAGTAAAAGCAAGATTTTACTGGAGCTAGTCATGGACCAGTTGGAGTGAGTCACTCGGTATGTCACATTATGCAAGTGGCTTCACAAAAGTGCACTGTCAACTGTCTCCAACTCAGTAAGATTATTGCAAATGATACTACTGCTGAAAATTGATGGAAAATGTGCATAATGTGATATCATAGAAGATTAAGCAGAAGCATTTTGGAAAAAGAAGAAAAAAAGAGTAGGGTAGTACAGTGGTTCAGGGGCCAACAGTGCTGTCTCAAAGATCCAGCATCCTGGGTTTGTATCACAAACTGTTGTCTGCATGGAGTCTATATTCAGAATATATATTCAGAACTGCGCTGCCAGGATTCTGATGAGGGTGCGAAAGCATAGCCACATCCCTCCTATATTGAAAACCCTTCACTGGCTCCCTGTATCACTTAGAATAGAGTACAAGGTTTCCCTCCTTACCCATCAGTGCATCTATGGATCTGCTCCCCTGTATTTACAGGAACTCCTTATTCCTCATACTTCCTCACGCACCATCCACTCTGTGCATATTAACATTCTTCAAGTTCCCAGAACTAAGCTTAGCAGTATGGGTGATAGGGCCTTTTCTTCGGTGGCGCCGAGGCTGTGGAATTCTCTCCCTGATTGCCTAAGAGCCTCACAGTCGACTGTTGCTTTTAAACGAAACCTAAAAACTTATCTTTTTAGAAAGGCATTTTGTTAAATTATTTCTATAGATTATCTTGTTTGTTAATTTATTCTTACTTTGTAGCACTTTGAGATTGTTAAATATAAAGCGCAATATAAATAAAAGTTATTATTATTATTATTATTATTATTATTATTATTATTATTATTATT
>JANRMT010062808.1:52093562-52116169 GCA_026402145.1 Polypterus bichir lapradei
TTATTATTATTATTATTATTATTATTATTATTATTATTATTATTATTATTATTATATGTTCTCCTCATGCTTGTGTTTTTTTTTCCTCTGCATATTCAGATTTTCATTCCATGTTCCATAAACATGTATAATAGGTTGGCTTGAGATTCTAAACTGGCTCAGTTTGGGTATGCTCAAGATTGCCTTTTGATGGACTGATGCCCTGTAGGGGGTTGTTTTCTATCTTAGGGCCAGGACTGGCAGGATAATCTCCAGGCCGCCTCCATGACTCAATTGGATAAAATAGGCATGAAAATGTTATTTTCCAATTGGAGTAGTGTAGCACAATTGTGAAAATCATTGACCTTTTAGAATTCACTACATTTTGAATTGTATGATATTCATATATTTACATTCAGTTTCTTTATGCACATTATATGAAATATTAGGATGTTTTACACCTAAACTATGGCTTTATCAATCAGACTTTTTTGTCTGGTCGAGCTGCTTATCAATAGTTATCACACAAGGTATATGTACAAATATAATGTAACCTTCAGCAGGTAAACATTGTATTTATAATAAAATGAAAAATAATAATAATATGTGAAACTTTGAACATTTGCAGAGTTTTTCAATCTATTGGCAAAAACAAAAAAAATGAGGGTGATGGTAAAATGTAAGTAATTTTATTTTTTACTGCAGAAAATTAACTGTAAAACACTTCAGAGACAAGGAAGCACCATTTAAATTTGTCTAAAATCAATATGTTACCAAGTTACTTCCAAATAAATTGTCAGACCAGGACAGTGGGGGATGAAATATATACAACATTCACATACAGAAGTTTGTAGAACAATAAAGAACGAGGTAGACGTTTCCCTGCTCGGATACAAGTGAAAAAAACTATCAAAACATCTATGTACAAACATCTATCGCAACTCTCAACTGGCAAGGGTTTCTCAGATTGGTTTATGGATACTGTAGCACATAATACTGTGAATTTGTTCTTATTTATTTATAATTTGTCCAAACATACTTTAGTATATGTTTAGTATATGTTTTCATTTTTCATGTTTACACCAGAGTGGCATGACAGTGATGTAAATTTTCACATCCTCACATGTCCAAGTGAATTCTTGTTCTAAGTAATCCAATTTTTTATCACACATCCTAAAGACATGGACATTAGGTCATTTGATTTTCTGGTGTTAGTGTGTTTAAGGGTGTTTGTGTCGTGAGATAAGCCCATCTTATTGTGGGTTCTTACTTTAAGACAGGACAGGCTCTTGTCTCCCCATACTATAAAAGTGGTTTAAGCAGGTTAAGAAATTATATTTACTTCACAAGAAGAAATGCAGCTCTGTGACACAAAATGTAATTAAAACATATTTATTATTTGAATTATGTTTAAGAAAAGCTTTCTAGTTATACTATCAGTCAGCTCTTTTGTAAAGTTTTGAAACAGAAAGACTTTGTATAATATGAAAGAAAAGTATTTTTTTCCCTTTCTCATTCCCGCTGACTTCTTAATTTACCCGCTGAACTGAGAACCTCTTTGGCTTGCAAACAGCAAATGATTGTATATACCCCCACACCCCCCGTGTAACTTCTAATACCTAGGCGCTTTTTTCTTTTTTTGTTCCTGTTCTTAACTGCTCGAGAAGGTGTGTTATTTACTTAGCTTAAGCACTCCTGGGACACAGTTTGCCGTTGTTATGTACGCATTAACTTTTACTGTTATGAATCATGTTATTCACCAGTCCTTGGCCTTTACAAAGAAATGTATGCAGATAAACATATTCTGAAATAAATCCTTTAACAGCGGCCAGGGAGCTTCCAATTCTTTATCCACAAATAAAATCAATATAAATATAAATAAATGGATTTGTCAGTCTTGCCTCTAAATAACAAATATGTTTTATTGGTTGATCTTTATGTACTGTTTTACTGAGGTTAAATGTAGCATGATATGATAATATTTAAATACTATTACACCAAAGCATACATTAAATATTGTTAAGAAAATGATTGAGAAAGCAGGCATTTCTTTGCTGGAAATGTCAAGCTTAAACTCCTCTGTTTTCTGATTAGATCCTCTGAAAATCCATTAGTTACAGTCGGGTTACTGATTAAGATCTGACCAGTCATGGATTAATTCAGCAGGTAGCAGTTCTGCTCCACCCACCACCTCTCCTATCCCTAGATTGTCCAAGCAAATAGTTTCTCTTGAATCACAATAACCTTTGAGTGCTGGCCAATAAGAGATGCCTGTGACTTTTACAGATCAGGAAGGAAAAAGTTTGCTCTTGTTGAATGTGTCAATGTGAGCCAGCCACGCTTGCATAAGGACAACTTGTTAAAGGTACAGTGCCACAAAACGAATGTTGCTTTTTTTACTTGGTTTTTGCTTGTTGTTTTTTTGAAGTAGCATTGTTATTGCCTAGATTAAATAGACACATTTAGTTTTCTTTTCGGTATCCTTTACTGTATATTTTGCTATTTTATCCTCACAGGTAGAGAGTCAGTGTCCAGATTTATTGAAAATGTAGAGTTCAATAACTATATACTATAAAAGAATAAAGCATAAGAAATATCTGATTTCTTTGTAAAGAAGTGCATCTGAAAGTATTGTAATTATTGCCAGCAGGCTTTGTGAAACAGAAAAAAACCAGCATAAAAAAGATGCTTCTGAATGGGTGTATCTATTGACTGTAGTATAGGGTTTCTAGTGTCCCAGGATGTTTAACTGTGATTAGTTATTAGGCCAGTGTCTGGTTAAGTTTTTTTTTCTTTTTTGACCCAGCAAAATTAATAGAAGCTATGCTGAATAAAAATGAACATGTCTTTCCTGCTGATGATAGAGTGAAGTTCTCTGTAAAGCATATATCTTGGCTGCAAGCTTGTTACAATTTACTGTACAAAATGCAATTTTCTATCTATTTTCTGAAGCCAAACACCAAAGTATATAAAGTTTAAAAACAAATAAATTAACTTATTAAATCCTATTATGTATTGTTGTTAGAAATTGTGACTCAGAAGAAGCACAGTATCAATAAAAAATATTACAATAAATATGTACATATTATTACAATGTGTATCTCTTCATGAAATAAAATAACTAATGTTTTTCAAAATATTTAAAGCCCCATTAAAATATTTGTGTGTTCTTGCAATATTTAAATATTTTTTTCCAATTGCATAAGTCATAATATCCTATGGTCAATCAAAACTGCTTATAAAAATGTGTGACTTGGAAAGATTGTGTCAGGCAGTGCAGGGAGTTTCTACTCTTTAGAGTTGATAGTATGCTGAATAAAACATTATGTTGTTTAAAGGCGGAGTAGCAAAAGAATTTTGAACTTTTAACTCCTTTTGTACCATGGTACACTTTCAAATAAAGGAAACCATACCAGCATGCAGGACACATTGAAAAAGTAGTAGTACTCTTTATTTCAAGTTCATAGTCACATACTTTACTATGACATTTAACAAAAGTTATAACTGAAATCTTAATGTACTTTTTAGAGATACAGACTTTTAACCCGGGCTGTGAAAACAGATAATGAAAAGAGAATCTGTGTTTCATAGAAACAAAACAGTGAGTGACCTATGACATGAGTAGGAATGTAGTCTGATCAAAAGATTGAGCAAGATGTTTTCAATTGGCAAAAATATAAATATAAAAACACTGTAACAAATAGTCAGGGATATTTTTTTACCATCCATAAAAATGAATGAACTTTTTCTGCTTATCTTCTTTTTTATCTACCATTAGCCGACACACCCCTACCAATGTGGCCGACTTCCATATGTTAATACCATTCCATAATTTTAGGGGTCACAAACAATTGATTGTGTTACTGACATATAATTTTTGTTTATTGGCTCCTATACAGACATGGCTGCACACATTGGGGCAGTGGATTTATATTGCCAGATTGTCTAAACATTACATCTCTATATGATATAAATGTAACCCTAAGTATTGTATTGATACTAGTGTGAAGTGGAGTAACTGATTAGGTAATAAAGCTAAAAAGCAATATTTAAAATTCATTTTCTTAACCAATTAAGTGGTAAAATTAAAAAGTATTATTTGAAATTCATTTTTTGTTAAATTGTATAGTACATAATGTACAGTAAAAAAGCTCTGTTGGTGTTTAAAAGGTTTCGTACTTCAAGGTGAAAGCAGTAAAATCACATAACTTCACAACAATGCCTCAATTTATTTATATACAATTTAATTACACATCGTTGTTTTCAAATAGATGTCAAATAAAAAAAATGTATATATTAAATAGTTTTACATGTTTAGAATGATCAGTGTTTACAGTTTAAAGAAATAAATAGCATTTTTTTATCATTTATATTTAGTGCAAAGTTCAAACAGGATTTATGGTATAGTTGACCAAAAGAACATGATAAGGGGTAACTAGCAAATAAAGACACAAGAGAAAATCGAAAGGAACTGTGGGAGAGAACTGAGTTGAATGTTCCAGACCTTAATGTTGCCTAGTCTAAGCTATTTGTCAGTTTCATTTTTGATACAATTATTCCTTTATTTAAGTCTAAAGTTAACATATTAGAAAATTTGCACCAACAGTACAATCTAATCTCCAACTTAGTATGGTTCAGAAACTAACACAACTCTGCATAGGCATATCTTCCGAAAAGAATTGCTACCCACAGACTCAGAGTTGCTGCGCACCAACTGTAGCTAGTATACCTGACAAAATATCCCATAGATGCATGCCTTAGCTGAAATGGTTATGTCAAGTCTGGCAAAACCTTCCTTAACAGTCACTGGTCAAGATCCCCCCAAAAAAATAGTGGCATTTTTACTTTAAGTGCTTGAGCCCCAACCTGCACATCAACTTTGATTAAATCAAGTTTAGTTTGCTTGAACATGGCTAGTGGATGTCAAATATGACATACAGTTAGCCTGGCCCACTGTAGTGTAAGTTGATTTAAAAATTTAAATGAAAGCAGTATGTTAAAGAGCATTCTGAATTATAAAGAAAAATCACTGTTTTACAAAGCATTTTTTAAAATTGTGAAATGATTAACTGTACCTTAAGGTCAATGAGTGTAGTTGCATTTTACCCAGCACTAAACCAATTTCTTAACACTCATTTGAGCTGTACAAAGGTCCCAGAAAGCCCTGAAGACTGCATGACAGGAACATGTTTATCACTTTGCAGTTGTATTCTGCAGACATGACAGAAAGTCACATACCTTTCCCCATCTAACTATGTTTACTCCATAAAGCCATGCAGCTACAGGCTGTGATTTGTACAAGTCAGATGATGGTACCTGTTGTTAATGACTAACTTAATGCTGCCTCAGGTTTCCTTGGTGCAAGGTGCACAGTTATATAAAGGTCACTTTCTTGTCAATGTAATGAAAGGTCTTTAAAATTTAATTGTGCAACCTGAAATTACTGCTAGAGTGCATGTTGTTAAACGTTTTTCTTCACATGTACATGGATTTAAGTTTTAGATATTTACCAATGAACATGCAATAATGGTGAAATATGTTTGTCAGAAAGCTCCAGTAAGTCAGAAATACTACAAGTAACAATCACATAATGTCAGTTAATTTCTAAATGCAAACCATCATGCAACTCTGTGTTTACTGACATCCTCTGATTATCAGCAGCTTCAGGTGCAACATAACAAAAAAATAACAAAAAATAACAGACCAGACCATATCCTTGTTTTGATAGTAATAGTAATAATTCTACAGAAACATTTACTTTAAGCTGGAGTTGCTACCTGGTCTTTTATTTGTGGGCAGTGAATTTATCTGAGTCTCAGAGTTTGATAAAAAGTCAAGAGACACTGGAGTTTATAATCCTGCTTCAGTCAAATATAAGGGAATGGATAGTTTCCATATTTTCTTTTAATGCAGTATATTTGATAAACAGTTTATGTTTTGACATTGTAGTTTATTATACTTTTTAATTTACAGTAGTTCATTTTAAAATGGGTACTGTATTTCTTTAATTGTTGCTCATGCCTTATACATTCAATATACATGCTATAACTGTATACCAGAACCCTCATTTATTGTATTTTATTTTTTGATAAAAAAAAGATTATCCACCAGAAGTACATTATTTCCATGTGAACGCACAAAGAATATTTCTCATATTTCTCTATGCACTTTGAGAGCTTGCTCAGTGACAAGAGTGCTATGTTACAATTAAATTAAAGCTTTGGATTGGCTATTTTCTGTCTAAACTAATAAATAAGCATGTAAACAAAAAAGAAGCAACTATTGATTCTTTCTGAGTTGCATGAAACAGTATATTACAACTTCCTAAGATGCAAGTTATTAGAATGTTAGCCTATTTGGGTAAAGCCACTTGCCTGAAATGAAATTAGAAGTGAATTTGCAGTCTTGTGTCAAGTCTAACTCCACTCTGTTTGCCTTTGTTGCCAAGGATAAGTGAGTTAAGAACAGCAAACTAGGTAACATAGCACTAAGTAAGTTTTGTTAAAAATACATTTAGACACTAGAAAAATTATTCTTAACATTCTGTGATCTTGAAAATCTCATTCAAAAATATTAAATTAGTAGACATTAAGTGCAACTAATTCTCTGGATGCTGCAGTTCAAAAAACCTTTTTTTTTTGTATGTTATGGTAAAAAAATGAAAATGCAAAGCAAAAGAGCTCAAACATGTTTTATTCAAATTAATATTGTTTTGACTATTGGAAATAATGAGTGAATAAATTGGATATTACCAATGTATATAATATTTTTTTAATAAAGCTAAAACTGTGTGAGAAATGAGGTAAATCGTGTGCTATGATTTCTAAGATAAAGGTTTCCCTTTTGTAAGGAGAATGTAGATATTTATTGAATATTGATAAAGGGACTACAATAAAAAATGTTGTTGTCCAACTTATTAATCTAACTAAAGTAGTAGTATTGCTATAAAAATGTTTACTTATGATGTAGCAAATATACATAACAGTAGATAAGAATAAATTATTTCTTTGATAGCATACTTGCTTTATATATGAGTAACAAAATAAATAACAACAATTGTCACCATTGTATTTATATCTGAATATTAATGCTCAGCTTTGGCAACTGCCATATTTCTAAACACTTTTCTAACTGCTTATTTCAAAGGTGGTTTTAATCGTCTGTAATTCTTACTCTAACAAACTGAGATTTTTTTTAAACAATTGTGTTTTGCCACATTTTGTTTTCAAACGTACCAAGTCTTTTAGCTGTCTTATCTAAAGTAAACCATTCCAATCTAAATCAGCAAGCTACTATCAAACATTTAAATTTGTAGGAACAATCTCGCTTACCTTTTAAGTATAGACAATGGCCGACATTGTGAATACAAACACATTAAGAAAATAACTTAATTAATGAGAACTAAGAAACAAAGTGAACATACCTGTTTTAAGGTATTTTCTGAGTTTAGTTCAAATTCAATGATTACTCTGTTTAAATGTAAATTCTCAAATACATATTATTTGCATATTGCTAATTCTATTAACTTCATGTGGTCCTTGTGTAGTATATAAATATGTACATGAAACTCATTTAGTCCATGGCGGTAGCAGCTTTTTAGCTGCATGTCAATGACATTAGAATCAGAGGAATAAATCGTGAGGATAATTTGTTTTACAAGTTTAATTATGTAATTGTTGTTGTCTGGAAAATTTAAATGGAGCTGATTGAAAAATGACCTTCACTTCCTTTTTTGACTTTGAGGTGCTCAAACTTACATGGTATACTTCCTGTGTGCTGGTCAGTTACAGTACATATAATTTGATAAATTTTTCTGTATCTTATTTTAATAGTCTCACATTTATAGATATATAGAGAGGTCTCAGACAGTAATATGGCATATGTTTCACATGTAAATCAGTTGGTCTGAGGTTAGCTAGCAGTTTAAATAGTAGATTATGCAGACCACTCATTGTTTGTACAAGGACCATCCACTCAAGATGCCTGTTTTACAGGGTAAGCTTTTCTTACAAACAATAATATTACATGTATTTTCTTCCTACTGATTGGAAAATGTTTTTAACATTTTTGTATTTGTTTAGATAGTGTTTTGAATATTAGAGACAGCTTTATTCTTCCTGATATTCATGTTATTTAAATTATATAGTATATCTGAGAAAAACATCTGGACACAAGTAAATCAGCTGCTGTGGCTCAGGATGAATGCAAAAATAAGTTTGAATTATTCAAGTAGTTTTCAGTGACATATCCATGCATGCTTAATAAGATATGATAGATGGAAGATTGTATTGATAATATAAACCATGTTTTAATTCTGGTAATTTAATTATAAAAGTTTAAGATGCATTTGTTACATTAGCCAGTAAATTCTATTATATTTTGATATGAGATCAGTCATCACTGTTAAGACATTTAAAAACATTTTGTGCATGTTTGTAAGACTGTGCGTTAGATAAGGCTTCAAAAGGATTTTGTAAATGTTTCAGTCACTAAACCCTCATCACAAAATGCATAATAACTTTAAAATTCTGAAATGTGTTTACTTTTTCCATTAATTTATAAACAGCAAATATTACACAATTGTTACACTGCAAAAAAAATTCATATGCAAAAACTAAACATAAAAACTTTAAATGGGAGTTGTTTTACTTTTATTTAGCAAAAAAAAATCTGCCAATCGGGTAAGCAAAATTTACTTGACAAGATTTCTTAAAGTAAGCTAAATAATCGTAAATACTAATTTTTTGATAAGTCAATAATTCTTACAACAAGGAAAACAAGATTTAATGTCATGATATAAATACTTTTCCACTAGCTTAGATTTCATTTTCTGCAGTGTATTAATTGCATTCTGCATGGCAATCTAAGCATAATTTGGCAAAAAGGTTGGTACAAGCCCAGGCCTGCTTACCAGTTCATCACTGGGACAGCCTCACAAACTCACCAATTCTACCTAACATCAGGCCTGCATGTCTTTGGATTATCAGATCCTGAGAAAGTGTACATACTCTACACAGACAGGGACTAAGCACTAACTTAAATTCAGGACTTTGTTGCTGTGAGGCAGCAGCACTAAGCATTATGTCAGCATGCCATACAACAAAATAAAGAAAGGTAAAATACCACCAAACATAATACACCCAATACACCAAGTGCCAACAAGTGGTTGACTAATCATCAGTTACAGTGCTTTTTCACGGTATATCTCAAAATATTGGTTTAAGTCACGACAGATAACATTTTATTTTCTTGTATTTTTGTTTTTGTTTTTAGATATAAAACACTAACTGAATGGTTTTGACATAATGACAGCTGAAGATTCTACTGCTACCATGAGCCACAATTCTTCCAACATGTCCACATCAAAGGTCCCAGAAGGAGTAGCTGGAGCCCCAAATGAGAATGCATTGCTGACTCTGATGGAACGTACAGGATATGGTATGATCCAAGAGAATGGTCAGCGCAAGTATGGTCCTCCACCTGGCTGGGAGGGAACAGCTCCACCACGTGGATGTGAAATCTTTGTGGGAAAAATCCCAAGAGATGTTTATGAAGATGAACTGGTTCCAGTGTTTGAGTCAGTGGGACGCATTTATGAGATGAGGCTGATGATGGACTTTGATGGCAAAAACAGAGGATATGCTTTTGTGATGTACACCCACAAACGTGAGGCGAAAAGAGCTGTCAGAGAGCTTAATAATTATGAAATTCGACCAGGAAGGCTCTTAGGTGTGTGCTGCAGTGTGGACAACTGCAGACTTTTTATTGGGGGAATTCCCAAAATGAAAAAACGAGAGGAGATTCTTGAAGAGATTGCCAAAGTTACTGAAGGAGTCTTAGATGTCATTGTGTATGCTAGTGCTGCTGACAAAATGAAGAATCGGGGTTTTGCCTTTGTGGAATATGAGAGCCATCGTGCTGCAGCTATGGCTAGGAGGAAACTTATGCCTGGGAGAATCCAGCTATGGGGACATCAAATTGCAGTTGATTGGGCAGAACCAGAGATTGATGTAGATGAGGATGTTATGGAAACTGTAAAAATCCTCTATGTACGTAATCTAATGATTGAAACGACCGAGGAAACCATCAGAAAGATCTTCTGCCAGTTTAATCCAGGCTGTGTAGAACGTGTTAAAAAGATCCGTGATTATGCTTTTGTGCATTTCACAAGCAGGGAAGATGCAGTACATGCTATGAATCAACTGAATGGTGCTGAAGTTGAAGGGTCTTGTATTGAGGTGACCTTGGCCAAACCTGTGGACAAGGAGCAGTACACAAGATACCAAAAAGCAGCAAAAGGAGCAACTCCAGCCACAGAGACGCCACAACCTAACTATGTCTATCAATGTGACCCATATACCTTAGCATATTATGGCTATCCCTACAATGCACTAATCGGGCCAAACAGAGAATACTTTGTTAAAGGTTAGGCATTTTTATCTTTGAGAATTATGTCTCTTCATTATGTTCACGTAATATTAACTTAACGTCTGTAAAGTGTACATGTTTACTGTACTGATATACCATTTTTTCTTGTTTATCCATAAATGCTGATTTTATCTTGCATTTTAATAATTTTTTTTCCAAAGGTTAAAAAGAAATCCACTTCTTTGCTTTCATTTTCTGATTTTAAATCAATGAGCTGGTTATAGTGACATAAATATTGTGCTGGAATTGAAACATTTCTACATACTTTTTCTTTGGGTTAATGCCTTGTCTATGTGATAAAATCTACTTTGCTGATTACTTGTGCCAGGGTGAAGACTACCCTCACACACATTTTGCTTAGTCAGTTCTACAGAAGAGGAATTCAGTTTATCAATATACTCGCTTAATTTACTGTACTCATAACAGTTGCAATTCCTAACAGAAAATACATGTATTAAACTAAAAAAAGAAAAACTAACATTGCCATTTTTGCCTGTTAAATCACAACCATATTCTGCTTTAATTATGATTTACTCCTAATTACAGATTATACATCTATTAAATACTTTTTGTAAAATTCTTCCAAGAAACTTTGGTAAACAAATATCCCAGCCCAGAACCACCTAGAATCCACAGAACTTCACTTTAATGTTTACCTTTTAAAAATGTTATTATAATCAGGTTTACCCTCTATTTTATGTCTGTCCCAACTAGGAGTCCAGACGTATTCCCTAAGTATCTGTTTTTCCTTATATCAAACAAAAAGGGGAAGACTTATTTTGAATAAATTGAAAAATTGCTATTTTAAGTTTTTTTTTTTTATTATTATTTTATTAATTTTTGAGACATTGACGAAGCAAGTAAAATTCTGAACAGGTTCCTCTTTCGTTTGTATCTCAAGCAGGTACTATAAAGGGTCGAGGGCGAGGGGCAGCTGGAAACAGGGCCCCGGGTCCCAGGGGCTCTTACCTGGGGGGATATTCTGCGGGCCGTGGCATCTACAGCAGATACCATGAAGGAAAGGCCAAGCAGCAGGACAAAGCCTATGAACTCATACCCAGCCTGGAGCTGACAGCTGTCAATCCAGTGGGCATTAAACCTGGCACAAGTTAGTGCAAGCTGTTTTAACTTCCATCTCTTCTAATGTGAATGACTGGTTAAATGGTTAACTTTCTATTGTGTCTAGTTGAGGTACTGTTTCTTCATCCTTTTCCATGCTTTTATTGATCCTTTTAACACTCTTTTTGCATTATTTCTATAGTTTTATGTGGCTTCTTTGTTTGATAATCACATATGCGTTGTTGTTTATATGCAGAATTTATTGCAGTTCACTCATCTATAACTGTACAAGTTACATTTGTATGAATTCAGGATAGCTCTTATAATGCAACAATGCTTTGGACAGAAAATCATTCACCATTTATAAACAATAAATACTGTTGTGATATTAAAACAAAGTCTTCTTTATATATATATATTTAATTTGTTAAAAATTTTGAATTATACTTTCCTTAAACAAGTAGTTATATTTTAAGATGGCAGAGTTCTGCAGTTAGTGCTGATGCCTCGCAGATCCAGTGTCCCGGTTCCAATTCGGTACCTGGTTGTTGTCTGTGTGGAGTCTGCACATACACCTTGTATCTGTGTATATTATTGTCCAGTTACTCTAGTTTTTGTCCAATTCCCAAAAAAAAGAATGCTAGTTTAATTGGTTATTCTAAATTTTCACCTTGTCTAAGCGTGGTTGTATGCACAATTGGACCCTGTGATGGACTCGTGCACTGTCCAGGGTTGTTTCTTGCCTTGCACCCAAATGCTGAGGGGACAGGCCTCCAGCCCTATCAAACCTGATTTGGTTTAAGTAGGCTACATAATGCTTTGTTACAGTTTAATGCAAGTTGTCTGACTAAGGTAAAATTACTTAAATAATATTGGAAATCTTTAAAAAAAATTAAAATGTAAGAATTTTTTTAATGAAAAAATAACCTAATATGGATATTTACATTTATAAAGATTTATCACTCCCTTTTACATTATTCTGACAAAGTCATATTTGCATCCTTCTAAAAAAGTGAAAAGACAAAATGATACAGTAGTGGTTTTAGACCATTAACTATAATCCCTTGAAAATCATTATTCTGTTAACCTTAGATCAATTAGGTTAATTTCAGAAGCCACATAAAACATATGAAAAATGTAATTATAGCACTGGCTTTACTTTCCATACTCCTTGTCTATTGGCATTTTAATTTGTCATGCTTAAAGTGTTTCTCCCAAACCATTTTATGTAAAAATTGTGTTGCTTAATTAATCACAGACTGATGTCTAGCTTTTATCAATGTCATGACTTGTTCATAATGAATTAGTACATTTTAAATTCAGATTTAGTAAATGTATTTATTTTACTATACTTTTGCTCATAGATTGCGGGGAGAAATTGTATTAATATTATTTTTTTAACCTGGCTAAAATTAAGATGCCAAACTTAAGTCTTCATACTTATAAACAACAAAACTCTATTGTTATAAATGCTGTAATGATTTAAAAAAAATGATTTCGTATGTGAATGAGACTTTACTCAAATTCTTTATATATTAATACGTGAAACACTTTATTACAAATGTTTAAGATCTCACTCTCTGTGTCTCTTTCTCTTACATATACACTATTTATGTACATTTGTTTATATAAAATGTTCTATTACACGGTTTAAAGAAACCTCTTTTTTTTTTGGTTTTATTTTAGTTGCCATTCCTGCAATAAGTGCTCAGTATCCAGTATTTTCTCCGGCTCCTACAGCTAAAATATTGGAAGACGGAAAAATTCACACTGTGGAACACATAATAAATCCCATTGCACTTCAGCATGACCCAACTGCTGCTGCCGCCGCCGCCGCCGCTGCTGCTGCAGCTGCAGCACCTGTTATTCCTACTGTGACTACTCCACCCCCTTTTCAGGTATTACCTACTTATTTTTTATGTTAAAACAATTTAGACCAGTATAATAAGCAATGACAGCACTGTGCTAAATTTGTCTCTCTCTTGTTCACTCAAACCTCAAAGGTTTCAAATCTTACCAAGGATACTGTCTGCATGGGAAATGCATTTTCTTTTCATGTTCTCCTGTAATGAAAAAAATATCATCAAGTCAATTGCTGGTTGTTTGCTTGCATTAAAAGCTGCTCGACAGGCTTGGCCTCCATGATAATATATTTGAGTAAAAATTTTGGAAAATTAAAGAATGGATAAGTATATATCTGTTCTAAATTGTGCATTCAGCCACTGATGCTAATAGTCATTTGCTTTGACATGTACTCAGTAATAGTAACCAACACTAATTAAAAAGTTTGTTCAAAAAGGCAGTAAAAACGCAAAATGCATGGAGTATCTGTAAAATATACATTACAAAGCAGCATATACTACATAAATACATTCATTCTTAAACTCACTTTTATGACCACATGCAATAAATAGTCAGTAAAATGTGTGTTATTCAGTATTTCGTATGACCCTAGATGCTGTTTTCACATAGTAAGCAGTCTTGTCCCGCTGTAGCTTGTCTGCTTACAATGACAATGTAAGATGTAATACTAAATATTTGATTGTAAATTAGCATCTTGTCTGAAGTCTTAGTTTAATCCTTTATTACTCTCGAATGCTGAGTGAAATAGTTTTTAAAGCACCTTATTTTCAAAGGGTGTTTCATAACTAAACTACATTTGACAGCTACTAATTTGTAAGTTTTAAAACATGTTTAATTGCATCTTAGTTGAAATATGATTTGCGCACAGCAAAACTATCCAGTGTTGAGTTACATTTTAGAGTGTTAAAATAACCCTTAAAATTGTACATGTGGAAACATTGTTTTCATAGGTGCACTTTAAGTGTTAATTTAAAACTGGTACTATTGGTATGTACTAGAAAGCATAAGTGTTTATTGCCAGATCATATTGTGCAGGGATTACTCTGTAGAAGTCTGCCACTTTCTTAGATTTTATTCCTAAACAAAATGTGTTTAAGGTATTCTCAATAGCACTAATGATAATAATAGATACCAGACCTGCTTTCAGTGCAGCAAGAAAAAAATGGACAATGGAAAATAAAGACAACTGGAATCTGTAGCTAGGGACAGGGAAGTCTGGGCTCACTTGCTTGGACTGCTGCTGCAGTGACCTCACCAAGAGAGGTGGGTTCAGATGATGAGTTAAAATAAGATCTGGAAAAAATATATTACAAATACTAAGCTAATTCACATGTGTTCTTAGCACATATCCACTTCAATTGCCACTTAAAAATATTAGCAATATCTCTCATAGCTTTCTCTAAAATCTGATTGCAGTCTTACTTCTAGCAGTTAAGCACTAATCCTTCATCTACTCCTGACTCCACACTTGTTGGGGGTCTGTCTAGAGGGAGCTCTTAAGCTCCTGCCAAGAGAACTTCCACAAGTACTTCTTGTATTAAGGCTTCCCTCTGGAACTCTTTTTACTATGATCTTAGAGCAGTTTCTAAGACTCTAGGTACCCCTGTGAGCCCATTCTTCAGCTTCTAGATAATTAATCCCCAGGTTACCTACACACTAAAAATTGTTGAAAGGACCCATATAACACAAAGTACTTCCCTGCTGGCACATATAAGACCTGTGCATTTATCTCCAAAGCTCCAAATATCACCTTCTGGCAGCATGTTGTGATTTGTTGTAGGGTCAGTCAGGGCTATCCAGCATTGTGTTGACTTCCCTCAGGCATCTTAGAGGAATATAATATGTTACTAGAATGTACTACGTTCTTGTCGAATCCAGGGTGTACAATATCATTATGTCATTGAATCACCCACTGATAGTGGCATAGTATTGCTAATATGATTATCATGTTAGCAGGTTTGTCACCCATAGCAAATGTTCCAGCAAAATGTTTTTGGGACCATTTTCTGTTCTGAAATGCAGATACCTATCTGCAGCACTAACCATGACCTGGTGTTCCTTTACACTAGTGAACAAAAAGTCACTCCCATACACAGTGTTTTATTCTCAAAAGCAAAAACCTGCAGTCACTTAGTGCGCACACAAACCTGGATAAGGTTTCTTGCGTTTTATATATATATACAGAACGTTTAGTCCTTCTTGTGCAGTGAAGTTAATAACATCCATCTCTTTTTTACATCTTCAACCTGAGCCTCCGATGATTAGGAGCACTGGCCACTGCATCACCCTATCACACTGCTTCAGCATATCTATACCAAATTGCTGGATTAAAAATAAAATGCTACTTATTTAATATGTTTCTGTTACTGGATTGCATACAACACAACTTCTTCTGCTTGGCTGTGCAAAGGAGTAGTGTGCCAGTGTGTTTGCTTCTTGCCATACACCCACTGCTGCTGAGATGATAATAATGTAGGAATTTTTCATTCATTCATTTATTCATTTTCCACTGCTTATCCAAAGCTGGATCAAGGGGGCATTAATCTTTGCAGTCAGGCTCAACTCGTACTGTAGGATTCCAAGGCATTCCCAGGGCATCTGGGGGATATAATTCTCCCAGCAAGCCTTGGACCTTCCCCAGCATTTCCTTTCAGCTGGCCATGCCCATAAAACTTTCACCTCCAGTGAGGTATCCGTACCAGAAGACTGAACCACCTCAATTGGCTCCTCTTCACATGGTGGGTCAGCGGCTCTACTCCTCTCTCAGATGTTTGCACTTCTCACCCTCTAAGGGAGAGCCCAGCCACCTTACAGAACAAGCTAATTTTAGCCGCTTGTATCCGCATTCATCTCATTCTTTCAGTCATTACCCAAAAATCATGCAGAAGGAAGTTGGTGGGTAAGGTAGAGTGCTACCAACTAGATATAGTTTGGTTAATGTTCATCCATTTGCTTGGTTCTGGAACCAAACCCCTCAAAAGAGGCTGAACTCTCCTTTACTCTATGGTTGCCCAGGAGGAGCCCCTAGCTGCTCAATGCCATGTTGGAATTTGTTTCAGAGAATGGCAGGACTGCCACTGTAAAGCTGAAGGCCACAGAGGGGAGGACTCTGACTACCATATGTGCTTATGCACCAAATATCCATTTGGATTACCGGGCTTTCTTGAGAGTACCTGGAGGGAATCCTGGAAAGGGTCCTACCTGGGGACTCCAAAGTTTGGCTGGGCAACTTCATCACCCACTTTGGCAACCAACGAGATACCTGGAGAGGCATGATTGGGAGAAATAGCCTTCCTCATCTAAAGCTGAGCAGTGTTTTGTTATTGGATGTCTGTTGCAGATATGAGCTGTCCATAACAAATGCCATCATAAGGTGTCTCATAAGTGTACTTGGTACCAGAGCACCTTAGGCCAAAGTTCTATGATTGATTTTATAATCGTATCATGAAACTTGTGGCCATATGTTCTGGACAGAAAAGAGGAGCAGAATTGTCAACTGATTACTACCTGGTGGTGAGTTGGGTCAGATTGTGTGGGAGGTGCCATGACAGACCTGGAAAGTCCAAGCAAGTAGTGAGAGTGGACTGGGGACCTATGGAGGAGGCCCCTATCCAGAAGATTTTCAACTCCGACCTGCAAAAGAGCTTTTCCCGCATCCTGGAGGAGGCTGGGTACATACACTCCGAATGGGCCTTGTTCAAAACCTCAATTGTGTAAGCAGCTGCAAAGAACTGCAGCCTGAAGGCCATAGGTGACTCTCAAGATTGAATTCCAAGGACCCAATGGTGGACACAAGAGGTGATGGATTCCATCAGGCCAGAAACGGAGGCTTTTCATGTATGTTTAGCATGGGAAACTCCTGAAGCAGCAGAGTGGTATGGACAGGCAAAAAAGGGCTACAGCCTTGGTGGTAAGGGAAAAAAAACCCGGGTGTGGGAGGAGTGTGGAAAGACCATAAAAAGCAACTATCAGTGTGGTTCAAAGAGGTTCTGGCACTTTGATGAACTCCTAAACCTGACAAACACGCCCTCTATAGAGAAAACAGAGCCAGAACCTGATGGGGGATCAACGCCCATTTCTCTGCGGGAGATCACTGACATAATTAAGCAACTCTGCAGTGGCAAAGCCCTGGGGCAAATAAGACCTGCCTAGAAAGGCTCTGGACATTTTTGGACTGTCATGGCTGACACGCTTTTTCAATGTTGTTTGGCCATCGGGAGCTGTGCCTCTGGAGTAGCAGACTGGGGTGGTGGTCCCCATTTTTAAAAAGGGGGACTGAAGGGTGTGCTCCAATTATCACACTCCTCAGCCACCCTGGAAAAGCTTATGCCAGGGTACCAGAAAGGAGACACTGCCCAGTCCAGGAGGAGCAATGTGAATTCCGTCCAGGGTGTGAAGCAGTGGACCAGCTCTTTACCCTGATGGTGATTCTGGAAGGGGCATGGGAGTACAGTATATCCAATCAGTCTACATGTGTTTTGTGGACTTAGAGAAGGCATATAACCGTGTTCCTCAAGGGATTCTGTGATGGATGCTGAGAGAGTATGGGGTTCCAGGACCCTTAATAAGGTCTGTTGACTCCCTGTATAATCACAGTGAGAATTATGTCCACAAACTCGGAAAAACATCAATACATGCCCATATGGATATATATTCAATTAAGCTCCTTTTGTGCATTTTACCCAAACCTGGCAATATCAGTTTTCTTTAGTCACAACAAGGAATTGCACTTTCAAACATGTTCATCATCTCAGTCTCACTCCCTGCATAATTACAGAGTTCATCTACCATTTGGACTCTACCAGGGCTGTGCTTTGACTCGTATTCTGTTTGTAATTTTCATGAACAGGATATCAAGGCATAGCTAGGGAGGGGAGGGAGTCCAGGTTGGTGGCTTTAGAACTGCAGCACTGCTTTTTGTAGATGACGTGGTCTTGTTGGCATCATTGGGCTGCGAACTTCAGCACGTATTAGGACACTTTGTGAGTGTGAAGCGGCAGGGATGAGGATCAGCATCTCCAAATCTGAGGCCATTGTCCTCAGTAGGAAAAGGTGGACTGTCCTCTCCGAGTGGGAGGTGAGTTACTGCCTCAAGTGGAGAAGTTTAAGTACCTCGGGGTCTTGTTCACAAGTGAAGGGGAAAGGGATGGTGAGATTGACAGATGGATAGGGGAGGCAAGTGCAGTTATTTGGTTGCTATACCAATCTGTAGTGGTGAAGTAGGAGTTGAGTCAGAAGGTGAAGTTCTCAATTTACCAGACAATCTATGTCCCTGCCCTCATCTATGCTAATAAGGTAGGGTCTTTTAATTTAATAAAAATAAGAATTATGTTAGGTTACTATTTATTTTAAAAAGTAAATCAGAATATGTAACACTGCTCCCAAGATTGTGAAATGCACATTATGCTCATCAACACAAATTTAGCAATTTGTGAAATATTGAAACAGATTATTTCAACCAAGTGAAGGAATAATGTGATTGCCCAAGTATTTCCCTCTGTAAATTTATTTTGTGGACGCTTCTACCTGTGGTTGTTGAAAGCATGTGAGTGGCTAAACAGGTGAACACAGTGCAAGGGACATGCACAGACTTAAAATTCCTTAGGTGTTAACCTGGTTAAGGGTTTACATGGTCAAATAATCAGGTTACTTGAATCTTGTGTTAACCAGGTAACCAGGATTTGCATGTCATTTTTGACACCACGTTTCTGTGAAAATCCTGGTTATTAAAGTGCATGTGAATGCATACCCTTCACAACCAGAAATTCCTATACCTGAAGCACAGTATAACAATCTCAGTGCCTCAAAAAGCAGCATTTTCATAACAAATTTGAAATTACACCTATGAATCTGTTTATAAGTATTTTACAGGGTAGAACTGCTTTAATATTTATCACTATAAATTCTATGGTAAAAGTACAGATTAGTGTCATTGGTGTTGAGAAGTTAATGCGACAGTAGACAGTGGTAATGTAATGTTATGCCAATATTAATGAGCAGCTGACAAAAGGAAAATATTCTTTGTTTTTACCAGTTAAGCAAACATCATAACAAGTGAATATAGCAGCCTTGCTTGTAATTTTGAAATTCTCAGAAGTTTTAACTGACAACCACAACCTTGAACTTTTGATACTATAAAGTGCTTACTTTAACCAAAACAACATACTGTATAACAGCTATCTATGCAATGCTCAGTGCAATCTCTGACATCTTATCTGTTCATTTTTACATTGGGTTATTTAAATTATGGACAATTATCCTGTTGCTAGGTGGGGGCAAACCACTTGCTATTTTCAATTTTGTATTTAATATCACAGACCTTCAATGGCATTCATTTGACAAATTTTATAGAACCAAATTTTTGAATGACTGACATTTAAAAATCGTTTACTTGTATTGACAACACCAGCCAGCCACCATAGAACAGATTAGTCATCATCTAACTGTGCTTAAGATTATCCTTCTCATATTTGTAATAGCTTAGAAGTACTGCATTGGTCAGCAGATCTGCAAACATTTTAGGAAGAAGGCCAACATGACAAGCAATAAATCGGGCCCTTGTTTTCATGATACTATGCACAAATTTATGTGGGGGTGACAAAGAGCACGAATTAGAAAGAGTCTGTGTAAACAAAGACTTTGAAATCTCAAGTATGCCGTATTCTGTTTTTTATAATATAAAGATTTTCAATTTTTTTCCTCCTTTATTAACTTAATGCATAATTTAGGTTCAAACATTTTACATGTTAACATAAGTTTTCATGTACTGTAGTATATAAGTATAATCAGGGCCGGATTTTCCTATAAGCTAACTAGGCTTCAGCCTAGGGCCTCAAGATCAAGAGGGGCCTACATTCAAATTGTTAGCAATTTGAAAAAACTTAAAAATGGGAGGTGAAAGGGCCTCATAAGTGGAATAGCCTAGGGCCTCTTTTCATCTAAATCCGGCCCTGAGTATAATGTACTTATTATATACAGTACGAGTTACTTTATTTTTTATTAAGTTACTTTAGTTTAACTAACCGTCTCCAAGGATTTGCATTCTGTTTATTTAATTCCCTAGCTGTTTGGGCATGTGCGTATGAGTGCATTTTGGTATAAATGGTTGAAAATGCATTAAAGTAAACTTCTCTAAGGTAATGCCCAAAAAAGAAAGTAAATCTATTAATCTTGTTGCTTTGGTTTTTTTTCCCCAAACATAGTGCAAAAACTTTGGTTCTGTTATTTCTCATCTGTTGTATAATTTGATTTGAATGGGGGTTAAAAATTATAATTTGAGAGGCAAATGGAGTGTGTAGAAGTATAAACATTTAACATAATATGAAATAGCTTCTGTAACAACATATTCCTGAGAATTAGTGCCTACATTTCTCATATACAAATAATCAGAAGACTGGTGTCATTCAAATTTTATGGATTTCTTTTCAGGGACGTCCTATCACTCCAGTGTACACCATGGCCCACAATGTTCAAAGGATTCCTGCTGCCAACATCTATGGTGCGAGCTATGTCCCAATTGCGGCTCCTGCAACAACAGCCACCATTGCAGCCTTACACAAGAACACGGCTGCCTATGGAGGTTATGCTAGCTATGTACCTCAGGCGTTTCCAGCTGCCACCTTTCAGGTCCCTATACATGATATCTACCAGACATACTGAAAGTGCACAAAACAACAAAAAATTACCTGAAGGAACACTTGACTATTTATGAAGAATGAATTCTTTGATGACTGTTATAAAGATGTCAAAAACTTTCATTTAACTGGAAGTAAAAGTGAAGACTATTAAGTGTTTTGCTCTACTAAGAACTGAAAAATATTGAAAACAAATATTTCATTTGTGTTTCTTGCAAAAAAAAACAGCAGGACTACAGAATTTTGTTAGACATATTCTCTTTATTTAATGGGTACTGAAAATCTTCCGTCCATGTGCTGTGAGGCTGGATCTTTTTGAAATGACTTTTTCAGTTTAAGTATATATTTGTTCTTTTATTATGTAATATTTTGAAGTATTGTGTATGAAGGTTTTTTCATTATTTTATTTCTGCACTCCGGCTTACCAGTCACATGTAGTGTGTTGACCCATAAGTGTGTACACAGATAAACAAGAACATATAAAAGTACATAGTTTTACTGAAAAAAATTGTGACTTCAAAAATACTTTAAAAATATATTTTGACTTTTGAAGCAATACAACATGGGGGAGTGATATATAGTGACACGCATAGATCACTTCTTTAAGTGCATAACAAGAAATAAAAACAAATAATTAGACATACTTTATAGTTAGTAACTATATCAAAGACATGTGCCTGCAATCTCATAAAATAGCAGTTACATGTAGCACGGTCAAGTTAAATGCATTTTCCGAAATAGGACTGTTTACTGGAGTAAACGGTGTGCCTTGGAAATGATGTGTTCTATTTTACATTACACATTGCTTGAATGTAATAAAATGAATATTTTGCTCAATGAACAAAGCTCAGTTGTAAACGTGCTGCAGTGATCCATTTTATGATGCCATACCTCTCTGAATTAGAGACAAACTAAAGGAGCAAAGAATTTCATATAAACAGTTTGGTATCACACACTGACAATCAATGAAGTGTGACCATTTTTTGCTATTCTACAAACACCATTATTGTTTGGCTACATGTTACTACAAAGTCATAGCGAGCAGGTCTTGGAATTCATATTTTTGTACTTTATAACAAAGGATATTAGCAATTGCTGCTGGAATAAGGGGCCATATTTATGTTGTATTTTTCATTCTTGTGGTTTGCTTTGGGTTTATATTTCATTTGGATGCTTCACTTCCACTAAGCTTGGAGGGACCAGCGACTGTTAGCACTTGTAGAGCACTTTGGCTACCTTGTATTATTATTACATTTCAGTAAATCTGCCATTCTTGTTTTACAGAGGAAGTATGAAGAAGAAAAACTAAAATATTTTTAAGGAAACATTTCTCAGAATTTATAGATGAACCTGACATTTTTATAAGTGAATAAACTAAAAGCAGACAAGTTATTGTATCTAGAACTGAATTCAAACTTTATACATACTATGAGAAATTGACTTACAGACTCTAGTCCAGATAAAGGCATTTTATTAGCATGAGACTATTCTAGAATTTCTCTCTGGGGTAATAAAGTCATCCTAAGTACCTAACTAAAACTTTTTATTTTTTTTCTAACACATGAAAAACAAAAATATGCACAACCTCTGAAAACAGTATTTGTGGGTATATGCATAAATACATCCTTCTCTCTCACTCTATAT
>JANRMT010062808.1:52116569-52132513 GCA_026402145.1 Polypterus bichir lapradei
TATAATACACACATACAAACGGAGAGCCCTAAAGTGGTGTATTATGAATGCAACTCAAAAAAAAAAACAAAAAACGTGGTAGCAATAGCAGTGCTAATCCTTATATTATGTTTTAGGCTTTTACACATTATAAACCATAAGTGCTGTTTTTCAAAATCTATTTAAAAGTGTGCTAATATTATTTTAATAGCTTATTTTTTATTTTATATATTATACTTATCTTTTAGAATATTGTGTTTGGGAATTTTTATTGTTTTGTTTTGCTTCTAGACAAGAACATTGATCTGCTCTAGAAGATGTCTTGTATAAAATAACCTTTATTATGTCAAAGTGAAATTTGCAATTGGTTTAATTTGTACAGACAATATTGTATTTTAATATATTATGTTCAGATATTCGTTTATGAATTGAAACATTGTTTAATGTATCAGCAAAGTGCAGGATGTGGCTTGCCGCAGCCTTGTACCACTTTATTCACTGCTGTCTAAGAAGGTATTATTGACAGAGTAGGAACTTAATGTTATCTTTGCAATGTTTAGAGCCTGTTTAAAGGCTTCATAAAATGGGTGGAAAACAGTCATTGAATATTGCAACATGGCTTTCCTTTTCTCATTAACCACATGGTGTCTGTCAGAACTTGCATGATTTACATTTTAACTAAAGATCATCAAGAAGTTAAAGCCATGGCTCTCAAGTTAAAAAAAAAAACAGGAGCAGAAATTGAATATAGAAATATGTTGTATCCTGCACACAAATTTCTGTACTAGACAAAATGTTAATGAGTTGCCCTTCCATCTGTCCTCAATATGTACCACTCATACACACTACCTGAAGTGTTATATTTGGAAATGCAGGATCCTAAGGACTGAAATGAACAAGGTATGTTTAGTACAACAAAATAGTGCCTTATTGCCAAAACATACCTTTGGGCCTATCCATGTCTTTTTATTGGTGTTTTCTATTCTGTTTTAAATGCGTATTGGCTTCTTCAGCATTGTTGCATTTACATTTTCTTAGTAGTTAATAAAGCATTTTGAAAGGCAAATATATGTTTCTTTCAAGAATTTATTATTAATATTTATTTTATTGTTTTATGTTATGATTTTATATTTTAAACTTTTTTTTATAATTTACACAATATGAATAATGAATGTGTTTTTGTAAAATTATGACTTTTGATTGACTAAATGACTATAGATAAATCTGGCAAATGCTTTTAGGAGTAAACAACTATTTAATAGAGTAGTTAGTAGGCCTGAAACCAGATAAATATTTTAGTGTAGTAAGTCTAACTTCTCTAAAGGTTGTATATTTCATGCATAGCAGACTATTAGAGTAACTATATCACATTTTTATGGTATTTTGTAGCATTACTTCTAATACGACATGCCGAGTGATTCACTCCAATTACGTAGTCCATGACATACTACAACAAAATCATATAGGTTTGATATTGCTTTTAGTTGGGACAGTTTTGGAGTGCATGAGAGCTGACAACCAATTAATGCTTATCTTAAAGTACAATGCATATCATGCAGCAATAAGGAATAACACACATGGATGTTTTGGACTTTGCAAACAGAAGAGAGACTTGTCTGTCTGATGTGTTGTGTTTTATGTAGCACAACAGACTGGAAAAAGAAAAGGGCAGAGATTATGGCAGAATTCTCTGTGCCTGTTAACCCTTCATTCAGCATGGGCACTGTTATTCAGCATGCTATTGGCTGTCATAAAAAGGGCAACATAACTGTGCCAGAAAGTTAACACTCATTCGGTAAAGTAGACATGGGCAGTGATTTTCAACCATGTAAACTGGCATGGTAAAACTGACATACCCCACAACAAGAAATCATGCAATGCGACATCGGTTCCAAAATGATTCCTGTTTACCTGAAAGCCAAAAATACACATCACTAGTTGAACTATATAGAAACTTGGTGATATTCTGGTTCTTTTTCAAATATGCATCACAATAGTCCTTTGCCCTCCTAATAGGGAAACGGTGTCCTTTTCATGTTAAAATATCAAAGAATGTATTGAATTTGTTGAAGTAAGGTTAACACACATTAGACAGTACTCCATACAGTTGCATCTCCTTAGTTTCCAGTGCTCCCATCCAGGGCATTAGGTTAATGCTACAGAATTTGCTGTAACTTTAAAAGCAGCACTTGTTTCATAACAGTTATGAGTGAATTGGAAAAAAGTTGCTGTTTGAATTAATATTATGATTTGTGCCACATTCTGCATTAACATAAGGACACATCCATAGACTGTATACTGCTTCCCAATGATTTCATGCTATGAAATGGTATTTCTGTCATAATAAAGAAGGAAGGTAATATTGTTCCTTCTCACAATGAACCATTTATTTGGTAAATCAGGTTTTATCTTACACCTTTCAAAGTGAGTATTATCACAAAGTAATTAAAGACTGTAGGCAAGATAAAATAGAACAATGTAAAGCTTATACATAAAAGTAAATATACACTACAGATAAATCAAGAGAACAGAAGATGAAAGCTGAAACCATAAGGCAAAATGGGAACAGTAATAGGTCAGAAATTAGGATGAATTATTTTGTAGTACAATTTAACTTGACTTATTCTATGCAGTATTTCAACTTTGTTTTGTTAATCTGGATGGTGCATGCTATGAAAGGAACCATGTACAAAAGGACTGACTGATGGCGGATCTACAATGTAATGGGGAAGAGGTGGGTGTTCATCTTGAATTCCAGTTTTGGAAGCAGGCATCAGGAAAGAGCCTCAGAGAGTGGGTCCTACTGATTTCTGAGGGTAGTTAAGGCAGTACACTCTTAAGAACGCTAGCATCAAGTTGTCTGTTGTCTTCTTTTCTGCCTCATTCAGACAGGAGCCAAGTTTAAAAATGGATACATTATTACCCAGGATGGATGTGTGTGTGAACAAAACCTTTGATTAAGTGGTGCTACCTATTTTGTGTTTGTTCCTGTTGCAATTTGATGCATGATTCTCTACTGAAATTGTGAATTTATAAATGTTACTCCTAACAAAGTCATTGCAGGTTTTCAGTGCTTATGTCCATGAAAACGAATGTGAAATTATTTATGGGAAATCTATTGTGATACTAAATAACAATGGATAAAAAATGTTTTAACCAGGAACTTTAATGAGGTGGGCGGCACAGTGGCGCAGTGGTAGCACTGCTGCCTCGCAGTAAGCAGACCTGGGTTTGCTTCCCGGTTCCTCCCCGCGTGGAGTTTGCATGTTCTCCCTGTGTCTGCGTGGGTTTCCTCCAACAGTCCAAAGACATGCAGGTTAGGTGCACTGGCGATCCTAAATTGTCCCTAGTGTGTGCTGGGTGTGTGTGTGTGCGTGTGCCCTGCGGTGGGTTGGTGTCCTCCCTGGGGTTTGTTCCTGCCTTGTGCCCTGTGCTGGCTGGGATTGGCTCCAGCAGACCCCTGTGTTAGGATATAGCAGGTTGGACAATGACTGACTTTAATGAGGTTTTTGTCTTGACCAGGAGTACAAGAATATTTGTACTTCTAAGATTTACGGTAGGTGGACATAAAATTGACTTCTGGTAAGTTTAATATCTAGACGGCAAGTTTACCTCCAGGAGGTAATCAAAAGCCAGAAAAAGAGAAAAAGCTATTATTTACAGATAATATTAATTTTGCCTGAATATGATTTATGAAAAAAAAAATGTTTTTCTTATTGTTGAAAGCATTGTAATGGGTGACCTAGTCAACAAGCCGCCTGCAATCAGGAAGGGATAAGACGAGGTGTGCCCAGCACAGATCCAGCAGAAGGGACAAAAAAAACATAGGCTGTAAGTCCCACAATTATACTTGGTGCCCAAGACAGACTACAAAAAGGTGAGTTGCTAGAAAGAGAGTATATGGCCATAAAATGGAGGGCGGAGGAATGAGATGGAGAGATGGGAGGTTAAAAAGGGAATGACTGCGTGCGATACTGTGATAGGCAAGTGGGTGGACTATGCCATTGGACAGAAAGAGGATCAATGCTTGTATAGGTTCACTTGGACAGGCTTTAGGATTCTGGCTGTGCTCATTTTACTTGGTACTTTGCTTTTTCCTTTGTTTATCCGTTTCATTTATTTGTTTTCTTTAGTAATCATGCCATTTTGGCCTCACTGCTATTATTCTTACACAAAGACTTCCCCACTTGTTCACAGCATATATACACCAAATCAGGACTCACAAATTATGCACTACATTTTATACTCATTGAGTAGAAATAGATTAAAACAATAGTTTTAGATCAAATTTGTATCAGGGTGATTAATAATAATAGAATAACCTCAACTGTACAGCCACACACTAACAGTATAAAGGACAAAACTCCATTTTCCAGCATGCACTACATCCAGATGTGCTCTGACTCAGTCCATTAGATTTGCTGCTTGTTAGTATTTCCAGCTTGCAGCTCCAAAGACCTGGGGCTTCATGTATAAACAGTGCATATGCAGAAAAATGTTGCATATGCCCGTTTCCATGCTCACGTCGAGATGTATATAAACTAAACTTGGTGCAAAGCCACGCACATTTTCTCACCAGCCCCAGACCATGCCTACGCACGTTTCTTCTTAGTTTTGTAAATGGCAGCACCTAGTGACAAAGCAGTGCTGCGGTTTCTGGGTGGTTTCCCTTTCTTTTTTAGATTGGCATCCATGACACGGCCTTATCAAATACTTCAAAATTAATTGCATATCATTTATAAATTTAAGGCACTTGATCATAATCAATCTGTAACAATATAATGGTGCACAGAATGGCCAAAATGGCTATTTCATTGCTGTTAGAAAAAATAGCAGAGAGCTCATATTTAGATATCATACTGATTTCATACCCCATGACGATGACTAGCTTCTTTGTCATTTTAGATTTCCAAAAGCTATCCTCTTGGAGCTGTGTGCTGAACTGGAGTCGGTTTTACAAAGGCAGGCTTTGAGGAATTACACTCTACCTGCTCCTTTGCAAGTTCTGTCCACCCTCAGGTTTTTAGCCACAGGAGCTTTTCAATGTGAACTGGTTGACTGATTGGGTATTTCTCAGTCATCACTGATTCGCGTCATGCTAGCTATGTAAATATATAAAATTTCCTTACACTGTGGTTGAACAGGCAAATATCAAAGCGCAAATATCATAACGTCCAGTTTTACAATTGTAATGTTGACAGTCAGACAGTGGACTGCGGCTTGCTTTTTCATGTCAACATTGATATCTGGCCACTTCTTTTTTATTTCGGGTACTATGCAACTTCCTGAACTAGAACTTTTCAGTGTCTCCACCATGCTGTGCCACTCCATCAATTTCCTTTTGTTGCTTATACCACTACTTAAGCCACCAAATGGTATGTTTTTCCTTACCTCTGCTTCACTGAACAGGACCTCCATTTCACATTTGCTGAAATGCTTCTTTTATACACATGCTTTTGCCATTGTCTTTTAATAAAACACTGAACAGAAGGGGCTATTTATATTGATTTGCATATTCAAATAGGCAAACTGTCTGTGTTAAAATTCACATTGAATTTGAATTCACATTATAAAGATTATTAGGGTACAGAGAAAAAAAAATTAGGGACACAGTGGATAAAAAGAGCTTGAAATGTCAACTTTAAACTTTTCCACTTTATTTTGTCATTAAAGTAGAATGTCATAAACTTCATCTTAAAATCTTTTGATTTATTACTTTCTCAAATCCCATCATAACTAAAGTAGCACGTTAAATGCTTCGTATTCTGTGTGTTCTTCTATGTACTCTATTTGTGTGAATACTACTTGCTTCTTAAACTGGCTTTTTGTTAAACCAACAGGACACAGAATACATTGCATTCATGATATTACAGCTCTCTGAACAATTTAAATACTAAGATGTATGCTTGATATCATTTTAATGATGAAATAAGTTAAAACATGTATTAAACTTGGGAGCACAATGGCAAAGTGATAGCGAAATGCTGGTGCCCTGTCCAAAGATTGTTCCTGCCTCCCGCAAGATGCTTGCTGCACTGTGCGCAACCTTCAATAAAATAATTTATTGCAGCAGTATTGTCTTTTTCAAACATACTAACCCCCAATTCCTGTCCTTCCTTTTCTTTCTCCAAGTAACCAATCACCAGACAATCAGCTCTTTAATAATAGTCAAGCCATCTGTAAGGTTAGAATGTAGATTATTCAAAACTTTTAAGGAACATTGAAATATTTTCGTAGTACATGTTTAATTATTCCATCCATCTATCCTTCCAAGGTCACACCAGTCCCAGCAAGCATACGGCGTGAGGCAGGAACAATCCCTGAATGGGACGCCAGTTCACAATGTACATTATTTAAATGAAGTTCAAATGTATCAGTATAATGTAATATATATACTTCACTGCATTTCATCTTAAAAATGATATCAAGAGCTCCAAGAAGATAGCACCTGAAAATCTAAATCAACTTAGAAGCCAGTCGTTATCACCTATAAATACACGCTCTCTTCTATTGAATTAAATTGAATTAATTTATTGTTATTGTATGGTACAATGAGATTCAGTATGCAAATCCTCCATAAACTTATTTTCCTATAAAATGGTAAAATAACAACAATAATAATACAGTAAAAAAAACAATGAAAAATGTACAATATGAAAGCATAAGTGGTTCAGGTTGTGCAATATTACAACTGTAATACAAGTTTACAAAGAGGTAATTGTACTTATACTGTAAGTACAAACAGTTCTACCAGGAGTACTTGATGGACTGATTGAGTGCGTTTATAGCTCTAGGGATGAAACTGTTTTTGAACCGCGAGGTTTCATGCATTAAAGGCTCTGAAGCATTTGTCGAATGGGAGAAGCTGAAATAGACTGTGCACATGGCTCAGGCAGCATGTGCTAGAAGCTGTACCCCGAGAATTCTCTCCACTCTTGACTCAATCTGCTGTAGAGCTTTCCAATCAGCTGCTGTAGAGCTGTGATTCCCCACTCAAATAAAATGGGTTAAAATACTCTGAGTGGTGCACTGAGAGCAACAACACTAAAGAAGCTATGGTATTTGGAATAGTTTGGCCATTCCATGCATCATTATATTGTTACAGTTTGATTACAATCAGATGCCTTAAACTAAAAAACAATACGCAGTTAATTTCAGTGTATTTAGTAAAGCCGCGTCAGGGATATGAAGAATAAATAAATAGAAACTACACAGGAACAGTAGCACTGTTTTGACACTGGGTGCCACCAGTTTGCAAAACGGAGCCGAAAATGTGCGTACGCAATGGTTTGACCAGGTGTGAGAATGTGCGTGGCTTTATGCCAAGTTTAGTTTTTATACATCACGATGTGAGCGTGGAAACAGGCATATGCAACATATGTACCTTTTATACATGAGGCTCCAGGTGTCTGTACAAATGTGAATGTTACCCACTTGTGTCTTTAAATTGTTACAGCGTTAGTAAAAGTGCAATGTTAAAAAGAGAATGTACATATGGACTATTGCTACCCACAAGCCTACATTGTAAAGTGTAGGTTCAGAAAATGAATGGATGGAGGAGAAGCACTTTTCTTTCTTTGAACCTTTTCTTTTTTAACAGTTTACAGATGCTTTGTACAACAGTTCTCTTTCCAGGTATGTGTTTTGAATATACTTGCACACACAAACATATACACTGCTGGGCATGCACCAACATGGACTTACTGTACTGCCCAGATTTTAACTTTATCTCCCCAAGTGAACACTAATGCATAGCTTTGAGTTTGTTTTACTAACATGGTGTAAAGTCATAAATTACCTACATTATCCTCTGAAGATTCTGTAGTATTGGTGTATAAGAGAGTACCGTGTAGATAAACAGCTTTATAACTCGAGTCTGACAAGTAATTAAATGATTGTCTTTGACCTTCATCTGACACATTGCTCTTATGTTCAGGTTAAGCAAACATCTAGGAAAAGCTGTTGGCAGCTCTAATGCTAAAGTGCCAGCAGTTTCTGCAGGTGTTTGTTTAAAACTTAATTTTTATTCACTAGGTAATGTGTGCAATTAAAAATAAGTCACTCTGTACTCAGTTACAGTGACCTTACATAGCATTTTGTAACTCTCTCAATTACTACACCACAGCTTTACATTACATGGTTAAATTGTTTCTGTGTATGAGTTAGATGTAATCAAGGTGGTTGCATGTACCTTGATCCAGGATCTTTAACAATGGTTGGAAAATGAAATCACTGAGTAACACTGGTATTAAAGATTTACCTTATATTGTGACAAAGCAAGAGCATGGCACGCCTTTGGATAAATACATTAAACTTAATTAATCCCAAGGGGAAATTCAGAAATACAGAAACACTTGAGCACCTTCAACTATGACAGTAAGCCAAAAGGTAAAATTTGAAAATTATGGATGGTCTATAACATGTCTGCAATGGTCTATGAGTATCAACACACATATCACAGAGTTCTGCCATTAGTCTAGTTGAAGCAAAGGTCAAAAGAACATTGACACTCTGCTGTGGGACTGCGACACTGTTGAACAATGCACCATAGTGACATTTCTTTGTGCAGAAGGAGAGAAACCAGCTGAAATTATCTAAGGATGTTGGCTCAGTACAGAAGTGAAAACAAGTTTATGAAAAAGTAGTAAGGTTTACATTGGAAAGAAAAAGTGTAACTGACCAAAATCATTCTGGTCAACCACCAACATCATGCACATAATCCCACATCAACATGGCAAATGCCTTCATCTGAGAAGACCAATGGATTAATTTGTCTGCTGTTGCTGCACATTTGAATATCAGCTATGGATATGCACATGTCATAGTGAATATTAGCTTCTTTACACTGGCTGCCTGTCAGTTTTCAAATTGATTTTAAAATCTTATTGCTAGTTTTTAGATCTTTACATGGGCTTGCTCCTGCCTATTTTTCTGAATTGTGTGTTTTACACCAGCCATCCAGAATGCTTAGATCTTCTGGTCAGTTGTCTCTTGTTGTCCCTCGTACCAAGTGTAAAACTAAGGGAGACAGGGCTTTTACAGCTGCTGCTCCTCGCCTGTGGAACTCTTTACCTCATCACATAAAGGAGTCGTCTACAATTGAACTGTTCAAAACAAGATTAAAGACTCATTTCTATTCAGTTGCATTCCATGACCTTCAGTAATACTGATGGTTTCCTCATTGTGATTATATAACATTACTTCTATTTATTATTTATTTTATTTATGTTCATATATTTTATTTCTATTTATGCTATTTATGTTTTATTTTCTTCTTTTATTGTAAAGCACTTTGGCCACAGTATTCCTATGTTGTTTTAAATGTGCTATATAAATAAATTGACATTGACATGACTTGTGGTACCATACATTTTGTGTAAGATGGGTACCCAAATCTTATTGATCCACAAGCCAACATCTTTCGGTGAATTTCAGGAGGTTTTGCTCCCTCTGTCTGAAGAAATCTCGCTACAACGCATTGTCCAACATGATGCAATAAAAACACAAAGGACACTATAACCTAATCAAGGGAAATCTAAAAAAACAAATATAAAGTGTCTTCTTGTACACAACTTTGAAATAGTGATGTTTGCAATGTGTAATCTGTTGAAATGAAAAATGTAAAGCATTTTAATAGTATGTAAGCAAACAAAAACATTCTAACGGATGACACATTCCAGACTTTAGCACTCCTGTAGAGATTTCTATACAACTGAAAGTAATCACACCATACCTTGATAAAGTCAAATGTAACTAATAAAATAAGATCACAAATAACAATCATATACAGTAACAAGTCACTCTACCCATTGGTCCAATTTTGATGCTCATTTCATTCCAAATTCTGAAAGAACTGGCAACAAGTAAGTATGCCCCAAATATTTTTGGAAATGTTTGCTTGAAGAAATAGTCTAAATTACAAAATAATTTGTCATGTTAAAATAGGCAGTAAATAAACAAATACACCCTGCAATCAGAATAAATATCAAGGCTAGAGCATACATTGAGGGATTTCAATGTCACACAGACAGTACATATGCCATAAATTATTTCACAATGTTATTTTTCAGGTTGCCATCATAGTTAGCACTTCTGCCTGGCAATCCTAGGAGTCTGGGTTTGAATTGCCTACATTAAGGTGTTTGTTTCAGCAAATCCAAAAGATGTGTACATATTAATGTTTGGTGCCCAAAACTGACCGTTATCAAACGGCAAGTTTGGCGGAGTACCTAACAGGGACTGATGTAAGAGTAGACAGGGGGTAGATGGGTGGGGGGAGGTAGCAGCTGATAACTTTGTTTCTGCTTTTTGTCGCTGGAGTGGAGAAGATCCCTTTTAGATAAGCAAGGTGACTCTTCCGCTATGCCCTGGAATACATCCCTTCCAGCAGCACTAGATAAAGGACATCTCTGGGAGGAGGTGCTCTCAAAAGTATCCTCACTATGAAACCCAAGAAAATAAGAATGGACAACTTGATCTCTGGCAGCTGAGTGTGTTTATGTGTTTACACACCTTTTGAGGTTCTCTGCGTCATTTTCCAGGTTACTGCAATTGTACTCTACAGGGTTAGTTCCTACCTTGTTCCCAGTTCCAGGAAGCAAAGATCTGAACATTTTGTGACTGTTTGGTTTGCATTTTATAGATGCAGTACACAGCATATTCTATATTTTAAAATTCTATGTCTTATTTAGTCTCCCAGCCTGGGAAAATAATTCTGTTATATTAAATAAGTTGCAATGAGTATGTTCATCTGGCATAAACAGTAGGAATCACAAAAATACATTCCAGTACTGTGTCAGGAACATTTACCCTGCAAACTAATGGCAAACATACTTTGAGTACTTTTACACTATTGCCATAATGTGCAAAACTCACTAGTAGGGAGTTGGACCAACACTGTAGATTATCAAGAAAGCCTGTTTTGTTTGTTTGTTCACTTTATGAGCATTATGCTGCCAAGTACCATCCTCACAGGGGTGACTACTGGACCTTCCCTTGTTCAACAATCACTTGCACAGTCAGATGGCCAATTGCATTACATATAAATTACAGACCAGCTCCTTTAAAAAGTCTTTATCTAGAAGCAGTGTGGGATGTGTCGATTATAGAAAGTAATGAAACGCCACCAAACCAAATACTGCAAACATCTGCTGTTTGCTCCTGTATGTGTTCTGTTCTCCTGTTTAATTTTATTGCGATTTTGAAAAACAAACAAAAATAAGAAAACCGCCTACTGGAGGTTACAGTGGCACAACTTTAAGAATATGGATTCAAGGCTTGGTTTCTCCGTTACCTTAAAGACAAATAGTCAGTCAGTCATCTTCCAACCCGCTATATCCTAACACAGGATCACAGGGGTCTGCTGGAGCCAATCCCAGGGTGCAAGGCAAGAACAAATCCCCAGGCAGGGCACCAGCACACTGCAGGGCACACACACACACACCAAGGATCACCAATGCACCTAACTTGCATGTCTTTGGGAGGAAACCCACACAGACATGGGGAGAACATGCAAACTCCACCCATGGAGGACGTGGGAAGCGAACCCAGGTCTCCATACTGTGAGGCAGCAGCGCTACCACTGCACCACCTAAAGACAAATATATTAGGCTAATTGTCAACACTTAACTTACTCACTATATGTCAACTATGACAGCCTGGTATTAAATGCTGGTTTGCTCACTAGCCACTGTGCCTTGCCAGGCCCACTTTCACCTCTTCTGCCTTATCTTCTTGATCTTCAGCATATAAAGACTAAATGACACACAATAGTGCAATTAATAACATTTTTGAAAAATCTGCATTCCCAGACTAATTTTCTGACATTTTCCTTTAAACTTGTACTGTAACCTCCCACTCTTTTTGTGATAGCATATCTACACAAGTTTTACTGCCTTGGCAAATGATCAACCTGCAAGGTCTCAGGGGTTAAACAATGACTGAGTCATTGCGAAACCGTTCACATGCAGCCTGCTGTCGACCCTTCATTGACAGAATTAGTTAAAGAACAACAGAAATGCCAGCAAAGCACCTGTACAACAATTTTAAATTTAAACCTTACTCACCTCCTGAATTCAAATGACAGCAAGCTGTGTAAAGTGACTAAAATGTTGGACTTAAGGCATCAAGTTTAAATCTCTAGCCCAGACAAGAGAGCAAATAAATAAGTCTATCTGAAGTTTGATTGCCGCACAACAAATCACTCCAGAAGCTATTTCACTGTAAATAAAACGCCTTATTCCAAGCTCAGTGCCATACAGAGGTGTTTTACAAATATAATACATAAGAGTTTGATTTTCAAATTCAGTTTATTTTTGTATTTTATAACATTAGTACAGTTTTGCAACTGAAAATGTATAAATAATGAATACAATCACAACATCAAATGAGATGAAAAAATTACCCAAATGCCATGTTAATTAAAAAATAAATAAACAGTTCAGTTTCACACTGATTTCACTTTAAAGAATAGGATCTTTTCAATTTTAAAAAGAGTGTGTCGATTTTCATTCTTTCTGTTCTATCAATCTTTTTTAATTTATTGTATACAGTACATTGAAGAAGTACACCTAAATAAAGAAGAATATTTATAAATGTACTTGTTGTACTGCATCTGCTCATCTTTTCCATTTCTTTGCAGTGGCCCAGGTATGATGGCTAATTTCTGTCATTTTTAATTTGCTGCTCTTTTTTTTTCTTGAAGATTTTGCATTCATCACTTTGTAACTTTATTGTTCCCATTAAATGTCCTTAGGGGGCCAGTTCAGGAACTACATGGTATGACCATCAAAGTGAGCATCCTCATTATAGGCAGTTTTTACATTCTGCAGTGAAACTACTTAATTTTAGTGAATGTAGACAAGCCACTAGTGCAGAACAGAAGTGTCTTCTCTTTTACAACCTGTGTAACGAGATGTTTCAAAATGAATTTGAATTATTTTGATGCCCAGGACTAATTTCGACCCATCCATCCTTCCATTATAAACCTGCTTCACCAGGTCCAGAGTCACTAGGGCCAATCCCTATCCCAACTGCATCAAGTAAAAGGCAGGAACAGACTCTAGAAAACGCACCAAGCTTTCCCAGGGTGCACTTCCTTTGCTCACACAGGGCCAGTTTTAAGTTGCTGATTAACCTAACTTCATGTCTTTGGGGTGTAGAAGGTAAATCTAATAAAACCTAACAAAGGAAGAAAACCTACACAGATAACAGCAAGCCAATAATCAAAACTAGATTTCCTGAGTCATCACAGTAGTGCCAGCATGCCTCCCCAGCATAAATCACCACTTACAAAACTTCTTTTATCTTTCTGAAACATATTTTGGACGGCTCAATTATATTTTAATATATCTTTGGAGGAAAGGGAACACATTTTAAAATACATACCAGAACTACTTTCTATCCAGTGAATTGGCCAGTATACTTTTCTGCTTCCAAACACAGTTCTCCTTCACGTTCTCTTGTCATGTTACTCCTGTTAAAGAACTCTTGCAACTGTCTACTTGAAGGTCATTCGGGACTGAAGTGGCCTTAAATCTTACCTTCTCCTGCTTATCCCTCTCCTTCTCCTTCTTCTTCTTCTTCTTCTGGCTGCTCCCAGTAGAAGTTGCCACAGCGGATCATCTTCTTCCATATCTTTCTGTCCTCTGCATCTTGTTTTGTTACACCCATCACCTGCATGTCCTCTCTCACCACATCCACAAACCTTCTCTTAGGCCTTCCTCTTTTTCTCTTGTCTGGCAGGTCTATCCTTAGCATTCTTCTCCCAATATACCCAACATCTCTCCTCTGCACATATCTAAACCAACACAATCTTGCCTCTCTGACTTTGTCTTCCAACCATCCAACCTGAGCTGACCCTCTAATGTACTCATTTCTAATCCTGTTCATCCTCGTCACGCCCAATGCAAATCTTAGCATCTTTAACTCTGCTACCTCCAGCTCTGTCTCCTGCTTTCTGGAGGTGGCCTTAAATCTCATCCTGGAGTAAATTCTAGCCCAGTCCTACAACCAGTCATCTTTGGCAGACAGAGCATTAAAATGCTATCTCTGCACCCCTGAACTCTTAGACTTTGTAGGGTTGGTCCTCTCAGACTGTATCTAATCCTCTCTCTGCCCTATCTAAGGCATGGTTCTCAACCATAGTCCTGGGGAACCACTGCAACTGCAGGTTTTATTTCAACCAGTTACACAAATCACTTGATCAGCCTTATCTCTAGTGTATCTGAATGTTTCATTAACTAGCTTTTTTACTTCTCTTATTTTGCTTTCAAAAAATGTGCAATTATGATACTTATACATAAATTAAATCTCAGATAAGTTGCCATAGTTTTAAATGTTAACTTTATTTTACCATATACTTTTGAATTCATTTTTCATGTTTCATCCTAAAAGACACCGGTATTTTGCAGCGCCCGTAATATACACATCGTGGGTCAGGTCGCCGCCACCGCTGGGCTGCAAATGAAAAGACGACCGGCAGCATTTGCTCAGGAATAAACCATTACATAAATTATGTGTTAATAAACCCTGATCACGGCTCTGTGCAAAAAGAAGCCTCATTAACTAATATTGCACTGTTTAACTCGAGATCTCTTAATGGCAAAGCATTGGTGCTGTCAGAACTCATCACTGACACCAAACTTGATATGCTGTGTCTAACGGAGACTTGGCAAAAACCGAACGAATTTACGTCTCTCACGGAGGCGACTCCACCAGGTTTCACTTTCCATACAGAACCTCGCAGCTCTAGACAAGGAGGTGGGCTAGCGGTAATTATCAGAGCAGACTTAAACATCAAACGAATCCCAATTGACTGTCCACTGTCTTTTGAGTGCCTGGCTCTTAAACTAATAACAGAATCAGGTCCTGTCTCGCTCATTGTTCTTTATCGTCCTCCAAAATACAATGCATCCTTCTGATCTGATCTGATTGAACTTTTAACCCACCTAAGCTCTTATTCTCAGATAATTATCCTTCTCGGTGATTTCAACATCCATACTGACACTACTACATCTAAACTGAGAAATGAATTCCTATCCTTACTGGACTGTTTTGACTTGACACAACATGTTGATTTTCCCACCCACTCTGGTGGTCATATATTGGATCTGATCTGCACTTCTGGACTATCTGTTGCCAACATCTACAGCACTGATTTGGGACTCTCTGACCATAAAGCAGTACTTTTCACTGTCTCATTACCTCTCCCTCCTCTTACCTGTAAACGACAAATTTCTTACAGAAACCTCAAAAATATCTGTGCCTCTATCCTTTCTGGATCCATTTCTGATCTTTTACTGTCTGCACCTATTCCATCAACACTAGATAGCCTTGTTGACCACTATAACTCAGCCCTTCATTCAGCATTAGATAAAAACAGCTCCTTTAAAACATAAGGAGGTTTCCTTTAAACATTCAGCTCCTTGGTATAACTCAGAATTGCGATCTATGAAAGCAGCTGGCCGACGCCTTGAGAGAATGTCACGTAAGACTGGCCTCACCGTGCACATCCAGGCTTTCTCTGACCACCAAAGAGCTTACAGAGAAGCACTAACTACTGCAGTTGTATAGCGCCCAGACTCTGGAATGACCTACCGAAATTAATCAGGTCAGCTGACTCCATGAATTCTTTTTAAAAACAACTCAAAACTCATCTGTTTAGGAAGGCTTTTAGCTCTACTTGACTTTACTACCCTTCTCTCAGTTTACCTCTCTGTCAAGATGCTCATGTAACCTGTATGTGTGTGTTAGACCATCAGTTATGTTGTCTGTTAGGCTTTTCTCTGAATTTACTGTCTTAATCTTCTTTATTTATTTATTTGGCTTGTACAGTGCTATATACTGTATACCCTGCCGTTCTTTCTTATATTCTGTAAGTGCCTTGAGCATGGGAAAGGCACTATATAAATAAAATGCATTATTATTATTATTATTATTATTATTATTATTATTATTATTATTAT
>JANRMT010062808.1:52141349-52349476 GCA_026402145.1 Polypterus bichir lapradei
TATTATTATTATTATTATTATTATTATTATTATTATTATTATTATTATTATTATTATTATTATTATTCTTTCTCTGTCTCTCTGGTAAAGTCTGCCTTGCTGCTGGGTCATAATATGTCAAATCAACCAATGGCCCACACACTTTGGATTAAAAAAATTCTGGAAAAATTACCAGGTGTACTCATGTTAGCCAGGATACAACCTGTAAAATTCTTTAAATATAGGATCAATACTTTCCCAGATACAGTCAGTTTACCAAGGGGAGGGGGTGTTGATTTTATCTGGCCTCATTTTTTCAGTCCATAGCTCAAGAATTAAGCCACCAAGCAGACTCAGACTTTGCACGCAGGTTCATTAATTGGTATCGTATGTGACAAAATTGAAACATTTGGTCCAGATGACCCTGCATGGTTAAAGCAGCCTCTTGAAACATATCAAAATTTAATTTGAGTTTTTGGCTTTATTTTATTATGTTTAGGCCTCAGAAACATATATTTGTAATCAACACAGACTTTAGATTTTTTTCGTTATTAAGATAACTACTGTATATAGGCTTTCTGAAAAACCAATAAACAGAAAAGTAACTGTATCGCGGTTTAAACAGCATACCTCTCAAATCCAAAAAATCATTCTGAATTTCATTTTCAGAGCACCCTAGGGGCATGTGGGAATGTGCAGATAATTTTTTAAAATATTTTTAATTTATTGTACATTGTCCCTTCTTTCTCAAAACACAAACCTTACTTTTTTTAGGCAAATCTTTCATGTTTATTTTCCATCCAAAACACAGGCTAAATGTGCCATGTGTCAGTAATGGTAATCATTGAGTATTCAATCAGTAAGTTATCAAAAATGTCAAACTTTTTTCATATCAAGTGATGATTATCCTGTCTCATGAAGCTGAACAGAGAATGCCATTCTGCATGGTCAAAAGATTATCTGGTACGATTAGAATACCACTATGTAATCCCTACAGATGATGGCAGACTCAAAGTCAGCTGTTTGTTTGGTGAACGCAGTCAGTTGTCTGTCTAAATATTCACCACTGAAGCAGCAGCTGAGATACTGCCCTCTCATGATCACACTCCTGATGGATCAGATGCATCCCTCACATTAGACCATTGTCCTTTTGAATACTATGTTGGATGCATGTATGATGAAAAATGTTGTATTGATGTGATTCGTGACAAAAGTGAAGTGGACATCCTGATATGTTTCATGCATCCAAACTGCCTTTCCATTGACCACCTAGAGGCGATATTTGTTGGGTGCCATTAAAGTGTGTCATTTCTATGCTTAGTGCACCTATAACAGCTGGTGGGAGGCAGTACCATCTTGATCTCAAAGACAAAGATGCCCTAAACACTGCACTTCAATTGAAACAGAAATAAAATGGGTCATATTCCTGCTGCTGCAATATCAGGATGTTAACATTTCATTAGAACTAGTGTTGTGTTTAATGATAAATCGAGCAGCCGTTGTTCGTGTGTTGTGCTTAGTGTGCCTTTGGTGATTTATTTTTTTCTATTAATCCCATACCCAAGTTAGTGATGAAGAACTTGATGATTATCATTACTGACAATGGTGAATTTAACTCATGTTTAGAACTGAAAAAAAATGATAGATTCACATAAGAAAAGTAAGACTCATTTTTTGAGAAAGACGGGACCATGTATGGTAGGTATCTTCTGCAAAAATGAAAATGAAAATTACAAGATGAAAATGCAATCTCTCTTTTGCAATTTCATTTTCAAAGTCTCAACATGCAAATAGCATGAGTCAATATGTGGAGCTTTGCACCTCGATTTCCCTCTGCCTTCGTAGCTGCAGAGCTACTTCAATCGATGGAATACTTGTCACTCCAACTGTGTTTAATTCACATGCAAAAAATGAAAATGCAAAGTGGAAAATGAAAATTCAATGAGCAGCAGATGGCGCCAGTACTTATTCGCATTTTACTTTTCATTTTTGCAGCTTCATTGCAGTTCAGGCTAAAAATGAAATTGCAAATGGAGTTGTTTCATTTTCATTTTCATTTTTTGCAGCATTTTTGCATGCAGACTTTGAAAATGAAATTGAAATTTATAATTTTCATTTTCATTTTTGCAGAAAATGCCTCCCATTGACCATGTAGGATACAGGAAAAATACTTTTTCAAATGTCTAGACATTCCCACAATGCATTAAGCTAGTCTGAAAATTAGACCTAAAATGATTTTTTTCACATTTGAGAGGTCTGCTGGTCGGACCATGTTGCAGTTTCTTGCTTGTTTATAACCTTTTGAAAAGCTCTGTGTACGTACCTAAACATGGAAAAAATTTCATCAGGTTGTATCAGTCAGAAGTAAACTTTCTGAAAGCATAAACATCACAAAGCCAAAGACGCAAAATATTTTTTTTCCATTTTTGAAGTTCTGCGCTTATCAAGTGTTGTCATCTGCACCAAACGTTTAAATTTTGTCACGTACTATACCTATAAAAGTACAATTAGGTAAAAATTGAGCCTGTTAGGTAGTTTAGTTCTTGAGAAATGAACTTGTACAACTATGAAAAAATAAAGCTGTGTCAAATTTGACACCCCTCTCCCCTCACAGAATTGGCTGTATCTTGAAAAGTATCAATCTTACATCAAAATAATTTTACAGGGTGTCTCCTGGATAACATGGATACACCTGACATTTTTTTTTTCAGAATTTTTTGAGACCAAAGTGTGTGGGATTTCTGGAAAATCGGTTGATTTGACATGGAATGACCCTATCCTATATTTACAGGAAGGTTTGCAGCAAAAAAATGACACATGCCTAGCTCAAATATCACAATACCTGGAATAAAAAAGCACCAAAATTAAATTACCATAAAGCCTTGAAAAGCAGATGCTGAAAAAAAATTTTTTATGATTGGCCAATTTATCAATTGCCAGTCTTTTGATGTGAAAACTGACAGACTGACATTGGCGGCCAATCAATCAGAGCCTCAATAGTGCACAGTTGGAGTAGGCTGTGTAGCAGACATTTTGGCAGGGCTGAGCACAAATGGGGAAAGTAGAAAAACATGGAATGCAGCATTTTTAAAGGAAAATTCTGAACTTCAAGTATAACAGTACGCAAATGAATTACTTTATGCATCCTCTGTAAAAAATGTGTCTTATTGTCAGTCCCGGGGATGATAAATGCAGGTGAAGTTTAGAGTTTTAAAGCAAATGGAATTATTTAGCATGCACATTATTAATCCTCAGTTTGTTACCGTTACTGTGCACATCTGTCAGGGGGAGTAACTTTTCAAGCTGAGGACTAGGACAATAACTTAATAAACATGCTTTACTTAGAAGAGTTTTAGTATAGCAACATCAGTGCAGGTTCAATTAATACTAATGCATATGTAGAGTCCAAATATCAGCCCAATATTTTCGGTTATGTCCTAGTATCAGGCTTCAAACCATCTCTGATTTTTCAAACTCAATAATTATGTTACAAAAAAAAAGCCATTAATAACAAAGTAAATGATTTAGTGGGTATAAAATATATACTTTATTCATATGGAAAATTATATTGTGGCATGCTCAAACAATCACAGGATCACCAAAAAAGCAAAATTACATAAATTAGAAAGGAAAACCATTTCAAATGTTATTTGAGTAAAAATACAATATCGCAAAAAAAAAGTGACAGACTATGTTTCCAATCAAAAAGAAAGTTAACATTTTGTACAATATATTTCCAGAAAACAAAATAACCTATATAGTACACTATGCATTTAGGACATATTTACAATAATGATGTAAAACAGAACTGAGAGTATTAATGTCACTGAGCATGCTGTCAACAGTAAAATGTGTCACTTGGGCTAAAATAATATTCATTTACCTCTCTGGACTCATCGTGACTTCTGTGGAATGGTATAGAGCAGGGGTGTCCAACTCCAGTCCTGGAGGGCCGCAGTGGCTGCAGGTTTTCATTCTAACCCTTTTCCTAGTCAGCGAGCAGTTTTCATTGCTAATTAACTCCTTTTCCCTTCATTTCAATATCCCTGTTTCAAAGGATTCAATCCTCTAAATTGATTAATTTTTTTAATTAAATAGCAGCCAAGAAGAAATGAGATGTGAAACGAGCCAACGGATGACCGGCTAAATTGGAACTTCAAACTCCAGCTAATTTCACTCCAACCAGTTTCTTAATGAGACGCCAATTCTTGATGTTAATTAATGCCGTTATTAAATATCATGTCTTATTGCTGCTGTCATTCTGCCACAGCAGTCTGCTGATTTTCTGTTTTTTTCTAAGATCCACCATCAAGATGTTTTGGTGACCTGAGCAAACCAACACCTTTCTTTGATTTTTAGGTGAGCTGGTCATGTGGCGGCTTGGTTTGTGTCTCATTATTGTTTGGCTGCTCATTAAGGAAAAAGAAACAACTAAGGGGTCTGAGTCACGTCAATTAAAACTAAAGCAAAACAAGTTAATCAGCAGCAAAAACAGCTCACTAATTAAGAAGATGGTTAGAATGAAAACCTGCAACCACTGCGGCCCACCAGGACTGGAGCTGGACACACCTGGTATAGAGTATGAACTATCGCACTTTGCTTGCATCTCTAAGAGTGGATGCAGCAGGAACAGATTACAACATCAACAAATAAGCTCCCAATTTTTCATCATCACTGAATACTGGAGGTGTGCAGACTAAACAATTGTAGATTAAGTACAATGTACTAATAATTATCTCTACAGAATGTCTCATTAAGATTAACTTTACATTTTTAAATTTTATATAGCTCATTGCTGACCTGTTCACTTAATGAATGCACCATCCCATCTACTGTCTTGAACAATATATTAGTTTCTTATTGTTTATGCCGTAACATCCACTTTCAGAGCTCAGTTATTTCTGCCTAGTTTGTAAGCAGCTTTCCCTGAATCATTGAGTGCATGACAGGAAACAACACCAGAGAGCAGGCCAGCCCATCACAGGAAACAAATAATGCACCCTCATCCAGTTTCAAGAAACTGATTAGCCTTATCTGTATGTTTTTAAGATGTGGGAGGGAAAGAGAGTATATGAACTAGAAACTGAGCCCAGTTTTGAGAAAGCATTGCTAGCTTTTGTATTACCAAGCAACAGTTTTGGACCTGAAACATGCTGCACCTAAAGTCTGCCATAAGTACCAAGAATAAAATAAAACTTGGAGACTACAAGCTAGTCAGACTTTGGATACACACAGAAGTGAAAGATTAGGTGGCAAGGCACTCAGGTAAAAGTTGTACTTTCTTAAATTTTGGGGGATAATCAGAAAAAAAAACTCTGCTCAATTTGGAGCACAGGAGCACTCAGAAATCTACAACAAATGAGGGGCCCTAAAGTTAAATTTCAGATAATCGAGCCAGCTTCACAATAACATTAAATAATGTTTGGTTCCTACTAATATAGACGATTGGTTTAATAATTATGAAACATTTTACTGTAATTCAAATTCAGTACATATATGAAAGTGGCCAATGAATCATTACTTTCAGAAATGCTGCCTGTTTGTATATAAATAACATCATGCTTTGCAGACCTAGCAACACAAGATGGCATTAGAAAAGAAAATACCAATAAAAAAAGCAAAAGATGTCCTCAGCTGCCGTCCCTGTTCACTTAACAAACTAATTTTCTAAAGCACTGCTTCATAAAATGCATTAAAATATAGTGATACATGCATAATTCAGTTTTGCAAATTTCCAACTTAATTAAAGAAGCCACACTGACTTGAAACATTATCTGGACCTGGTGGTTTTACGTTCATAATTCATTTGATATTCTTTCTGATTGAACGCCTTTAACACACAGTCCAAAAAACATGCATAAACCCATGTGGTATCTGCTTTCCCTACAGTAATATGACTTATTACTCCTGGAATAAAGGCCTTAGTAAAAAGAACTGCATTCAGAAAAGATTTGTAAATCATGGAGGTCTCAAAGCTGAGCGTACCTGTTTTGATAATCTACATATGTCTCACTGTTCCAGCCGTTTTTGGCAACTGTTTCATTATTTTTGCCACCAACAGGAAGCAGACAAAACTCAGTACACCTGGACTTCTAGTAATCTTCTTAGCTTCATCCAATTTGGTCTATATGATTTTCCGCGACTTTACCAGGATTATCCCTCTTGCCATAAACAACTGTTATCCTATGAGCCTCCCTTGCAAGTTTGTGGTCATGATAATGCACACAGCTATGAAGATCAGTGTCTGGACCACACTGCTTCTCAGTTTATTCTGGCTTACTAAACTAAAAAATGTGCCCAGGGCACCATTTCTAATCCTAAAGAGGAATTTCATCCTGAAGGTAACTATGTCTATTCTGTGCATGTTTTGGACCACAACCTATATTCCCTTTCTAACTCTTCCTTCTGAAGACAACAGCCTCAATGAAAATCTGTGTGTCTGTTCCGTTAACATGATGACTGATAGCTACAAAGGATGGTTACAAACGTATCGTATCTACTATTTCTCTTATGCTGAATACCTGGTAATCTTATTAATGGTTGGTGTCAATCTCTACATCATCTGGGTGTTGCTGAAACAGCGTCAGGCTTTATTTGCTGACAATCAGTGTAAGCGATTGGTGTTAAGTCATCGCAAAATTAGTACTGTCAAGGTTATTTTGGGCTTGGTTTTGGTCTATACCCTATGCTGGGGATTTCTAGCAATAATGCAAAATGTTTCAGATTTATTAGGTGTGATTTTAGGACAAATTGGCTCTGTGTTGTACCCCACGATCTCTCCATACATAATTGGTCTTGGCTACCCCAATATTCGCTACCAATTCCAAGATATCAGCAGATGGATGAGATGCACACCCAAACGAAATAATAAAATTCTTGTCATTTCAGGAAATGGACAGAACATGGAGACCGTATGACATTTTACAATGTAACCCAGTATAAGGGATAAGGGACTTTTAAGCAGCATTTAAAAACCATGTTTTGTGCTTAATGGCAAAATGTGATTGTTTTATGAATATCTGTGAGCTGAAATGCTTTTCACATTCTAAGTTAAATATGTTAAATGTATTCACTAATTTGTTTTGGTAGATTTCAAACTGTCAGCAACATTTTTTTTTACTTTTAGTCAATCACAATTGAAATTACTTTAGGATATATTGACTATTTCCAGTTGATTTAACTTAGATTTTACATACAGTATTTATTGTTTCCTTGATATGTATGAAAATAGATGATCATGTTTGAAATGTAACTAGTAATATTCTTGTATTCATTATTTTTAGGTTGTCACTTTAAAACTGTGAGCATTAGGATTTTTATATGTATATATTCAACCTTATACTGTATGTGTTAAAATTAAAAATTTGGACAATAATATTTTTAAAGTATTCATTATTATCAGTTGACTGATTTTAGACATTTCTTTGCCTCAAAATTTGGGCAGTAATATTTTTGAAATATTCATTATTTTCAGTTGACTGATTTTAGGAATTTCATTCCCTCACTACAGCTCATGTAAAAAAGTGTAAGGCCTAAATCTAAGGGGTTCTCTCTATCTGCTCTTACATCTGAAAAAGTAAAATTTACTAAAGGCCACTTTCAGAAAGGGAAACAAAGAGCAAATTAAATGTTAATATACCATCTGCTCTTGTCAGAATTGATTAGAGGACTTATGGCAGCTTACTAACTAGAATTGTGCGGTTAACACAAATGGATCCCATGTAGCTTGAATGTTATGTGAATGCTTTGTCTGTGTCTTTAATGGAACTTACAGCTGCAGCTATTGTACACTCATGCAATGTAGTGTTCTGGCAGTAAATGAGTTAATAAACCCACCTCTAGCCCTTGTGTTTTCCAATGCTACTTATACATACTATATACCGCATGCATTTTCTTAAGTTTCCACAAGTTATTTCCACTTAAAGGTAAAACATTTTTATATCCACTGTGGCAGATGGCTGGGGTCCATGTCTGGCCGCGACGCCCCTTCGCTGTATGTTCAGACGGAGCAGCCAAGGACTGTGCAATACCTCCCCCTGGACACTAGATGGCAGCCCCCCTGGGTTGGAGCGGTACCTCGGTTTCCTGTAGGGCTCCATGGGGATTGGAGTTGGGTGCAGCCCTGTTGGGTCCCACAGGCGCCGCCAGGGGGTGCTGCAGCTAAGACTCCTGAGCCCGTATGGGAAATGTATTCGCCACACCCGGAAGTGCAGCCAGAACTCAGCAGTCAACCACCTGGAGCACTTCCGGGTACACTATAAAAGAGGCCAGCAACCACCACTCAATGGCCAGAGTCGGGAGGAGGAGAACGAAGCTTGACGGAGGAGCGGTGGTGGAAGAAAGGAATTGTGTGATGGTGGTGGTTTTGGTGTTTTGGGACTGTGTTGTGCCTGTGGGGGTCACAGGGAAGGCGTGCCTCACAGGTGAAGAAAAATTAAACTTTCTGTGCTTTTTATGCATGCCTCCGGTGTGAGTCTGTGTCGCGTCAGCCGCCTATATAGCGCCTTTTTACACCACTAATAAACTACAGTAGATGCACTGTAGAATCTCAGGTTAATGAATTCAGATCCAAGCTCAGACTGCTACAAGTGGTTTGTTTGCTGTTATTTAATAATAATTCCTTTACGTTCAAGGGTGCTGTACACAAAACATGACTAACATGCAACTGTAAATGGCTGGGGTTGTTAGAGGTGTCCTAGTACTGGCATTAGTGTTACTATTGTTTCAACAGTATTAAATGGCTGCCTTTCTGTTGAGATCTGTGAAAGTCTGAATGACAGGGTGACTGTTTTTTCCTGCTTTGGTATTATAAGAAAAGGCTTCCTCAATTTGGAGTGTCTTCTTCAAATTACTATTTGACATTTCCTTCAGTATACAATTGGAAAATTCAATTCTTCCCTGTGTGATGGAAGGATGGGGGAAAGAAGCTATTTTGGGAAACTGCCTCCCCCAAGACACTAAATGGCAACTTCCCTGCAGCACAGCGGTGCCCCGGATTCCCGCAGGGCACCATGGGATCTGGAGTTCGACTTCACAGCCTTGCAGGGTACCGTGGTTGCCACCAGGAGACACTGCATAGCCCGGAAATACTCCAAAGTCATGGGGACGGAAGTCCCGAAGTACTTTTGGTCCGAAGAAAAAGCAGGTTCTCCATCTGAACCGAGGACTGTATAAAGGACTGCTGTGAACCCAGCAGGCAAGCCAGAGTCGGGAGGAGGTGGACAAAGCTTGCTGGGAGGTGTGGAAGAGAAAGAGTATTGTGTTTATTATTGTATTTAGTGAATTATTTGTCTGTTATTGTGGCTGAGGTGCTTAGGGAGCACTGTTTATTAAGAAAGAATTAATAATCTTCTTAGTGCTTTTACCTAGTGTCCTGAGCGTCTGCCTGTTGGGGTTAAATGGGCAACAGCAGCCCCTAGCGTCCACATGCTGTACTTGGCTCCAGTGAAGACAATGGTATAACAGACCAATTTCTTCCCAGAAAGATTCAGTTTGGAACCTTGTGCCCTATACTAAGATAACCTGACAAAACATTTTTATGTAATGATACTTTCACAGCTTATTGTCCATGAACGTTTACTGTATTTGCATTTCATTGTCTGTCTTATATTTCTTTTTGTCTTTATGGATAAGCAATGTGCTTTTTGTGTCCTAATTTTGAAAAGTGTTGTGTGGTGTAGCTAACAAGCATGAGAAACACAAAAATAAAGAATACTCATTTTTACTTTACACAGTAAGTGAGTATCATGTCAACTAATGGTTCTGGAAACAAGGTCTTAATCTCCCAAGCATAGTATTTGATGCCTCACACTTCCAAAAGCTTAGATCTGATTCCAAGTTTGGTTTCTTTGTGAAGATCTTGCGGAGTCTGCATGTTTTATTATTCAGGGTACTACAGTTTACATCCATACATGTTAGGTTAATTAATACCTATGAACTGGCCTTGTGTGTAGAAGTGGGAGTGTGTGCATCATCTAATGCAGCCATGAAAGCCTTCAGTTCTTCAAAAGTCAGTATTGTTAAATTCAGAAGTAGAAAAACTGACTGGTGAATCTTACATTTAAATAATTTACCACAAGCCATAAATGTATAAGAACAGCAAGATAAGCAGGCTGGAGTCACATATACTTTTGATAGTGGGCACAGTGGGTAGTGCTGCCACCTCACTGAGCCAGCATTCTGGATGTCAATTCCACACCTGGCTATTCCCCATGTACAGTTTGCACATTCTCCCTGTGTCTGCAAAGGTTTTTCTCTGGGCATCAGGTGTGCCTATCACTTCTCCAAAGACATGCAGTTTAGGTTTCTTGAATTTTCCAAACTTTCCTAATATGAGTGGGCTTTTCAAGGGACTGGTGCCTGTCTTGAGGTGATTCCTGCTTTTTACCCAGTGCTGCTGGGAAAGATTTTGAACCCAAAACTCCCTCCCCTGCAACCCAGAACTGTATGAAGAATTCAGAATTTCAGTTTTTATATATTATCCTTACAGGAGAATAATAATGAAAAAGAATTATTCCCTCCTTCCCATGATTCCTAAAGTAGCAATTCAGGGTTGAGATGAAAAGTCTAACTGCAGTCACAAAGAGTTCCACAATGCACTGCAAAAGATATGTTCTCAAGTAAAAGCACAAATATGACATATATCACCAATAGTAATAGTTAATTATGATTCCGTTACATCACGATAGATTGACTCTGCATCCAGGTTTGATTCCTGTCTTGGGCCCAATGTTGCTGGAATATATTTTAAACTGGATAAAGTAGGTTTGATAATAGATAAATATGCTATGCATTATATGAGAGAAACCTAATTATTAATAATAATTAAAGCATTTACTTATACTTCTTACAGAAAATTCTAAACCAAAAACTACAAAATGGTACTAAATGTACCCTATCACGAAATACAAAGAAAAAAAAGATGTCAAAAAATTCCTTTTGCTGGTTTTATCCATGACCTAATGGAGTACTCTCTAATGCTTGTTCCAGCTTGATGGTGCTGTGTCTTTGCATTTTCACCACCAGAGGTCCCAAGTAAAAGCTGCATTGCCATAGTTTTATTTATGGGTCTGCTATGATGAAGAGAGAACACCAGCAGCTAATTCTATGTCTGTGCTTGGACTACAATTCAGCTTTACACTGATCGTTTCACTGTCATCATTTGCACATAGTACTCCATTGGTTCATGGTGCTCAAAATGGTATGGTTAACTACAAGGCTGCATTTACCTGTGATATAAAGTGGCTAGTTTATCCCCTGAAATCACTGGTTGATGACTGGATGCTATGATTTTGAAATACCTTGAACCAGGCTCTGAGGTTTTGCCTAAAGGCAAGGACTTTGGAAAGAAAACATAATCTGCATCTTTATCAGACTCATTTAAACATAGAAGCAGAAATAATTTTAGTCTCTCTTACTTTAGTATAAATACACGTGCAACTGTTAAGCCTGTTACACTATGCAAAGTAAAGCACAATATTAAACTTTTACTAATACAATATGCAGAATTGTCTAAATAATTGCAGTTGTGCCCATCAGTCGATTTCTTGAAAATGCTTTATTGAGGAAGGGGTTGACTGCTAGCAGTAGATTGGGCACACTAAGAAGAATTTGGCTAGAATGCAAATTAAGTCATGAAGACCTCCATCCATTCAGTGTCAAAAATGACTTTGTTTTCTTACTTGTGGATGCAGCAGTGATTCTCAGAAACTGTGAGGTTAATATGTTAGGACTGATAGAACATATGCAGCTATCCTGTTTCTAAATGTATTTTTATCAGTACCAAATTACAGAGAGCATCAAGCAAATGTAACATGAAAGTACACTGTATATGTGAGCCGTACTGGACTTTTCACTTTCTACTGTACATTCAGACATGAATTTTTCTGGGCCAATCCCACTTAAATAGCATATTAGGCCCCTCAATCAGTGCTATCAGGATTGGCTGACACGAGTTAGGCGACATTTCAATTGCCTCACGCAGCACTTTCTAAGGGTGGTGATGTCATGTAATCATTTTTTTTAACATAAAAGTAATAAAACAGAAAAAATTAAATGTAAACCTTAATAATTACATATACATCCAATGCCTCATTTATATATTATCTTTAAAAAATTTTAATAAAAATTTTCATTTTAAAAGTTCCAAATTTTACATTTTACAGTGCAGTTTGCAAAGCCTTGCCAGACTGCAAGCATCCGAGAATCAATTTGACAAATGCGCATTTCAAAGTCCCATGTCAGTACCAGGTACTGGCATTCATTTTCTTGATTTTTAACATATGACCATTGGGTGGTAAAAGTCGGAATGGTAAAAATGAGTTTGAAAAATGAATTTCTGACATTTTGAATCTCTATGTTGTTTACAACTTCAGATTCATTTGCAAGTGATTCAAATTCAATATGACTGTGCACTGATCGGAAAAAATCATATAAATGAACTAATCAGGCAGATGCAGCCTAATACACAAACATGAATACCAGCTACATGTTGACTTTATATTGTTATCAGTGCAGGACATCTGTGAATTGCTCAGTTCACAATGACCGCTGCTCAAAGGTGCTTTGAGTGGAATCATCACTGGCGAATGTGTCTACAAGACTCTTGGAAAAATAAGCATTTGAGTCATGACAGTGCAGAAAGATTCTCATTCATTTGATTTGTGAACGAATGATTACTCGAGAACGAGTTGTATGGTTCTCGAGAACCAGTTATACGATTCTCATTCATTTGATTCATGAATTAAACATTACCTAGGAACCGCTTGCCCAATTCATGTATCATTATCTAATTCTTTTGAATTCAAACTAAATCATTACTCATGAAGGATTCACACGATTCTCATTCACTTGTGATTCTGTAGCATAATGTCTTATTTTGATTATGCATCTTAAATGTGATGTCCTGCTTTGTGTAATGAAACAAGGCAACATCAAATGAATTATTGTAATGTTAAATATATTAAATATATTTGATGGTAACAGCAGAACTGTATATACAGTATACTGTACCTATCTATATACAGTATATATACCGGTATATAAATATAAAATCTACTCATTTACTGATATACTCATCAACAAAAACACTATTTCCCATTTAGTTAAAATGCTACAATTTGGCAGGATGGACAGATATCTGCTAAGAAAGGACACTTTGATGTAGGAGAATTTAGGGGCAAAAACACCCTACAACAGAAAAGCTAAATACCCCAACATCTCAAAAATGTTTGGACACGTTTGATTGAAATTTGAAGACATTACAGAATAAAGAAAATTAGCAGACAGATGTTTTGTTATTTGTCACTATTTATTAATATTATGTTAACTTAAATGTTCTGTGCTGTGCTGACAGGGGGCTATATGTAACCATATGTAAATACCCATTACAATTCAAAAGAATACATTTCCTGTAAAATTGTGCTTTGCAATGACCATCAACAAAAGCCAAGTCACTAGGAAAAGCAGGAATGTTATACTTGTGTAGAATTGCAAATACCATGTTCATTTCATGATGGAATTAAACTTGGTGCAGTGTGAATGTACTGTCTTCTCAGAAAGTAGCTCAAATATTTGGACTCCGTCAATCCAAAATAACATTCCCGTGGATTGACCCGAAGGCCAGCTTTGCTTAGTGTCAGAAGCACAGCATGAACATGCTGTATGTAATCCTCACAAGTCCCGGAACAGATGACAACATCATCGAGGTAGGCGGCACTGTAGGAATTGTGGGGACGTAGCACTCTATCCACCAGACGCTAGAAAGTCACTGGGGCCTCGTGCAATCTGAATGGGAGGATAAGATGCTGCCAGTGACGACTACGGATACTAAATGAGGTCTTTTCCTTATTGGATTCTGTTAAAGGAATTTGCCATTAACCTTTTATCATGTCAAGCATGATCAAGAATTGAGCTTTATCATGGCATTCAAGGAGTTTGTCCACATGTGGCATCAGATAAGCATCAAATTGGAACACTTGGTTGAGTCAGCAGAAGTTACTGCAAAAGCGCCAAATTACTGTCACACTTTGGGATCAATATAATAAGGCAAGACCAGGAACTAAAATGTTCCTTAATCATACTAAGATCCAGCATTCATTTGATCCCAAGTACCACTTCTACACGTTTTGTTTCCAGAAAGCAGTATGAGCATTCTCGATAGACTACCCCCGGTTCTGTAATGATACTATGAGCAATCAGAGTGGTCCTACCTGGCCTCTCGATTCTCCAATTCTAGGACAGACAAGATGGCTGCTTCAAGCTCTTGTTGTTATTTGGGTGTTAAATTGGTTCAGAAACAAAGGTAATTTTTGTGGGCAAAGAAAGAATGAAGTTGTCCAGAGTAAGGATATTTATTCATTCAGGAGGTCAGTGATTTGGTTATTTCACTAAATAATCGACCAGTCCCTCTCTTTCATTAATTTCATAGGGGTTTTGCCAATGGGCCATTCATTCAGATTGGTAAGTGGGATTGTGAATCATGACATAGTCTACAGGATAGAACTCACAGAGAGTCGTGCCATTGTCATAACAGCAGACCTGTGCTGTTTGTGAATGCTCCATATTTTCCTTTCAATTGAGTTGAATTTTTGCAAATCTATTGTGGAATTGCGCAATATACTCAAGAATATTTATGGAGGGGAGTGCCTCATTCTTCCAACCTTCTTTTCCTGGTCTTTTCAGACTTTCTTAGGGATGCTGACACTCGCAAAGACCCGCAACAGTTCCCATGCAATATTGATGGAACTGGCAACTCTCAAGGGGATAGCCTCTGGATATCGTGTAGCATAGTCTACCAGCACTAGTATATATTTATTGGCATGGGCCGAGGGCTCAAGTGTTCTTACTATGTCAACCCCAATACACTTAAAGGGAATATCAATGAGTGGCACAGGAATCTGAGAAGCAAGATCCTTCTGAGGAATCTGTTGCAATTTATATTCAGGACACGATGCACAAAAGTGTGGACTTCCTCATTTATTCCTGGCCAAGAGTGTCTTTTCAGCTCCCAGATGGGCACCTATAGGAGACAGATGTGAACTAGTTCACAGACCTGCCACTGGTAAATTCAAGGTACTAGTAGCAGCATCCTTATCTTGCCCTCATGTCCCACTGCAGGATGTAACAAATCATTGCTTAATGCAAAGTGTAGCCCAGGTGGCACCAGTTGAGACTTGTGTTGTCCATCAACCAGAACAACTCCATTCTTATCAAAATTTAAAGGAAGCCAGAGTTTGCTGAAACTGGAAATGTAAATTTACTAGAGGATCAGTGGAGACCTCAATAGGGGTAGTGACAGGCTTTGGCGAGTTGGCTTCTGAGTCTTCAGAACGAGTTGATGGCAGCTCAGACTGGTCTTATCTGTTTCGCACTGTCATGGGAGCACAAAATGGCGAGCAACAATAAAAATGTTACTGCTAAAATCAAAATCATTAACAACAACAACCACCCTAGTGTAGGGAAGGGACAAGGGATTGGTGGTGAAACAATACCTATAGTACCTCCTCACTTCATCAGTTCGCTGAAGTGAGGGTATAGTGTGGCCAACCTCCCAAAAATTGTAACAGCAGAGAAGGAGTAGTGTACACTTCTCCTTGGGTCGAACTGATGGTTCTATCGTGTGGCAGATAGACTAAGGTATGGTGACACATCCCATTGGGAGATTAGGGTGATCAGCGGACCATTCCAACGGTGTCACTCAAGGGTTGTGATGAGGCTTTCCATGGTTGTGATTTCAAGTCTTTGGACTGGCTGGGCTGGAACTATGGGAGGGCGTTCAGGATGAAGTCAGAAGCCAAGACCCCGATGACATTCTTGGTATCTTTCACCCCTGGCTTTAGCCAACGCAAAATTCTACACCGTAAATAGAAAGCTTGATAGGAGGTTGGCCAGTGAAGGTCAATTTTTCACTCCCTACATGCTTTTGCCTACTGGTCTGAACATACCCAGTACCTCAGCAGAACCTCAGTTTTAAGTTGATCATAATCTGCATTGACATGCTCCTCAAGGTCGTAATTAGCTCGCTAAGCTGGCCTCCTCAGGAATGGCATCATTATCTGTGCCCATTCTGCTTGATGCCAGTGATGACAGGCAGCAATATGCTCAGATATAAGGAAATAAGTCTCAACATCGTCATCAGGCTGTAAAGGCAACAATACCTGGGAAAGTCCCATCAGGCATTCCTGCTGGATGGCCCTATGCACCTCTGCCTCAGCAAGCTGAGTCCATTGCTCTCCCATCTGGATTCTGAGCACCTATAACTCCGCTGCCATGGACTGTATAACAGTTGTGACATCTTGGGACTTGTTCATCTTGCGAATCTTTATAAATCCTGCTGACTATGCCACTGTAATGAAACAGACAAACATCAAGGTTTGGGGCACCCACAGGCAAACCCTGTATAATTGAAAATAAATGTGAGTTTACTGGATTTCTTTTTGTGGCTAGAAGTCCACAAAGGGAAAAAATGAGTCACGTACCTTAAAATACTTTTTTATTCCTAAGCTTTCAACAACCTAGCAGGTGTCATCGTCAGAGGAAAATGATTAGACATACAGGAATCAAAAGCAGGTGAAGGGTGGGGATGGAGGGAGAGGTTGTAAGAGCGGTGGGCTTCAGAATGTGTTGGTCATAAAGTCTTTTTTATTATTTGGATGTTTTCATTTTCATTATAGAGCCAAGATATACACTACTAAACTAATCTGAATAGCCTAATATAATAGCAAAATTCAATGAAATCGAAGTATTATCATCTCTAAACATTTAACCACAGTCCAAGTTTACCTTATTATGGCTAAATGCAAAATAGTCAATGTAAACATTCAATCAATGCATAGCGTCAGTTTTTCTAGGCTTTGGAGAACTTTTTTAGCCTGTTTTTTTAGTGAATCTGAAAAGTATAATCATGAAGTCATTAATGGTGGTAAACAAGTAAGGATGAGATAAGCTGTTTTAACCTATGTTTTAATGTAAGTCTATTTGAGACAATCTCATCATTGTAGCTAACTGAGCCTTTAACAATGGATTCAAACTCTACTGTTACAGTCCTATTGCTGTTTACATCTTTAAATTTTCTTTGCCAAGTCTGCATCTTCTATGCTTTGCCACTTTGAGGATTATTGTTATTATTTTTGTTGTTTCTGAGTTATTATCAATGTTGTAGCCTATTATTTTTTGCCCTCTACACCCAATGTTTATGATGGGTCAATGCCTATGCACATGGCATTGTATTTATATTATTTATGCAAGTACTGGCCAGGCCCGAATATACTTAGGTGGATTACCTTTTCTGAAGTGCATGTGAAATGGTTGCTCACAAGAATATGGTGGGGTGACGGGGTAACAGAAATGTTCATTATCTAACACATCAGCCCTTCTGTTACATGTTGAATTTTTAGTAGCCTACTTTATCACACCATGCCCTCTTATCCCCCCAGGTATTTCAGATGGTCCCCTTACCGTTTTTGTCTAGATACAGCTCATAGAAAATAAAGTGTCCATTATGAAGGTTAATTTGACATGACAAATAGAGGACACGACATTGAAGGTTAAGATTAAGCTATATAAAACACTTATGAGACCTCTCCTGGAATATTGTGTGCAGTTTTGACCGTCATTTTACCAAAAAAAAGCCCAGTCTTCTGGAGCAATGTTCAGAGAAGAACAACCAGGCTAATTCAAAAACTGCAAGGCATGAGCTATGAGGAAATATTAAAGGTTTAATATGATTGAAGTATTTAAAATTATGAAGGAAATTAATACAGTGGATCCAGGTTTTAAACTCTAAATGAGTTTTTCAATAAGAACATGAGAACTCAGATGGAACCTGTAAACGGCACATTTCACATGAGCTTTAGAGGTTTGCTGTACACAAGGAACCCTAGACATATGGAAAAATTTACCCAGTGGTGTCGTAGAGAGTTTGTTTTGATGTCATTTTGGAGAAGTAGGTAAACAGGATTAATGAGTTTTATTGAATTGAATGGGCTTGAATGGGTTGATCTCTTCAGAATTGTTCTAATGTTCTGAAAACGTAGAAACCAGTCGCAGGATGAGAGTCAGTGGCAAAGAATTATACACATCTCCACTTACTTACACCAAGCTACCAGTGACTCACCATAACACCTAATCTAACAGCATGAAGACAACCAGGGAAAATCTTTGAAAACACTGGGTAAATATGCAACCTGTTCACAAAAGACAACCCACTGGGAGATGGTGTCTAGGCTCTTGACAAATAATACCTAGCTTAAGATATTAAGAAGTAATCTAATTTTATAACTGTTAAACATGTAGACACCAGGGGAGGCGCTGCTGCCTCGCAGTTAGGAGACCTGAGTTCGCTTCCAGGGTCCTCCCTGCGTGGAGTTTGCATGTTCTCCCTGTGTCTGCGTGGGTTCCCTTCGGGCGCTCCGGTTTCCTCCCACAGTCCAAAGACATGGTGGATTGGTGATTCTAAGTTGGCCCTGGTGTGTGCTTGGTGTTTGTGTATGTCCTGTGGTGGGTTGGCTTCCTGCCCTGGGATTGGCTCCAGCAGACCCCTGTGTTCGGATTCAGCGGGTTGGAAAATGGATGGATGGATGTAGACACCACTGAGCACTCTTATAGTGTCCTTTTACCCTAAATAATTCCAAGCAGGTCAAAATTTACAAAAGGGTTCATTTATTAAATAAAGAAATCTGACAGGGATGGTTAAGCAAAGGGAGAACAGCAGAATACACATTAATTGAAAATTTTGAATTCCTACTACTTAGACCTATGTGCAAAGTCCAGAACCCTTTCTACCGTCTGGTGTAGCTTTCCCACTTGCCCCCTCAAAATCCCACAAAGAATATCTCTAATATGGGACCATCCAACCAGTGCTCTCAATGCTAACCCCAGGTTTCCCTGCATTCCTGCACCTCAGTGCACCCTTTAAGGGAAAGGCTTCTGCAGACTTCTGGCTACCTGCGTTATGTAATATATAGAAGAGGTTCATATATTCCTCAAAGGGCCACACTGCTGTCACTTATTAACATTGGGGACTTTTAGTCTTTTGCCCATCACCCCCAGCTATGCTTTTATTTCTTCATCCATAAAATAATAACTTTGGGTACCGTTATCAATAACTAAGTCATACCACCTCATGGCAGACACCCTCCTGTACTAAGATGACAGCTTTCATCATTACTGCCAGCACAAGAGTTCCTGTTTTTGCTTCTGCCCTGCAGGTCTCCATCCTTGTTCTGTGCTGTGTTTTCCTACTTGTACTCTTCCTTTTCACCTATCACAAGCTACAAAAAAGTAATAAAGGCCACAGATTTCTGTGTTTTAGATTGTTTTTGTAATGATATAATAGATTAGCATTGTTTTCCATTAGATAATGAGAAAAAATATTTTAGACACACTGAAGATAACTGAATTCACTTTCCTCCAAGAATATGTTCTGCTTGTTTTGAGGACCCTGTTTTTTGAAGCCAAAACTGTTCAAGTAAAAAGTTTAGCAAGCTTAACAAATGCGTTGGCTAACTGCTTGCCAGACAAACTTGAGCTGATCTGTTTCAAAGCATTTGATAAGCTTATTTTGTATCTTTCTCATATACTATCACATTTCCAATGTATTATTTATGCAAAGCTCAAGCTCGTACGGTGATGACTTACACTTTCAACCCCATGGAAAAAGGTACGGTGAATGAAAAATTCATCACTTTGTTTTAAATACAATATGGCAGATATTACATTCCAAAAAATACACTTTAGAGTGATAGTCAAGTGTCATTCTGTCTGGCTTGAATGTCAGTCCAACATGGCATGACCAGTTTGCTGATTGCTGGCCACAGTATCTGAGCATTAGATTTTCATGTCATTGTGTTTGTATCTGCAGCATTTGAATTCTTCAGTTTGGTGAACTGGAAATATAATCTCATCAGTAAGTAAAGTTACTCTCAACTCATTATTAGCAGATCTCAACTGTGTTTTAGACTACCGATGTGAAAAGTCCATCTCTATATCCAATATTGTCAGGCAACTCTATTACATTTCCCAAGCTAAAGTGCCATGCAAAAGAGTCAAGGTGCTTTCCCAATTATCAAAATGCTCATCAAAAAGACCATAATAAAAAATATCCACATAAAGAACCTGTCCATCACTTTGGCCACTTTTTTCCATTCTGCACCTTTTGCACATGTTGCCCTCTGTTCCCGGAAGCAATTGGCAATATATTCGATATTCTTTGCAATCTCATCATGGTGCGCACAGGAGCACATATACAGGTTCATTTTCTCTGCGCAGTCCACAGCTTCCTTCACACCTCCATTCAAGTGGCTGCTAGACTCATCCGCACCACAGATGTCATATTTTTTATTGCCTTCCACCTGCATCTTCAGCTCTTGCTTTTTCCTGCTTTTTCCATGTCCATTCTCCTCAGTATGAAACTTTATATCTTTTGTTTTTGCCCTTTGGGGGGTGGTGCAGTTTTCTCCGACTTCATAGACAAAAAATATTTTGGACATATAATCTAAGATAACTAGTTTTGCCCAGTTTGGTACCGGTTTTGCCTCCGCCCCACAATGGTGAATATTCATGATAAAAATGGTCAAAGCAGTTGAAGCCGTTATCATTGTCATTGTTGCTATGTAATATTTGCCTGTTAAAGAAAGTGGTGAGATTTTTGTTACTTCTTATAAATAGAGAGAATACAAATTTATCAGCACAATGAGTAAAGAGTCATGTGTAATGTATGAATAAAGTAAGCCTATGAGTTAGAAACATGCATGATGTTCTTTACCCCACAGTAGGTTGTTATCCAGTCCAAGCAGATGTGCACCTGAGTTGTATATGGACTAGCCACTGCAACTCTAATTGGAGGATTTTGATATCGTTGGAGGAATGAATGTACAATACTGCTTTTTCATTCCAGGTAACACTAAATTAAAGCAGGTTAGAGCTAAAGTACCCCATTAACAGGGAGCATACAATTTTGTATGTTTTGATCTTAGTATGAGTATTGGGAATTCCATCCTCCCTTCTATTCATCTATATTTTAGGAACCCATTATGTTCATATTCAAGGTCAAGGAAAAAAGAAACATATCTCATTGGGAAACAATGTTTGACATAATCCCAATTCATCACAGGGTACAGGCACTTACACCCAAGCTTATCCACATCAGAACAGTAAGTTGCTAGTCAGTGTCATGTCTCTTCCAGGTTTCCTTCATTGGCTGCAGTTCAGACTCATGTTTTATGTCTCTTTTGATTATTTTTAATTCTTTTATTTATGTTTATGTGCATTATTCTTTATTTTTGGTTTGGTCTATGTATATAAGCTGTCTTTATTATGTTCTATGTGTTTTGTGGGTCGTTGCATCTCCCAATTCACTGCAAGGAACTGCCCTCCGTGCTATAAATCCAGAGGGACTTCCACAGTTCCTGGCAGTTCAAGGTGAATGCGCTCTGGAGTTGGTGAGTTAATTGTGTTTTTGCTGTGCTTGTGCCTTGATATACTTTTAGAATTTTGACCTGCATGCTCTTTGTTTGACTCTAGAACATTCAAACAGTATATTCAATGAAGATACGTATAACAGAGTAGAGCTTTGTGCATGTAAATAAATAGGTTGTATGTACCTATTATTATGGCTTAGATAAAGATCAGATCACATTTAGGATAATCCATTGGAATCCAGAAAACTCCAAAGGTTTCACTTTTTTTTTTCTCACAGCCCTATGTGAGAATGTTATTCACAGTATTAACAGTAATGTTGCGTTTAGTATTAAAACATTGGACTACAGTAGGACTACAATTTGTAAGGCAAAGTGGGATGTGGGCATTCTATGAGATTATTTACACGTTGCTTATGTTTGTCCGTTTTGCTCAGAATCTCCCACTTTGTATTATTAAATGTCTATGTGAAATGTAGTTCTGAGCAGTGTTCTTTGTAAGACTTAGCTTTATGTTATTAAATATTTACTTAATTTTGCATAAATTGTCTAACGGTATCATAATAGGCTTACCTATCAGTGGAACACTCTCAGAAGGGGGCATGCTCTCGGCAACCATAAGTTGAAATACTGTCAGCGCAAGAAGAACAGTCACTCCCAGGGATACTTTTTCCCCTGAGTCTGCAGGCAAGTAAAATCCCAATGGTGCCAAGAACGATATCATAACACAGGGAATAAGAAGATTAAAAATGTAAAAAGATGACCGCCGTTTGAGTAGCAAAGTGTAGGTAATGTCAGGGTAAGGATCAGAACAACAGCCATACATGATGACATTCTTGGCAGCTGGCATTCCGTGGACCTCCCACTCTACATTTTCTACAAAGTCAGAAAGGTCTCCACTATCCATTTCCATAGTAATATCTATTTGATTACCGTTATATGTCCATGAGCCAAAGGTCAGATTGCACTGTTGGTAATCAAATGGAAAGTAGGCTACATCAACAACACAAGAGCTCTTTGTTATAGCCGGTGAGTCCCAGGTTATTTGCCCATCATATCGAAGTACAACATTAGTGTCTACAGGTCCAGAAAATTCATCATCTGCTCTGCAGGAGAAAAATAATAATTGTGAGTTTAAGCATGTTAGCTAAATAGAAAATGTACATTTTACCTCATCAGCAAAAGTATAATCAAATATGTTAATAACATTTAATCATAAATACCCATTAGCAAAACTTAAATTGATATTTGATTTTTGAATCAGTTCAAAATGAAGGGTAGAATATGCAACATGAGCATTGGCATGATAACAAATCAACAGAGGTGAAACTCAAAATCTGCATCACACCAGCAATTTAGGGAACTGTACATCTGCTCTGAGCTTACTTACAGATGTCAGAATACTAACATTTCTTTTACATGTTGTACCAGCAGGCACAACATTCACATAAAGCACAACAACAACCAAACAAAAAAGTATAGCTGTGGCCAAGGAGCCTGCTCCGAGTGTCATCTTGGACTCGCGTGTTTTCATGTGGCACTCCTAGCACCTCTCTAAACTTATCAAACTCTCTCTGTACAAGACGAAATGTTCATATTCATTTTACTATTTAATAAAGATATGAATTAGTACATTCCAAATTTTGAAAATGCACTTGTGGCAAACTTTTTGTCAGCTGTGTATAACCTGCTTGACTACCTTATTCCAGGATTGTCACACTTTGATTGTCTCTGATGAGCCCACAGATTCTTTACTTGCTTTTTTCAGTGGAATCATTTCATGGACATCAAGTTTCAAGCTCACTGATGTCTGTGTCCTATCTTTAAAGAGCTTTATTCATCATCTGACTCTGTTAGTGCTTATGCAAGCATCTCAGTTTGTATGAATGTCAGTTTTTTTTCTCCTTTAGAAGTTTAAACTCTATACACTGTAGTTATGACATTTCCTTGTCATGCATTTCATGGTGCTGAATTTGCAAGAGAGGGGGAAATTGGCAATATTCAATAAATAGTGATAGACTAATAGTTAGAATACCAGGCATTTCAATATTGACAGGCTCTATCTGATAATTCCAATCTGCTCATTAAATCCAGCACAACTCTTATCCATATGAATTGTTCATTGGGTATGTCAAGGTTCCAAATATGGGAACTCAGACTCAGCAATAACCATCTCTATGTTTCACTTAGGATTTTTCAAAATAGAAACCTTTATTTAAGCATTTTATGAAACATTGCTATAATCAAACCAAACCCACTTTCACCTGTTACATGTCTACCTCAGATTTTAAGGAATCAATATTGCACTTAAATTACTGTACTTAATATACTGTGCATACTGTATATTAATTTTGCCATGGAGGGTGAAAACAACAAGGAAAATGCAGACAGAGAAAAGGCTTAAGTGTTGTAAGTACAGTTAGGTCCATAGGTATTTGGACAATGATAGAATTTTCATAAATTTGGCTCTGTGTGCCACCACAATGGATTTGAAATGAAGCGATCAAGATGTGATTGAAGTGTAGACTGGCAGTTTTAATTTAAGGCTTTTAACATAAACATTGTATAATCCATTTAGAAAAGACAGACATTTTTAAACAAGGTCCCTCCATTGTCAGGGTCTCAGAACTATGTAGACAAACTAACATATTCATGAATATAACAAACATTTTCAATACATGGTTAAAAATCCTTTGCAGTCAATGACTGCCTGAAGTCTCGAACCCATGGGCATTTCCAAGTGCTGGGTTTCCACCCTATTGATGCTTTTCCAGGCCTTAACTGCAGCTGTCTTCAAGTCCTGCTTGTTTGTTGAACTTTCTGTCTTCAGTTTTGTCTTCGGCAAGTGAAATGCATGTCCATTGGTTTGAGGTCAGCTGATTGACCTGGTCTTTGAAGAATATTCCACATCTTTGCCTTGAAAAGCACTTGGTTTGCTGTCACAGTATATTCTGTCTGCCCTATCAGTTCTGCAGCATTTGGATGAATCTGAGCAGATAGTATAGCCCTGTACACTTTAGAAATCATCCTGTTACTTCTGTCAGTAGTCATATTATCAATCAACACCAGCAACCCACCTACATTGGCAGTCACGCATGCCTGTGTCATAACATTGCCTCCACCATGATGTGGTATGCTGCACATCATGAGCCATTCCTTCTCCTCTCCATACTCTTCTTTGTCCATCATTCTGGTACATGTTGATCTTAATTTCATTTGTCCAAAGAAAACCGTTCCAAAACTGGACTGGTTTTTTTAACAATAATTTCTGGTAAAGTCTAATCTGTCCTTCCCATGCTTGAGGTTTACCAATGGTTTGCACCATGTGGTAAACCCTCAATCTTTATTTTCATGAAGTCTTCTCTTGATTGTAGACTTTGGCAATGATAGGTCTACCTCCTGCAGAGTGTTCTTGGTTTGGCTAAATGTCGTGAAGAGTTTCTTCTTCACTAAGGAGAGAATTTTGTGATCATCCAGCACAGTTCTCTTCCATGGTTGTCCAGACCTTCTGGTGTTGCTGAGCTCACCAGTGCATCCCAACTTTTTAAGAAAGTACCAGATGGTTGATTTGATCATTCCTCGTGTTTCTGCTGTCTCTCTAAAGGGTTTGTTTTGTTTTCTCAGCCTAATGATGGACTGTTTTAACTTTTACTTGCATGAACAGCTCTTTAAACCTCATATTAAGAGTTAACAATGACAGCTTCCAAATGCAAATTCCACACTTGGGATCAATTCCAGAAATTCTACCTGTTTAATAGTTAATGAAATAATGAGGGAACTGCTCCAACCTGGCCAAGGAACAGCTTGTCAGTCAAATCTCCAAAAACTTTTGAACCCATAAAAGGAGGGACCATGTATAAAAATGTCTGCCATTCCTAAATATTTCTTATGATATTTCGGTTAAAACCTTTGAATTACTGCTGAAAGCCTACACTACACTACACAACCATGTATTCATTTCAAATCCATTTTGGTGGCATACAGAGCTAAAATTATGAAATTATGAAAATTGTATCATTGTCCAAATTCTTATGCACGTAACTCTGTGTTACTGAATGAGTAGTCAGAGTGAACCCAGTTACAGATTTAATTCTCCTTTAGTGTGGAGTTTGCAAAGTTTGAGCGATTTGAGTGAGGGAACATTCCACAAGAATAAATCCCTGTAATATTTTATTAAATGCAAGGGTGATACAGTATGTGTTGTGTGTTTGTTACATTCATTGGTTGGAAGTAATGTTTCAAGAACATATTATGCAATCTTGTTACATTTACTAGTTAAAAAGTAGTACAATGTATTAGAATTTAAATTCTTGTAAACATATTACAGTTAGAGACTTAAGTAGAATTTTGGTAATTGCATTACTCAAACAGTATTTCTCTAAGAACAATACGTTTAAAAGTCGTGAATACAGTATCTTGAAGTGCAGGTATTCCATTTTACATTCAAGGAGGCAAGTGTGGCTATCTAATCTGAGTCTCAATCCAATTACCACTGCACTGTTTTCATGCGAATGTAGTACACTGAATTTTACAACTTTGTCAGATCTGCACCAGATGTGTGTGTGTTTTTATAATATTCCACAATACTTCATTTTACTTTGGAATTGTACTGAGGGTGACATAGTGTTTATTAAGAAATCAAGATTTTGAGTATTACTTTGAAACATTTCTGTTTTGCAACTTATTTAAAAATATGTTTAATGAAGAGAATTTACTTCTTGCTAAAGGAGGACAGAATGAAGTGAACCAATGTGTGTGTTAAGGAACTTTACAATTAACTGTACAATAGCTACATTATTATTGTCATTCCTTGTGGTGTATAGCCTGTTGATCAAGAAGTCCATAAGGAAGCAAAAAAAAAGTCTTCGATATCCAATCAAAGGAAAACGTTATTTGCATCATTCTAATGGAGGAAAGTTTGTGTGCAAGCATATTAGCTGAACATTTGCCTTAATTTTTACTGAATGTAAGATAGTTAATTACAAAATGTAAATATTTCCATTTTGATTGCTACATGCCTTCTTCAATAGTGTAAAGAGCATCTAGACAGGAGACACATATTTATTATGTTAACACAATAAACACTGCAGGCACAATAGCTGGACCCACCCGATCAATAAGTGCTTTTGCCCTCTGACCTCGCAATAATTTTACTGTTTAGTGACTCCATGTGTTCGAGTGGTAGATTCCATTTTATTTCTAATTATTAAGATACTTTTCATTTTGAATTCTTCATGTGAGCTAAAGGCCTCTACTTACTGATTTGTATATTTAAAATGGATCAGTGCTAATGTAAGTCATGCAGTTTAATTGTTGAATTCACATTTCTTATTTTTGGCTATTTTCCCCTTATTAAACTACTGACTAGACGTTTAGCCCTTATCCTTATACAATACTTTTCAATTGTCATATTTTTGCATTGGTTTAGAGAGTAACTCTGCTCATTACAGACTGATTTTCATACATCCTCTTAGTCCATCTGCCAGTGTCTTAAGACTCAGCAGCCTTAAATAAGATTAAATCTATTATCTAAACACAATTTTTCCTGGTCATGGCTGAGGAAAGCTGGAGTCTACCTTGGTCGTTGTAACCTTCAGACAATAAAAAAAGTAATTCTTACAAATAAAGTACCACATTTGAATTTCCCAGCGATGCAAGTGCATAAGAGGTTTAGGAGTGAAATCCTAAGTACTTGTTGGAATTCCATGTGAACAAGTAAACTCCATATAGGAGGAAATGCAAACCTTTCCAGTTCATAATACAACCTTAACCTCAACCTTAAGAGGCTTTACTCAACAGTCTGTCTACAGTGGTGTGAAAAACTATTTGCCCCCTTCCTGATTTCTTATTCTTTTGCATGTTTGTCACACAAAATGTTTCTGATCATCAAACACATGTAACCATTAGTCAAATATAACACAAGTAAACACAAAATGCAGTTTTTAAATGATGGTTTTTATTATTTAGGGAGAAAAAAAATCCAAACCTACATGGCCCTGTGTGAAAAAGTAATTGCCCCCTTGTTAAAAAATAACCTAACTGTGGTGTATCACACCTGAGTTCAATTTCCGTAGCCACCCCCAGGCCTGATTACTGCCACACCTGTTTCAATCAAGAAATCACTTAAATAGGAGCTGCCTGACACAGAGAAGTAGACCAAAAGCACCTCAAAAGCTAGACATCATGCCAAGATCCAAAGAAATTCAGGAACAAATGAGAACAGAAGTAATTGAGATCTATCAGTCTGGTAAAGGTTATAAAGCCATTTCTAAAGCTTTGGGACTCCAGCGAACCACAGTGAGAGCCATTATCCACAAATTGCAAAAACATGGAACAGTGGTGAACCTTCCTAGGAGTGGCCGGCCGACCAAAATTACCCCAAGAGCGCAGAGACGACTCATCCGAGAGGTCACAAAAGACCCCAGGACAACGTCTAAAGAACTGCAGGCCTCACTTGCCTCAATTAAGGTCAGTGTTCACGACTCCACCATAAGAAAGAGACTGGGCAAAAACGGCTTGAATGGCAGATTTCCAAGACGCAAACCACTGTTAAGCAAAAAGAACATTAGGGCTCGTCTCAATTTGCTAAGAAACATCTCAATGATTGCCAAGACTTTTGGGAAAATACCTTGTGGACAGATGAGACAAAAGTTGAACTTTTTGGAAGGCAAATGTCCCGTTACATCTGGCGTAAAAGGAACACAGCATTTCAGAAAAAGAACATCATACCAACAGTAAAATATGGTGGTGGTAGTGTGATGGTCTGGGGTTGTTTTGCTGCTTCAGGACCTGGAAGGCTTGCTGTGATAGATGGAACCATGAATTCTACTGTCTACCAAAAAATCCTGAAGGAGAATGTCCGGCCATCTGTTCGTCAACTCAAGCTGAAGCGATCTTGGGTGCTGCAACAGGACAATGACCCAAAACACACCAGCAAATCCACCTCTGAATGGCTGAAGAAAAACAAAATGAAGACTTTGGAGTGGCCTAGTCAAAGTCCTGACCTGAATCCAATTGAGATGCTATGGCATGACCTTAAAAAGGCGGTTCATGCTAGAAAACCCTCAAATAAAGCTGAATTACAACAATTCTGCAAAGATGAGTGGGCCAAAATTCCTCCAGAGCGCTGTAAAAGACTCATTGCAAGTTATCGCAAACGCTTGATTGCAGTTATTGCTGCTAAGGGTGGCCCAACCAGTTATTAGGTTCAGGGGGCAATTACTTTTTCACACAGGGCCATGTAGGTTTGGATTTTTTTTTTCTCCCTAAATAATAAAAACCATCATTTAAAAACTGCATTTTGTGTTTACTTGTGTTATATTTGACTAATGGTTAAATGTGTTTGATGATCAGAAACATTTTGTGTGACAAACATGCAAAAGAATAAGAAATCAGGAAGGGGGAAAATAGTTTTTCACACCACTCATAATACAGTATATAGCATACTTAAAAAAACTACACACATTTTAAGAAATATAGGCAGTAAACCTCTTTTTTTTGGAGCCCACTTTTCCTAGCTTTTGGGTCATACAAGTCTAAACCAGAAGGAGCCAGGCTCATATAGCCGACCAATCAGTCAATCGCAGGACACACTCACACATCAATATTTGTTGTTTCATTTTTTAGATGCTCCATTTGCTGCCATTGCCAAAGAAACAAGTAAAAATGAGTCTTATTTTGGCTCCAAACTGCATTGTCTTAGAGAATATACTGCCAAAGAAAGCCTTCACTAGGCTAAAATATCTACATGCTTAGTCTGTCTAAAATATTCATGCACTTAATTAAGATCTACCTCCTGTCATTAAGCTCCATTGACATGAGGACAATTAATGATTAGGTTTGGGAGCGACTGTGAAAGATGAGCCTGATCTCACATGATAGCGTATCTCGGACAAACGTTTTTGCCAGAAACAAAAAGGCAGAAGAAAACTTAGCTTGTCTGAATTCCAGCCGGAGGAGACGTCTTAACTGCTCATGTAAACTGACTCTGAAAGCCTCTTAACAAGAGCGTCTTTTGATCTGGACACCTTTAGGTCTTGTCAAATCCTCCCTTTTTAGTAATGTTAAAGCAATATCAGAACTACGACATTGACTTTGCGTTACATCCTAAGTACCCTTGCTTTGCAAATGACATTTTGTAATTGTGCTTAATTTTGTCTGATTATTGTTAAATGTACATTTTGAACTGCTTGATGGAGTTACAAATGTCTGTTTTTTTAATGTTTTCTGGTAAAAGATCACCATTCGCGTGCAGATTACATTAGTTTTATGGTGAAGTACAATTTTTAGATAAGAAATTACAAAACAACTGCCCCTCAAGCTTGTTGAGTATTGATGATCTTGCTTTTAAAAGTCACCAGAGTCACTATTTTAGACACCCATACAGTGGTGTGGAGCAAATATAATAAATAGTCAGTATAATAATAATTTGTTACATACTCAAAAGCGCTCCATGCAGGGAGGACACAGGACATAAACCTACGATCTCCTAACTGCAAGGCAGCAGTGCTACCACTGCATCACTCTAGCTTATACCTTAAACAGTTATAGGGACATACAGATTATATGATTCTTTTTTTTTATTTTTTGCAGAACTGCATATTTTACACACAGATTTAGCTGGCATTCACACTTGCATATTAAAATATTTAGCAGTGCTGAAAACACTATAGGACCTGCAAACAAGGCTTTTTGGAATATAAACATCCAGGAAGAAATTAGAAAACAATTATTCTGTACCTGAAGCCCAAACACAACTGGGTTACCAAGAGAGAGAATGGGAAAAAGATATATTATTGGGCAAAGTTTGTAAATAATATTTGAGTGAGATGCTAAAAAGATTGAGATGCCATACCCACTGGTTCTATCTACTGTGTCTTCATGTGTTAATATGAGTGTGCCTTGTTGTTGGAAGTCATCGAGGCATCCGGTCTTTGGACTTTCTCTCTGAACAAGGGCACCTTGACACAGCTGGACAAGCAAGACCTCAGCCAGATAAAACAAACCTGCTCATCTCCTTGCGGTACCAGAGACTCTTGTTTGGTACCCTTCCAACTTCACAGCTGATTGTTCCAAGTTAAACTACCATTAAAAGGTAAGATAAGTTTTTTCTTCTAATCATTGACTGCTCTGTTCTTCATTGCCTGTTCTGATGTGTGTTTTTGACCCCTGCATTCTTACATCTCTTTTTTGTAGAAAATCTCCACTGTGCCTATTTCATTTAATAAAATAATTGTTTAACTTTCTTTATTAATGTTCACCCCCACTGTTCACATTTTTAAAAAAAATTTGCAAGAGATTCCCTTGGAAGTAGACTACTCACATATAGAATTTGTGACATACTTATATTGTGTTATTTTTAAAGACTCAGCAGATTAAAATAAAACAGACTCTGAAAGTCTTGATGTGTAAGCTAATCGCGTGTGCCAAAGAGTCAGACTTTGTACTCCAAAGCTGCAAGTTCTGACACACACATTCTCTGTGTAACTCCAAGCATGTCATTCAACCTGCCTGTGTTCATAATATAAGAGCATTTCGAGTTATATGATACTGTTCACTTAAAGCAATTTGATATGGTGGTTACCATTTAAAATGCTTTCCTATAGATAAAAAACTCTGTTGCGTCTTTTCGTTGGTAACATTGTCCGCATGTTGTCTGTAGACTGGCTGCATTGGCACAGGCGAGGTGCATGGAGTTTACTGCTGCTCTGATCACAGATCTTTAAAAATGCTCATTTATTACTCAGCGGGCACAAGGACAGAAATATCTGAGGTTCTTTCAAGAATTTCCTCTTAAGTGTGTCAACGCTGCTTCAGAAATTCCTGGAGGAACCTATGTAGACTCTGTTCTTCACTCTGTACGCCTCAGGCTTTAAATATAACAGCAAGTCATGTCACCTGCAGAATTCCCAGATGATTCTGTACTTATGGGGTGTATTGATAAAGAGGATGAGACAGTAGCCTATAGGAGTCAGGTGGAAAAGTTTGTTTCTTGCTGGCAAGAGAATTGTCTGCAACTGGTTATTGACTTTTGCCAAAGAGACTCAATGTTCTGTCACTATTCATTGAGGTAGCAAAACAAAACTGAGTGCCATTATGAACAATGCTGCACATCCTCTCTGTGACACACTAACACTGAGTACTTTTAGTGAACAAATTATTTAGCAGAAGTGTGTCAAGAAACGCTACTGGGGCTCTATTTTATCAGCAGCAATACGCTTACATAATGCCTCACAGGGAAAGTTTCTAAACAAAGTGTAAACTACTTAGTGGTCATGCCATTCCTTATGTCTTAGATTTTACTGAAATATAAATATTTTACCTATACAAGGCAAAGATTAGCCCATCCAGCCATTTTCACAGCTCTTATCCAGTGTAGAGTCGTAGAGTCTATCCTGACAGCAACTTGCACAAGACAGAAATGAAACCTAGTGTAGAATGGATGGTACTTCTTTATAGGACACACTTAAACACACATTCACACTCATATTAAATGCACTGCCATGCAAATATTTAGAATGTGGGAGAAGAAACTAAAATTAACCTGAGAAAATTGCATACAGACATGGGGAAAATGTAAACACTCCACACAGGGCAGGTCAAGATTCAAGCCCAGAACTCTGTAGATGTAGCTCTGCAACAACAGTCCTAACTTTATCTGTATATTCTATGAGAACTTGTCTTCTCCTTTGCCCATTTTCTTCACTTGTATTGTGGTGTGTATTTTTCGTTTTGTGTTTGTTTCATGTAAGCACTTGTGGGTTAGATGTACAGTATATAGTTTTACTGTAATACAGTTATCATTGAACTAGTCAAATAATGTTTGCCTCTGCTTTTTGAATTTCACAGTGATTTATTTATTGTTGTAAATTCAAATATTTTGTCTATTTTCTATTTCATTCTTCAAGTTTGTTTTCTTCGAAGACTCACCTTGTTCATCTCTTTTGTGCAATCTAGGCCATACAATTTCTTTCACTCCATCATCTAGTGTTGTACAAATGAAAGTCAGTTTTAAGAGTCATGAATATCTTACCATTATCAAAGGAAGCCAAACAACTATAAATAAAGATTAGAACAGAGTGCGTATTATTAGAATGTGGTAATGCAGGATGATACATGAGAAAGTGGTGCTGCGCACAGTAATGCGCTCTGCTCAGTTTTTAGCAGCAGATTCACCAAATAGGACTTCCTTTTTGTACCAGGCTCCTGCCAGCTACGGGGATAAAGTCTACTTATTCGCAGCCACTTATTCACTCACAGTCAGCCACCAGCTACGCAACCTATGCATGCTATTTACTTATTCTTTGTTAACAGTAAGACTGTTATTGTTTGACAAGGACATCCTCCCTGGCCCTGATGTCTTTTGGTTATTTCTTCTTTTTAATGTATTTTGTCTTGAATCATGTAATTATGAATATTGTATTGTTTATTTATTTAATATTATTGTGCTATGACCGTAGTATGTTTAATGTCCTTCAAGTTCACATGTAATTTATGCTGATCCAAGTGGGGATGGGGCTACTTGATGCTGTAGCCGGGTTTAGACCAGTAGTATATGAAATTGCTGCTTTGGCATTGCATTTATCTTTGATTTTGAATTCATATTTGGATTCCTGGGTTTGTGAATGTCTAGCTTTCATTTAAAGGTACTGTTATTGGATTTTGCAATGGATTTATTTGCTTTCAGGGTTGCCTTTTAGGCAAATCTTTTAGTTTCCCATTTCCATTAGTCCAGCTTGTGTTCTCCATTGTTTCATTTTTTAATTATGAATACATCTTTATATATTAAAGGAATTTAGTTTTGTTTTTGAGATCTTATGGTTTTCCCCTCTCTTTTTGTGGATGTTTTTGACTTTAAAGCCTTTGCCCAATTATTGGGCCTGTGCATGCGCTAAGCCTGCATCATAAGCTTGGGGCTAGGCTGCTTTACATTGGTGTGGCCTACACATTTTGATCAGACTTGAATGGGAGTTTAAGTCTGATTTTAATTTCTGAAATTTCCGTTTAGGTAGAATCACAACAAAGACATAATGTTGTTCAAAATATACATATATAATTATACATGTAATTAAAATAATTGCCAATAAATAGAAAACATCAATATTTCAAATTTTGATACTGCAGAGGTACAAATGGGTTACAACATGCTGAGCAACTTTAATCTTTACAACTTTAAAAGATTTGTCAGTGAATTTGACATGTGCATTTTCATTGGGCAAAACCCAGCTGCAGTTTAGCTAGGGAATGTGCCTTGTCCTAAACCTGTGCAAATTAAAGCGGTTCAATGTTATTTAACCCTTTACTGTACTCACACTTGGTATGCTATGCTTTTGTCTGCTGTACTTGCATTGGGCTAGGCAAAATTCACCAGCAATTTAAGAAACGTCTTGTCAAAAAACTGTGAAATTTAAAGTTTCCCAACACAATTTAACCTGTTTATTCCTGCACAGAGTCAAAATGTAGAATATTAATGTTTCCTAATTATTGATTAATGTTAATGACAGAAATCAATGTATACCTTGTAGAATACTATGTCTTGCTATCAACACAGAATATGTAAGTGTTTTTGTAAGCTGTAAAAATAAGTAGCTGGTGGCTGGCTATAAGTGAATAAGTACCTCAGAATAAGCAACCAGCCTAATAAATAGCTGCAAATAAGTACTTAACTTCAGCTTCATTTCAGCTCAACTTAAGGGATTTATGGGCCATTTTAAGTGCTCCTCTGAAATGCACAATTTAGCAACTGGTGAAAAGTAGCATGCTTCTGGCTCTGTTAGCAATGCACTAAAACAAAGAAACCTTTTGTTGGCTGTCAGGAAATTTTTTTTTATCATTTCTGTTTTCATGAATATGTTACACAGCATGGAATTAAACGTACAACCTTCCAGATACCAGCAGAGATCCTTAGACTCAGAGCCACCACTCCATCTTTGAGTATAGAAAACTTGGCATTCCTCTGGCCCAGGTGGAGTGGGGAGGTGCACTGGATCACTGAATCGTGTCACTGAGGCAGACAGGTAGGTGCCCAGGTAACCCTGCTGGCCAATGGGACGAGACTGTTCCTACTCATGTGGAACAAGAGGTCTGGGCTGGTGCCTGGTAAGGTAGCACCAGCCACCCAGGCCTCTCCAGGCCACGCATCCAGCCATGCCCCAGGCAGGACTTTAGTAGGGCTCAGTAGAGGAAACTCGATGGGGAGGGCATTGACAGGTACGCCAGACTTGGTTCTCACTCTTAGCAGATGCCTTTCCATCCAGCCCTCATTCTCCAGAGAGGAGGAAGAGGGCCCAAGGTGGTCCAGGAGTTGGGGGTGAGAGATGGGGCCATGGCCTTGATCTTCACAGACGTCGGGGGAGGCGTCAGTAATGATCTTTCTGCAGGTTCAACTATAGAAACCTTAATACGACTTTTACTTCCTCTAAATATTCAAGTTCAAGGCCTTTAGTTACATTTAATAACAATAATAAAATAACAAAATAATTCTGCAAGTGAGGGAAGCATGGTAGTGCTGCTACCTCGCATCCTAGGTCATCCCTGCATGGAGTTTGCATGTTCTTCCTGTGCCTGTATGGGTTTCCTCCCTCTGTCCAAAGATATGCAGGTTATGTGAATAGGTGATCCCAACTTGGCCAGTGTGTGTGTGAGTGTTCCCCCTGTGATGGATCGGTTTATTCCTGGGTTTGTTTCTGCCATCTTAGCTGGGATAGGCTCTAGCACTTTTAAAGTGTATTATAACATTTCCATTTAGTACTATTAAAACTCTAAGACTGGGCTACTTTTTCATGCACCATCTTATTTGTGGAATGGGGCATTGCTTATATATAGATACTGTAGATATTCACTTTTACCCTTCAATTTCAAATACAATTAATATAATTCTAATAAATGTTGAAAGTCTTTTCATGTGGGAGCATTCATTTATACTACAAAGAGACAAGATAATTTAGCTTTAGAGGAAACAATGACATTTCTTGGTTTTCCAAGAGTGTTGTTCCCTGTAACATTTGAGATGCTGCTATGTGAACTATACTTTTGGTTAATGGCTTCCAAGTGGCTTGTAAATATTTATACAGAGCTCATACACTCACGTTTACTTGTACTGTGGAAAAGAATAACTGTGGAAGCTGGCCATGCCACAAAGCAAAACCAATATTGAAATAAAATGGCTTAATTAATGACATGCAAAGTGAAGAACATTAGGGGAATAACAAAGAAGAGGTCAAACATACTTGCCTTCTTCAACTGTAACTCCATGCCAGTTGAGCACTTGTTCTAACCTTATCTTATGAGTTTACAAAGTTATTTTTGGAGTCATTTTCTAAATGATTATCAGGATCAAGGACAGACTAACCTTTCATGGTCCCTGAAACCACATCCTCTGTGACCTCGTGTTTCTGTTTAGTCAATGATGTTTCTAAGCACTTTGCCCCCACATTAGACCTTTCTGGTGCAATGTGTCAACATAAAGACATTTTGTTGCTTTCTGTCGGCCCTCAGGTTTTATTTTCACGTTCTGGTGCCCTTGAATCAGCTATTTCTGAGGCACCCCATGGCAAACATATTCTACATTTAAATCATGGTTCTCATGATTTAGGTCTTATTTCGTTTATCTTAATTACTCCGAATCTATGACAGATAAACTTCACACTGAACACGGGACAACCTATTTCCAGTCTAGCTATGATTTGCATGATGATAAGAAACCCAAAGTATGTAAGAGGGGAAAACCTGGGTTTATACTGAAGGTGCAGCTTCCTTTATTAAGGAAATTCCCACATAGGCAATTGTAAAAAATATTATATGAGACTGCTATCTGACATGAAGAAGCAGAGCTAATCTTCTGTCACAAATATTTGCGCTGTGGAATAATTAAAGTCTGCAAGATATTTATGGTAGGCATAAAAAAAGAGCATTTTGCTAATGCCCCACCATTCTTTTAAAATAACAGTCCAAAGCTCACAATACTATGGCAGGAACTCAGGAAGCTGAGAGACAGAAGTGTAACAGGTATGTCACGGGAGTGGATTACGTACAATGAGCTGCCTAAATAATAACAAATGTGTGTGTACTAAAACCACCTCTGATTTAAATTAACATATCCATGTTGTGGCAATTAGTGTGCTTATGGCCGCAAAAGGAAAGTTACACCACTGCTAGACAGCTATGCTTATAATTTAGAAAATTAAAAAAAAAGATTATTTGATGTTATTTAATAATTAGCTCATTAACTAGGGGTTAGCATATCAAGTAACATTGATACATTGTCCTAATCTGCTGCACAAGAATTAAAATTTCAGCAGCTTGAGTCCACAACTTCTATATTTCACTGGCATCAGAGCGAGAATCAGACCTTTGTGTAAGCCCCCACCGTTACCCGCCACCATCACCACTCTTCGACTATTGCTGTATTACAGGAGTAACCTTTCCATGCAGTCACTGATGTATCTTAATCTCATTGTGTTTGGTCATGATGATCCATAGCAGTGCTACCATACTATCCCTCTCAACTCCATGTATGTGTGAAAGAAGCTTAAGGTCTTAGGCAGACCAGATGACAAATTCTAAATACAATTAAAAGTGTTTTTGGTCATTTTCTAAATACACTCTGCGTCCAAAATGTATGATCCACTTTACAAGAATGCCATTATATACAGCAGGCAACATGTAGAGTTAAAGCCATTCTAAAACTCAATAATGCGTTGACCGTTAAATTCACTGCATTTAGGGGTTATTAACAATAGATAATGGCTGACAATATAATTTAAGCATTGTGGCATCATGAATGATGCCCTATGGTCCATCCAAAAAGGCATCAACCATATACTCCTGCTGGGAGATAATGTCCATGGAGGAGCAGTGGTGCAGTATAGGACTCCTTGGCAGCTAGTAGGCAAATATCAGAAGTCATTGCCATGTTTTAAAATGGTAGTAGGAAGGCCAGCCATGACAGGATCTTCTTAATATATTGTTATATTGTCAGATCTCCCCTCGCAACGGGCTGAGGCAACCTACTACCATATGTGATAGTGTCCCACACCAGGACACTTGCTATTCTAGTAATGTGCCATTTGAGAACTGCATTGCTTTCTACCTTATTTCCACTTATGAAGATGGTAGTGTTTAGTTATGGGAAGAGACGGAACTCATCACTACAGTTTATCTGATGTCAGTCCACAGTTGTTCAGGTCACTCAAACGTAACACCTGTTCAGACATAGTCAACAAAATTGTCAATGGTGGACAGCATAATAGATTCTGAAATGAAGTCACACCTTTGGAAGATATCTAAAGCATTCCTAAGAGTTCCATGGAATGAATCACTTGTTTCTATATGCCAAGCTTGCCATCCCTTTTGTTTAAGACCTAGTTACAGTGAGTCATATGCAAGTATCTTTTATGGTGGTCACGTACATATAAACCTAATGGTCTGCATACCTGGCCTTGCAGATCTCCCAAATGTTAGAATTAATTCTGGGCACCACTAATTTTTAATTCTTGGAGAGCATTTCCTCAAGTGGAGAAAAGTGACTTTATGAAATTAATTAGATTATTTTAACTTACTTGTTGTACAGAACAATATCAGGCCTCCATACCAAGTTGCTAGGGATTCTGATAGCATCAAGGCCATCGTATTGTTCTTTGTCCCACTTGAGATAAGCATCATACCATGTTTGACGAATCCACAAGTAAGCTGTCAAAATCTGATTCCTTTCATCCTAGAAACAAAAATTTTAACAATGGTGCAGTCATTTATATCGGTCTTCAAGAATATCCATTAAAGTCAATCTCTTGATACAAAATTATACATTACAAAAGACAGCATATGTCTAGCAAGATATCAGCTAATACGTTAATAATGAGTACAACCAGGGATCTCTTACTTTCTTTTTTTGCCCCAAAACACTTAATTGCCAATCCCTGTGCAAGCTTTTGCCTTACCATGTCCTTGATTTGTGAGAGCGTGACTTGTAATGTCACATTTAAAGCTTTGTCTGTGTCCTCAACTGGTCTGATGGCATTTGAATAATTTTCCAGTAAGTCCTGAAACAACATTTGAGCATATTTGCCTTGAGCAGATTCTGTGACTGTAAAAATATAACAAGAAAAAGAGTTAATTACTGAGTTTATCGAATGTCCATTTTCAATATTTTTAACAACCTATGGCAATTTAATATTGTTCTCACTTTTTAACAGATACTATCATATCATCACATTTTTATTATTTAGAACAACATTTGATCCCATATATTTCGGAACTTTTGAAGGTTTACCAGTATCCCGTGCAGGGATAGAGAGAACTGATGAACTATAATTTTTCTTTTCCTTTAGAATTATGTTGTTTACTCCCATTAATGCTTATGAAATTGAAATATATTAGAACATTAAAACATTAGAAAAATGTTGACATGAACAAGTCATTCAGCCCAACAAAGCTTGCCAGTCCAATCCACTAATTTCTTCCAGAATAGCATCATTTTGAAAGTCCCTAAAGCCCTACTGTCTACCACACTACTAATTCCATTTGTCTATGATTCTCTGTGTAAAAAACTTCCTAATATTTGTGCGAAATATACCCTTAAAAAGTTTCCAACTATGTTCCCATGTTCTTGATTAACTCATTTTAAAGTAACAGTCTTGATCCACTGTTCTAACTCCTTTCTTTATTTTCCTTTCTTTACTTTCCTTTAAACACTTCAATCATGTCTCCACCTAATCCCTAATCTCTTTTTGCCCTGGAATCAGCCTAGTTGCTCTTCTCTGGACTTTTTCCAGCACTGCTATGTCCTATTTGTAGCCTGAAGACCAAAACTGTATACAATACTCCAGATGAGGCCTAAGCACGACGTTATATATCTTAATCATAACCTCCTTGAACTTGTACTCTACACATCAGAGCGCTATATAACCTAACATTCTCAATGGCTTCTGGACACTGTCTGGCAGTTGATAGAGTTCGAGTTCACTACGACTCCTAAATCCTTCTCATAAGGTGTACTTTGATTTCCAGGCCGCCCATTGTGTACTCAAACCTAACATTTTTACTTCCTACATGTAACACTTCACAGTTACTGACATTAAATTTCATCTGCCACAAACCTGTATGCTGTCCAAGTCCCTCTGTAATGATTCAACAGATTTGAGATTATCTGCCAATCCACCTGTCTTGGTATCATCTGCAAATTTAACCAGCTTGTTACTTATATTCTTATTGAAATCATGTATATATTTAAAAAGAAATATCAGCGGCCCTAGCACTGACCCTTGTGGAACACCACTCATAATGTCAGCAATTCTGTAAGGTTCCTTCCACCACAACTCTCTGTATCCTGTGTCAGAGCCAATTTTGCATCCATCTACAAACATCACACTTAACTTCCACTTATTTTTGTTTGATACCTAACTTCTCATGTAGCACCTTATCAAATGCTTTCTGAAAGTCAAGAAAATTAATATCATGTGCACTACATTGATTGTATCCTTTGGTTGCTTTCTTATAGAATTCCAGCATATTAGTAAAACATAATCTCTTTTGTATGAACCCATGCTGACTGTTCAGTAAAACTCCTGTTCTTGCCATGCGTTGCTCAATTGTTTTCTTAATAATTCCTTCCATTAATTTACCTGTAATGCACATTAAGCTTACTGGCCTATAGTTGCTTGGATCTGCCCAGTCACCCTTTTTATATAACGAGATATTTTCCAGTCCTTAGTAATTTCCGCAGTGTGCAATGACTTCCTAAAATTTACTATTTGAGGGCTAATTTTGTTCTCTCTTTTGGCCCAAGGCTGAATATGTTTTCCAAAAAACTCTGAAAAGCACACAAAGCAATAGTTTTGCATATAAATCAACATAAAATACTTTGACTTTGACAAATGTCACTGTTTTTTATGTTCTATGAGCCTCTATAGTATACCCATCAAAGGTGGCAAGAAAATGGAACTCGGTGAGCCTTTCTGGAAGTGATCTTTGTGATGGCCTTTCGTAGGTACTGCAACGTATTTGGACAGCAAGCTGTTGACCGCCTTCTTGCGGAAATTGGCAGCAATCAACGAACTGTCTTTGTTTGACTCCTTGTATAATATGTAGCCATTGGTCAGTGCAACCTCATGCACACGGTGATATACAGTGTACTACCATTTTGTTGACTTGTGCCCGTAGGCGTATGACTCCAGCTTCTGACCTAGTCAAGTGACACCTGACATTTTGGATTTGTACTCTTCACTTGCAACTGGTTTGTCTAGTTTCCTGCATTCTGGCTTTCAGCTTTAACAAGTTATTTTTTTGCAGGTATTATTTGAGTGCACTGTTGTTAGATAAGTAACTCTTTTTACATTATGCCATGCCACTGCCATCAAGTTGTTCACTCACATGAAAACTGGATCATCGCCATGTTTTAGTTTCAGTTTTTCTGGTTTCAGTTATGAGGGGTTATGTTTCCTGTTTACACGAACTGTGAATTTCCTCATTTTGCAACTCTGGAACAGAGTTGAAGTTCTCTGTATAAACTATGTGACCCAAATGTTTGTACCCGTCAAGTAAATTCAAAACAATTTGACTCATCAAAGGATGGTCCGTTCGAGGTAAGGGGTATTTTCCATATAAATCATTATTTTTAGACAGTAACCCATGTTTGCTTCAGCTTCATTTCTCATACTTAGTTGATTTGTTCTGGCATATACTAGAGAAAAAACAAGTGCCCCTTTTCTTTGATCAGGGTCTCGTCCACAGAGAGTTTACAGCCAGGCTATTAAACTTGTCTGTATGTTGGGACTGTAAGATCCATCAGAGGTTGAATTTTATACAGAGGGTTATACACCGGTACACCCTTCTGGATTTACTTCTCGATGTCACAGACATGTATAAAACTTTGTATTAACACATGCCTGTCATGTAGCATAACTTGTCCAAAACCACCAAGAGACAGAGCACGTTTGGACCAGTGTTCCCTATAGTTATAGCACCAGTCAAGTCCCACCTCAATCTGCAGTGCCACATAGCCCTTCATTTCATCCTCAGTTGTAGGCTTCCATTTTGAAAAACAAGAATATGGTGAAAGCTCAGCCTGAGGAATCAAAAAATTGTTTGGTATATCTGTTTGCCTTATCACTCCAAAGCTCTGAGGCACTTTCTGGAAAAAACAGCTTCAAGTAGTTGAGTGGCCAGTAATCCGTAGCGTTCTAACTAGCATGCTGCATCATTTGGTGAAGTATGGTAGCCAACTTGCCTCTCATCTCCTCCCTCCTGTAGGCACATCTGCTGCACTAATGTGTTGATAACTATGATCAGCTGGAGACCAGTCAGCTGATGCAAGTACCTCACTTCCATTTTCAGTTTCAACATCACTTGCATCAAAATCAGTGTCCGATCAATCAGAGTACGGTTCATCAATAATACACAAAACGTCGTCAACTAAAACAATGAAGTTTATTTTGGGTAGGTGAAAGTCTAAAAGGAATAAACTTTTAAGTATGGAGAAATTCGATGAGCAGTGGAAAAGGTTTGAAAACATTTTGCATGTGATGCAAGACAGATACATCTCAAAAACTGGAATTTGTAGGAAATTAAAAAACACTGAGAAAAAATTGAGACTACCTTGATTATTAAAAAATATTAAATCTAGACAGGATTTCACCCACATTGGTACTTTAATATGTGGTTATTTGGCAGTTGGTACTTCAGAAACAATCTGTTAACAAAGGACAATTTTATGTTTCACACAAAAATACATTTTAAATCATAAAGGCAATAAATTACTTAGCACCACCTCCAAAATCATTGATGAGTTTTGCTTTTAAACATAAAGAAAATAAATCTGAGTGGAATAAATGTAAATAAAAAAACCGAGGGAAAAGTCAAACGTTGCAGAGATCGAACACTAAAGGATGGTCAGAAATAAACTACAGGGCAAAACAAAGCTAAGCATCTTTCCGATTTCTTTACTATCATTCGTAGAGGTGCTTAACAATTACATTTTTTTACTGGGTTTTGCTTTTATCTGCACAAAGTTCAAAGAACAATTAACATGTGTTCCAAATGTAAATAACTAATGAAACTTACATCACACAGAGTTCAGTGTGTGATTCACATACCTAATTACACAAAGTTTTACAGCAACAAAACAACAAAAAAATGAGAATATGGTAAAAGAAACAAAAAGAAGATGTTATCCTCTGACCATTGATATTAAGAATAGCATTGCAGAAATCAACAATGCAAGTGGAACCAAACATATGTAACATAAAAGTATATTAATTAACATACTTAAGGAATACTATAAGACACATCACCAATAGAAATATTACTTTATCCAGGCGCCATGTACAGACAAGCTAGAAGGACCTTGAATGTTCTCCAAAATCTTTGGTGCCATAATATTTCTAAAATTGGAAACGCTGCTCTCCCAGGGAGCTATCCAGCAGAATGTTAATTTACAAAATCTCTGTTCAGTTATGCTCTTACTACTAACTATGATGACAGAGGCTAGAGAAGAAAACTTTACCTAAAACTCTATTCCAGGCATACATTTTTCTAGAAAATGAAAGTTATCTAGAATTTATTTCCTACAGACCAGTGTTCTTATTGAACAGAGATGTTAAGACACTGAAAATGGTCCTCATGAAGATAATTTAGAAAGTGATGCTTTCCATTATTTTGGAAGGTCATACTGGAGTTGTTAAAGGCAGATAACTATTTTCAAATCTTTTACATATATTTAACGTTGTATACCACCAACCTCCCCACAGCAGCCATAAGCTTTCCTGAGATCTTACTATCTTGGGAAACACAAAGCACTTTAATAAGTTGAATGGTTTGTCTCTTCAGGGGACCTAGAGACTGACATTTTTTTTTACCATGTACTGAGAAAATAATTAAAAGACGCCTTGTATTTTAACTTCAAATTGGGAAGAACATGGAGAAAGTAGTGTGTTAGACCCTCTGGCAAGTACCAACAAGATGCACAAAATCTAATTATTAACTGGAAACAGAAGGATATAGTTTAGTCCGAAATCAAAGTGTGTGATACCTGTGAATCCACCTTACATTCCTGTTTTACAATTTACCAACATATTGCCCTCTTGTTTTGATGATTATCAAATCCTTTAGTAAATAAAAGTTTCTTCAGCTTCCTCCTTGACCATTCTTTTGATTATACTACTTGAAACTGAAGCTATGAACAATTATTACTGAGAACTTTACTAATGAGTTTATTCAGCCAACAACATGAAGCTGAGTTCTTTTTGTCAAGAAGAAGGATTAGTTTACATTCTTATATTGGTTACTGGTAATTTAATAAAATGAAAGTTAAAAATAGCTATGCTTTACCATTTATTTCAGTACTGCTGAATCAAGTCAGTGGTTCAAAAGTTTTCACAAAACCTGATCTTCAAAGTGCAGGCAAATAGATAAGAATTAAGGAGGGAAAGGAATGAGATAATTCTTCTTCTTCTTCTTCTTCTTTCAGCTGCTCCCATTAGGGGCTGCCACAGCGGATCATTTTCTTCCATATCTTTCTGTCCTCTACATCTTGCTCTGTCACACCCGTCACCTGCATGTCCCCTCTCACCACATCTATAAACCTTCTGTTAGGCCTTCCACTTTTCCTCTTGCCTGGCACTCTATCTTTAACGTCCTTCTCCCAATATACCCAGCATCTCTCCTCTGCACATGTCCAAACCAATGCAATCTCGCCTCTCTGACTTTGTCTCCCAACCGTCCAACCTGAGCTGACCCTCTAATGTACTCATTTCTAATCCTATCCATCCTCGTCACGCCCAATGCAAATCTTAGCATCTTTAACTCTGCTACCTCTTGCTCTGTCTCCTGCTTTCTGGTCAGTGCCACCGTCTCCAGCCCATATAACATAGCTGGTCTCACTACCGTCCTGTAGACCTTCCCTTTCACGCTTGCTGATGCCCGTCTGTCACAAATCACTCCTGACACTCTTCTCCACCAATTCCACCCTGCCTGCACGCAAACCAATAGTAATTATTCATAAACCAATAGTGTTCACACGTAAACCAATAGTTTTTGTACAAAAATATATGATTTTTGGCCTGTTTGGCCCCTCATACTCTTCACCTCTTTTCCTCGCTCTCTGTTACTCTGTACTGTTGATCCCAAGTATTTAAACTCATCCACCTTCGCCAGCTCTACTCCCTGCATCCTCACCATTCCACTGACCTTCCTCTCACACTTATTCTGTCTTGTTTCTACTGACCTTCACCTATTAAAAAACACAAAGCTTTACATGAACTGATTTTGAGGTACCTTGATATACATTTCAGTCATTAAAGTAAGTTTATCTTTTTTATTTTTTACACTAGGTAGTGCTACCTCACAGATCTGGAGCTCTGGTCACCATCTCTTTGAAGTGCTTGGTTTTACTGTCAGTACTCTGGTTTTCCTTACACATGTCAAAGATGTACAGGTCAGGCTAATCGTTGTGTGAGTTAGTGGGAGTCTGGGTTTACATGAGCGTGCCATGTGATAGCCTAGTGCCTCATCCACAAATACTTTTATTTTGCAAAGTTTTCTTTATAGCGAATTTTATTCACACTGTGGTATGACCTGTTCAGTTGCTTGGCATGTCTCTGGTGAGTACTCATAACTTCCATAACCTCCAACGCCATGGTTTCTGGGCCATCACATCAGCCATTAAGTACGAAATTGGATATAGAAATTCCTTACTTGCAATAAGAGAAAGTAGGGTGAAATGACATCTTTTATACTTTTTACTTGCAATAAGTCATGTAGCTCATTCCACACTTAATAATAGCTTGTTTCTTTCAAGAAAGTCCACTCCTAAATTTCAGATGGTGAACTCACCCTGTGACCCTAACCAGATCATGAATTAATTGGAAAACCTTTTCCGAGCACATATCACAAATACACCACAGTGTATTCCAACAAGTACGCGCCGGTTGGTAGTTTATCTTGGAGTTTAATCTTCACTCAATCTTGTCTTATGAAACTTTGATGCTTGCGAGACGGAGGATTAGTGAGTGTGCCAAAAAAAGAGATGAGCCAACTGGACACTACATTCACTGAATGTTCACCGTTATAGACACAGGCGGGTGGTACAGTAGTCCTTATCATAGCTCCAAAATTCCAGGGACATGGGTTCAGATCCCAGGCTGGGTACTGTTTGGAAAAGACTGTCAGTTTCTATTTGGTTTTCCACCAGGTTTTCTAATTTAATTAGAGCAAAAAGATGTGTGTGTTTGGTAAGTTAACTGGCAACTCTAAACTGGCATATTGTGCCCTGTGATCAGATGTTGCCACAGCTGAGGTTGCTTTGTAGATTTAGAAGAGGAATCCATATGCATTTGTGGTAATAACAGGCATTTTATGCAATTTACAACAGAATAAACAACACAATAGCTATGTCCCAGACAAAATGAATTTCATCTAGTTGTTGGTGGTGCTGTTTAATCTGCTATTGCTAATTCATCTCTCACTCTTACTAGGCATCCTAGCAGTGGTGCACCTATAAAGATAGTTCTTCAAGCATAGTGAATATACACCATTGATCACCCAGAAGAGATGGCAGATGTGTGATCAGCCAAAGAGGCTGTCCAGTCAACAATATCTTTGAGTCAAACCTTTACTAGATTAGCAGTCAGTCTGAAGTGTGTACGCTCTGTTTAAATTTGTCATCCTCAAGGCATACGGCATCAAAGAAACTGAAACCTGCTAACCAGATGAACTTATAAAATGCTTCTATTAGTCATCACTCCTCTAAAGTACTACAAAAGCCAAATCATGCTTAAATAAATAAACGCAATCACATGCAAGTGATATTAGGAAATGAATCCTTAACTTCAGTCATTTAAGATTAGTACTAGTGCAAAAGTTAAACATTCTGATTAAATATACATTTGTGAAAACCATTTGCATTGTTACACATACCTTTTTTCCGTTATTTTGCACCTACCTTGCAAAACTTCAGCAAGGATGAACCACTTTGCCAGATAAAATAAAATCATCTTCATTACTGACCCTAAAAGCAAATGAGCAGAATCCTGTGCCTTGATCTACATGTCTCTACACAGGAGTATGCATGTGTCCCTCTGAATAAATACTTTCCATTAGAGAAAAGTGGGCCCATTTATGAAGTGACTCTCTTAGCCACAAGGTTTAGGTTGCACTGAACTCACTCAGGTGAGTCTCTTTGACATTTGGAATGAGAGCTGGGGTATCACGTCACCGTAGAGCCCCCTTCAAGAAACTAGAAACGCTTTATTGTAGCAGACAGCAGACTGAAAGCCTGTGGCACTGTTCACTTAATCACATGAAGGACAAAAGATGATATTGAGCTCTGCAACAATGTTTCCAGTTGTTATGAACTTAAAAAAATGGTTCAGTAAGTTAACAAAAAAAGTTTTATTCCCAGAGTTGATTTGAGTTCTTCAAAGGTTTGAATGGCAAAACAGTGCACATGACACCCTTGATCATAATTGAACTTCAGCAATTTTTATTGGAAACAATGAGGTTCTTAAGTAAAACTGCAATAGCTCTCTAAATCCCATCTGTTTTCTAAAGCCTTTTTTTCCATTGTAGGGTTACAGGCTGAAGTATATGGGGGAAATGTCAGGCGCAAAGCAGAAAGCATTTCTCAAATGCTGGTCCACCGCGGAATGCACATCCACAGATTCTCTAGCCTAACAGTGGTGAAGGTAAGTAGACCACCCAATGGAAATACAGTCAGATTTTGGGAACATCTTTAGATGCAAACCAGGCAAAAAAAGGATTTGGCAGAAATCTGCCATTTCTTCTTGTTCTCAGTATGTTTTGGAGTGCCTGAACTTTTTTTTATTACCTACATATAATTTTTTATTTGAAAATGAGAGTTAAAAAGCAAACAACATCACAAAGGCGAAAGAAAATTAATCAGTTGCACATATGTTTACGCTCTGATTTTTCATATAAACAGAATGAAAGAGTTAAAGACGAGCATAGAAAAATATTTAATTTTGGGAATATCTAATTATTCATCTTATTTAGTAACAGTTAATTAACTACATTGCACGTATTATTATTTTTAACTGTTATTTAACTTATTAACAATGCAAAGAAATTATATGGTACAAACACAAAATAACACCATAATTGGAAATTCATCTAATCAAGTAAAAGAACTATCAAATAAACTTGAAACTTGAATAGTTACATGTTTTATTTCATAAGTTGACGTATTCATACAATTATTATATAATCTGTATGGTGTCACAAAAATAGCCAAGAGACATTGGGAAGGTTTGGAGCAGCCACCCGTATAATATTTCCTGGGCTGCAAAATCTGTCAAAAGACAAAGACATGTTCATACAATTGAGTCCAAAACAGAACTGAGTATCTTCTTTAAGATGGCGGCTTTTAAACCCTCACAGGGGAGGTGATATCATCAGGACCGGAACCAGAAGTGACGTTATTGGCTACACCAAAACAGGGTGGGATTTCCCGAGAATGATCTTCAAGGAATTAAGGGAGAGAATTAGTGCACTTCGCCACGCCCTGGTCCGGCGTGGAACTGCATTTATTCAGGCCCTTTGGTTGTCCCCTAAACACGTGTGTGTGACAATGCATACAAGAAAGTTGAGTAGAGAACACTCCAGATTTTTGCAAATGAAATATTTTCAAATACATGTTATTCATTTAATGACATTTTACCTTAAAGGTAATTTTAAAATTTTTGACCTTTCCTGTTGTGAATTGTATAACTACCATACAAGGAGAGCATGAGTATCTGCCTGCACAGTGTAGCTCCTAAAGAGCAAAAAGAAGCACTACCTTGCTGACAACATACAAGTACTAAACTTGTGTAAAATAAAATTTCCAAAATATAATATGCATGTAGTTGTCATGGTTCCAACAGCATATTCGCCCCCTAGCTGATGTTCAAAGGCTTTCCTGTACTGACCTTGCGGTTCAGAAAGTTTCATCCCAAGAACTATAAATGCAATCAATGAGTCCATCAAGTGCTCCTTGTAGAAATGTTTGTAATCATAAGTACAATTGTCTCACTGTAAACTTGCAAGTACACTTTAGCGCATATTTACATATGATGACAATATCATTTTAAGATGAAATGCAGCAAAATATTTTTTATTACATTATACATATAAAATGTTAACATAATTTAAGTGTCCCAGCGCTAGCTAGTTCAGAGATTGTTCCTGCCTCATGCTGTATTCTTGCTGTGTCTAGTGTCTAGCAACGCTGGAAGGATAGATGGATAGAATAATTAAACATGTACTACAAAGATATTTCAATGTTTCTTAAAAGTTTTGAAGAATTGGCGTTCTAAGTTTACAGATGGCTTAACATCTATTACAGAGCTGATTGTGTGGTGATTGAGTACTTGGAGAAAGAAAAGCAAGGACAGGAATTGGGGGTTAGTACGTTTGAAAGAGACAGTACTGCTGCAATAAATTATTTCATCGAAGGTTGCGCACGGCACAGCAATCATCTTGCATGAGGCAGGAACAATTTTTGGACGAGGTGCCAGCTCATCACTATCACTGCGCCACTGTGTGCCTTTTATTCTTTTCTCTGTACCCTAATAAGCTTTCATATGACACTCAGATGGTGGGCTATGACTCGCCTTTTCACGGCAACTTTGATATCTTCTTTTTAATTTCGGGCACTGTGTGACTTTGTGAACTTGAGCTTTCGAATGTCTCTGGCACTCTATGTCACTCGATCAACTTCCTTTTGTTGTTTATACCACTGTTTAAACCAAAAAATAGTACATTTTTCCTTGCCTCCACTTGGTATTCACTAAAATTCTTCTATTTTCCCCCATGCTTTTTCCATTGCCTTTTCACAGAACACTGAGCTTAAGGGCTATTTATATTGATTTGCATATTCAAAGAGGCATAATTCTGGGAGGAGTTCGGGTAGGGCAGCAAGCACGTGCACGTGCATTACTTTTCACGCTGACCAGGATTTATTGGGTGGAAGAACATGGAAGTTGGCATTCGCACAGATTTATGCATCTGGATTTTTTTGTGTGTACACACATTTCTGCTTTTGTCCATAGGCCATGTTTTAGTGTAAATTCTATTCATGGTGTTATGCATGAGGTCCCAGGAATGGCCCTCCATCCTATTTAAGGGAGGGCTTTCCATGGTCAGCATTGAACGCGCTTGGAGTGGAATGTTAATGTGCCTTTTGCTTTTGCGATTGTTTTTTGATTCTCTGGATTTTGAACTTGTGCTTTATTTTTAACTTCATCTTTAGATTCCGTCTTGAGCCTGTATTTATTGATATTTTTGAACCTCTTACCCCAGTTTTGGCTTCTGTTTTGGGACTGAGTTTACTGTGTTTTTCCTTGTCTTTCAGGCAATTCTTTGTGCTCTTTGGAGCTTTGTGTTGCTCAGCCTTCATTAAAATAAACCTTTTATTTAATAAAGATTTCTCTTGGCCCTTTGGGTTTCAAGTTGGGGTTTTGATGGCGTTTCCTCCCTCATGTGTTTTTGGTACTTGTGCTTTTGGGACTCACCTAGATCACAGCAGTAGTATGTTGTGAATTAAGATTTTAAATAAACTTGCTATGAACCAGATTGACAAGGTAATTATATGACCAGTAGGGGAGAAAAAGAAGCAGTGTAATAGAGAGGTGCATCTTTTGTAAATATTCAAATTCATGTTTGTTAATAAATCAGAAGTCTTTGTGAGTTGGTCACCTGCCTCGCATTGAATCCTTTACTGATGCTTCCAGAATGAACAAAGAACAGTACAATTCACACATAAGAAATCAAATAGTGGAAAGAGTAAAAATTTATAAATGACTAATTGTATAGTTAAACTAGTCAATCGAAAAGTTAATTAAATAATACATCCATCCATCCATCCATTATCCAACCCGCTATATCCTAACTACAGGGTCACGAGGGTCTGCTGGAGCCAATCCCAGCCAACACAGGGTGCAAGGCAGGAAACAAACCCCGGGCACGGCATCAGTCCACCGCAGGGCGCGCACACACACTCACACCAGGCACACATTAGGGACAATTTAGAATCGCCAATGCGCCTAACCTGCATGTCTTTGGACTATGGGAGGAAACCGGAGTACCTGGAGGAAACCCATGCAGACATGGGGAGAACATGCAAACTCTCCGGGTCACCTAACTGCGAGGCAGCAGCACTACTACTGTGCCACCGTGCCACCTAGATAACACATTTTGGGAGAAAAAAATCAAAGTAGAAACAAAGTACAAAATAAACAGAAAATAACAAAGCTATTGTTCCTTTCAGGGTACCTACACAGGTGTTGATTCCTCCTCCATTTCTGTTAGGTTAGACGTCTCATAATTTCCACAGTTGTTACAGTGTAAAACGTATTTTCTTCACCACCTCTCTCTATCTCTCTTTCTCTCCTACAGTGCCCTGGCCTCTCATTCTTCCACCAGTTGAGCATTCGTCCCAGCTCATTCCCTGACACTACACTTGTTAGGTTTCTAGCCTGAGGTGATTTTAAACTACTTCTTGGTGTCATATCCAGGACTGAGGCAGGTCTTACCAAGGGTTACAAAGCCACAGTGACTTCTGGAAGTCCCCAAGACCACTACACCACACTTGAGCTTCCCAAAGTCTTTAAAAGGCCTGGCTAGTAAAACCATTTTTATGCTGTTTCTCTTAAAAGGGTCAGCCAGCCCAACCTCTTCCAGTCAAGGGCTGTTTTTTTCTCCTGATGGGTAGAGGTACCGTTAAAATGATGGTGCATTTCTACTTCTTGGTCAAGACCTTGTACTGCCTCCTATACTCCCTGCAGTGTTTTGCTTTCCCGACTGCCAGCCTTTGCTGTTTCAGCTTCTCTCACGTATCTTGAGTTAATGTTTGTTATTATTGTTTTCTTTATTCACATTTGGTTTTATTTTTCCCCTCTTCACACTTATCAGAGTACGCATTCTACCAGGTTGGAACTCTTTTCTTAACCATTGACCTACCAGCACACCAAGTAGACTTTCAGGGCTAACCACCCCTTGATGGTGCTCTTTCACCTGCATTGTCTTATGTATTTACAATCCCACCGGCAGTATGGATTCTTCCCTCACAATTATTGGGTCATAACTAAGTCTTTCCTGGCAATCCATTCCACAAGAGGCAGCTAATCACTGCAGATAATACCTGTAGCTGTTAAGTCAGTTGCTGCTGTTATTTAGGTTAAAATATTTCTGAATTAAATACTGCCACTTTTTTCCTGTGCCTCTCTAATGCAACATATCAAAGCATGTAATGATTGTGTACCTTTATATTTTATTTGTTAAAGGCGTTTTTAGTTCCAAGAAGACAAGAAACATCACTAGCTGTAGATACGTGGGTGTCTTTAAAGTTTAATGCATACAGCATCTATAGGTTAGAGTGTTCCAAAACGTAAAACAAGCTTTCGCAAGAGCCTCAGAACAGTTCACTAACAAATACAACAATAACCCACACTAAAAGAAAAGAAAGCTTGTTTAGGTCAGCCAAAAAACGGAAAGATAAATATACATGTGGTTGCCAGCTTTTCTTTTTATTATGTTTGATGCAACACCAGAGTGAAAGGAAATGAGCTTTAAAAAGGGAAGGAAGCTCAAACTGGTCTCCAACATACACATAGGTGTGCTTGCAGCTATCAGTGGCACACACTTCACAAAAAAGGCTATGTATGGACCTCAAGCAACTAACCACTGGCACTTATTTGCCTTTCACATATTTATCTTTGTATTTCTACTTTAAAGGTAAATAACTAACCCATCTTCAAAATGTATTTGACCCTTGAAGGATGATATAGGAACTAAAATAATAACGTACTTTATTTAAATTGCATACAAAATTGAAGAAAAGGCTCAATAACTCACATTGGATGGAAGCTAGTGTCAAAAAATATAAAAAGAGGAAACACAAGAACAGAGAAGAACAGTAAACAGGAATAAAATACAAGGTGTTCAAACTCAAGAAACAAATAGCATAGTTTGCAATACTGCATGCCATCAAGACATGGACTGAGCTAAAGGGTCAGACAGTCAGTGGTAGTTAAATGACCTCCTGAACAGATGTGCTTTAAGTTGCCTTGTAAAAGATTCAGCAGATCAAATTTCTTTAGGGAGCTGAAGGTTCCATCGTCCAAAGAGCACAAGATAGCTTGGGCATTTCAAGATTGCAAGCATCAGTGAACCGAGGTGGGTAGTCACAACTATAGTGCTGCAGGAAGTTACTGATGTCTGTAACTGGCCATTTACAGCTTTATAGGTTAGTAACAGTGAGACAGAGGGCTCCAGTGAAGATGCTACAAACAGGCACGTGGAGTGAGTGTGGACTGTTGCAGCAGACATTTGAACCCACTGGCGCCGATATAAAAGAATGGAAGGGACACCTGACAAAAGAGGGCTACAGAAGTCAACATGGGATGTGAAAGTTCAGATGAGCTTCTCAGCATCAGAAAAGGAGAGGAACAAGCAGACAATGGATTTGATATAGAGGTGCGAGTTATAAATGTGCTCATGTGATTTTGGCGAGTTGAATATAAAAGGGAAGAATCAAAAATGATTCCATGCTAAAGACAAAATAATAATTATAATAACAGATTTTATTTTAAAGCACCTTTCAAAATACTGCCAACCCAGTGCAACTGGAGCTCAGGTCCACAGCTCGGCCACTCTACACTGCACTAAAACAACACTGTACTGTACATTAGTATAAAATATTACAACATATCATTAAACATCCAAAAATGTAAGAAAAATTAACAAAATCAACAAAAACTCATTAAAAAGTTTTAAGTTTAGATTTAAAAGCAAAAAGTGAGGTGCAAGTACGAAGCTCCAAAGGCAGGGCATTCCATAACCGAGCGCCCGATACACTTAAAGCACTATCACCCATAGTACGCAGTCTGCACGGTGGGTCAGTTAACAGCATAGAATTGGAAGAGTGAAGCAAACGGGATGAAACATATGGGTTCAAATTGGAAAACTGATGAGGTGGGGCCAGGCCATGAAGGCCCTGAAAAACTACGAGGAGAAGTTTATATTGGTCGCTAAAAAGGACAATGTAATTTTTAAGGTGTAGTCAGAGAGGTGAGATTGTGTTGGTATGGACATGTGCAGAGGAGAGATGCTGAGTATATTGGGAGGAGGATGCTAAGGATAGAGCTGCCAGGGAAGAGGAAAAGAGGAAGGCCTAAGAGGAGGTTTATGGATGTGGTGAGAGAGGACATGCAGGTGATGGGTGTAACAGAACAAGATGCAGAGGACAGGAAGATATGGAAGAAGATGATCTGCTGTGGCAACCCCTAATGGGAGCAGCCGAAAAAAGAAGAAGAAGTAATATGTCCCCAAAGTTTTAAATGTGTAACAACCTTTGCAGCTGGATTTTGGATATGCTCTTGTCTGTTTAGGCTCTGCATTAGGATACCACACAACACGGTGTTGTAATAATCAAGTCGTGAGATGACAAGAATGAGAGTCCAGAAGAAAAGGACACAACCTTGAGATTTGCTTAAGGAGGATGAAGGCTACCTTGGTAATATTAGTAGTCAGAACAGAGTGTGGGATCTAAAATAACATCAAGATTTTTGACCTGTGCAGACAGAGATGTAAGAGATGATTTTCTATGAGAAATTGTTCATTTTCCTTAAAGCACCTGGAGATGAAATAATTAAAGCCTCGGTTTTTCACTGTATACTATAAATGTCAGATTTTCTTCAGAAACTTTAGAAGCGTCCCTCTAACCTTGATGCTTGTCTTTCCCTTTAACACAGAGAATCTCGCTGACCATCATAAATACATTATAACTGTACAGAATAAGAAAAGTTTCGGACAACCTGTGTTTTATATCAGCCAAACAGGCAACCAATGCAGGAGGAGGTAAATAAAAGTACAACAGTGTTACTATCTAGAGTGAATGTAAAGGGGTACATTTTCTGAAGCTGAGCTTCAGGGCCAGCATGAGTTCAGGATTGTTGCAAATTAATTATAAACTGTTGCACTTTATCCAGCATTTAATTTTAATTTCTTTAGGACACATCATGAGCTGGAAGGCCCCTGATGAGCTTGCACTTTTAAAATTAACTTCGATTTATGTGTCATCCATAAACAAAAGTATAAACCAGTCAAACGCTATGGCTAATAAGAAGTGTGTCGATACAGAAAAGCCAAGGGCCACAGAAGGCCTAGTGTGACTGGCACATAGCTGGGCCTACTGCTGCCAAGACTGGCAAACTTTTGACTTAAACTACTGGTGAGCAGAGCCATGGTTACCCATTCTGCTGTCTATTTTGGGCAGTAGAATATTATGACTAGTGTGGTGGATGGCCAGGGCTCTTACCCAGACAGGACGTCTTCATGATGGAAGAAATGGAGGGTGGGGGGAGCTTGTATGGGGTAGTACCTTAACCGGAACAGCAGAGGGCAGCCCCCCCTGGCTTGGAAGCTTAGCCCTGTTGGGGTCCAAGGTCACTTGCCAGGATGTGCGTCGAGAACTGCTGAGCTTTTTATGGCAGCACTTCCACCACCCTCAGAAGTGTTCCCAGAAAGAGATCGTGGGATTCCTGGAGCACTTCCAGGTGTTCTATAAAAGAAGCCACTTCACTCTATTCGAGGAGCCAGAGTCAGGAGGAAGAGGACAACACTTGTCAGGAGGAGTGGAGCTAGAAGAGACAGAAAAGAGGAAGAGAAAGAAAGAGCTGTGTGCTTTATACTGTACATTGGTGGGAAACAAAGGAAAATGTTTCTCCCTTGAAAATAAAGCCTTGTGCGTTGCTGGACTTGTGCCTGTGTTCTTTGTGTCGGGAGCGCCCTCTGGTGGCCACAGTAGCAATAACAAATGCTACACTAATACAGGTAGATAGATAGATAGATAGATAGATAGATAGATACTTTATTAATCCCAAGGGGAAATTCTGATGAACTTTTATATTTTTATAGAGTAAGGTGCCAAAAGTAGATCTTTGGTTACTCAAAGCAGAGCAGTTTCACATCTGTGATGTGCCCTGAAGATGGACTGAAGGGGTTCAGTCGGGTTATCAGAAGTAACATATTTGGTGAGTTTAGAAACCAAGAACTTCAGATAGAAAAGATAAGAGAGAGAGATAGGCTGAAAATGTTCAGACAATCGGCCACATGCCCTGACTTTCTTAACGCATAGCTCAAAGATATCTCATAGGCTAGCCGTGATTCTCAATGAAGAACACACGTCTGAGGACAAATAGCTAAATACTTTGTACTGATTAGTACGAAAATCCACTGCTGAAAAGGCTCCATCCACTGAGTTTCTTCTTAAAAACCAGCCCCCAATTTCCTTCAGTCTACACACTTTAAATGATCGGGGTTACAGTGTCCCATTTTCTACCGTGCATTAGACAAATACATAAAATAATTATAGAAAGACAGGGAAAGAGAAAAAGAAACAGAATTAAAGACTAGACACAGAGAAAGTGGAAAGATAAAATTGCTGCTGTCATTTCAAAATCTCAGTAACAGAAGCTTAATGATTAATTGATATATCTTGCTGCCATTTTGACTATTGCATCACTAGATGGCATAACAACAGCAAACAGTGTTTAGAGAAGCATTGTGGTCTTTATATATAAATACTATGTGCTAAAACACTATGACTATATTCAGATATGGCGTGTTTGGCACTTCTAGTTAGACAGTAATGTTAATTCACTTTAGCAGTTTATTTCAACATGCAGCAAGATGTTGGGTGCTGTGCAGCCTCGGCCACGGTTTAACTGAAGTGGTGTTGATGTCATTAGGCACATTTACTGTTCCAATTGTATTGAAGACTGAAAATGGCAACTCCCGTGACTTTTCCTTAACAACTCTCTTGATGGCAGCTCTTTTCACCTCCATTTAGCTGGGTGTGATGGCATTGTTTAGTCTGAATGCGTATTTTACAGTTCTTCTCCTCACAGCCATAGCTGCCATTTCATTCAACCTCACATTAACTGTGGGGTCATTTTTCAGCTATAGAAGCTTATCCAGTCTCGCTGCCTGCCAGGCCAGATTAACAAGCGCACTGGCACTCCTTGGCATTTATATCATCGCCCCAACTCTGAGCTCCACCTTCATGAGGCGTTGGATTGGTTCAGAAATTTCAAACTAATTGTTCCCACTTACTTTAAATCCCAAGTCACTCATGGTTGTCTCCAGACGTATGTTTTATGTGTCTGACACAAGCTATTGCAAAGCAGTTGACCCAGAGCCAGAGTCAAGAGATATTTTAGGGTTTGATGAGTATGTTAGTACTAGGCCTCATTTTACAGAGCTGGTCATTGATAGATGAAGATGAAACAAGTTAAACGTGGTATATGAGCTGGACAGAGCCTGGATACAGGGAGGAATAGAACAAATGATGATCTAGCATTAGTGGAATTATTTAGGTTTTCAGTTCCATTAATAAAAAGTGGTCTCCTCTAGACTTTCTCGTATACTCAGATAGCCATCCATCCATTATCCAACCCGCTATATCCTAACTACAGTGTCACGGGGGTCTGCTGGAGCTAATCCCAGCCAACACAGGGCACAAGGCACGGAACAAATCCCAGGCAGAGCGCCAGCCCACCGCAGGACACACACACCCACACACCAAGCACACACTACGGACAATTTAGAATTGCCAATGCACCTAACCTGCATGTCTTTGGGAGGAAACCAGAGTGCCTGGAGGAAACCCACACAGACACAGGGAGAACAAGCAAACTCCATGCAGGGAGGACCCAGGAAGTGAGCACAGGTCTCCTTACTGCGAGGCAGCAGCACTACCCACTGCGCCACCGTGCCGCCCATACTCAGATATGGGGATGGATATTTGATGAGTAAACTGCAAGACAATGATTATATTTTTATATTATGTACATTAAAGAACCATCAACAACAGATCAAATCAAATTAATAATATATTGAACAATTATTGTAAAAATAAAGTTGAATAAATCAGACTCTGCAGCTGCATGAATAAAAAGGTACCACTTCTAGTTAGTGGAAATAGTTCAAAAGATGAAAGACATCTACGTTTTGTACCTAATACTTGTATGTAAAATGAATGCGTACTCAGGTTATCATGTTTACATACACACACGCAGACATAATTCCAAAAAAATGGTATTTTTGGACTCTAGTCTAAAACGTTGAGATTCATCAAAATCTCAAGATCAAATTTTTGGACGATTACAATACTTTCCCTATACTTTGTATACAAGTAAGTAAAAAGTAACGGAATTTTTCTCATTCTGCAGTGGAAGAACTGCTAACAGTGCAACGTGCAGGCTTATTAAGCTTATCAAGCACAGAAAACAAAATCCTCATATTATCATGGCTGCTCTGTCTCATTCTGCTATAATACACTGTAAATTCTAGGCTGTGGTTAGCACATCTCTGTAAGCTCTTTGTGAGTCATAGAAAGCCTGGGCATGCAAAGTAAGGCCAGTTTTACACCCAAGTCCCTCCAAGGCCTTAGAAAACCATTGGCGATTGTGCAGAATTATACAACACAGCCAAACGCTCAAAGGAGACCACCCTTTGTTATTTTATTTTGTCTAAAACTGAGCAGAGGGTTGAGTTATAAAGGTCAGCGAGATTCTCTATGTTAAAAGGAAAGACAAACATTATAAAAAGAAATAGTAAGGTTACGGGGACGTTTCTAAAGTCTCTGAAGGAAGGTTTCTGACCTGGGCGGCACGGTGGCACAGTTTGCATGTTCTCCCCGTGTCTGCGTGGGTTTCCTCTGGGTGCTTCGGTTTCCTCCCACAGTCCAAAGACATGCAGGTTAGGTGCACTGGCGATCCTAAATTGTCCCTAGTGTGTGCTTGGTGTGTGTGTGTGTGCGCCCTGCGGTGGGCTGGCACCCTGCCCCGGGTTTGATTCCTGCCTTGTGCCCTGTGTTAGCTGGGATTGGCTCCAGCAGACCCCCGTGACCTTGTGTTAGGATATAGCGGGTTGGATGATGGATGGATGGATGGATGGTTTCTGACCTCATTCTCCATTTAAATAAAACTAAATGCATGCTAAATTGGATTTAAATCAGAAGATTGATGTGGCCCATCCACTACTTTGTACAACTTAATATCTTGTTTGTGCTAGTGGCATGTTTTGAATCAAAATTTTGGTAGATGATGAGTCTGGATATGGCAAGCCAAAGCAATTTCAGATATCTTAAAATGCAGTTCAGGTTTTCACTTATCTGAAACTCAATTCAAGATATCTAAAAATAAGCTCCTTTACATTATATTTTGAGATACCATTATCATTTATTTCAGGACATCTCATATAAATTTTCAGATACCACAAAATAACTTCCTGTGCATTTCAAGATACTGTATCTCAGATAGATTTTGAGATATCTCAAAATGACCTTGTATATATTTTACAAAATCTGAAATTTGTTTCAATATATTCTTAAATCGCTTTTTATAAAATTAACCGTTTTAAGATATATTAAAATTTATTTAAGGTAAAACAAACAAGACGGCCATTCTGAGATACCTTGAAATGTATTTCAGATATCTCAAAATGGACAAGAAGGTATGCTGAGATATCTAGAGACACATTTGAGATAGCTGTATTTTTTTATTATGTCTTGAAATGCCCTCACGGCCGTATCACATTTTCTGACATCACACCACATCTCTGTCCTGCTGCAGCCAAGATTTACGCAGAAGCTAAAATCTTCATCCCACTGAAGAGAAGGCTATGCAGGACTGGTCCTGAGGTTACAGTTAGGCCTGTAAGTATTTAGACAGTGACTCAGTTTTCCTAATTTTGGCTCTGAAGGCCACCACAATGCATTTGAAATGGAGCAATCATTATGTGATTGAAGTGTAGACTTTCAGCTTTAAATGAAGGGGTTTACCAAAAATATTGTACAAGCCGTTTAGGAATGACAGCCATTTTTCAGCATAGCCCCCCATTTCCAGGGGCTCAAAAGTATATGGACATTTGACTTACAAGCTCTTCCATTGCCAGGTGGGAGCAGTTCTCTCATTATTTCATTAACTATTAAGCAGGTAAAAGGTCTGAAATTGATTCCAAGTTCGGAATTTGCATTTGGAAGCTGTCACTGTGAACTCTCGACATGAGGTCCAAAGAGCTGTCCGTTCAAGAAAGAACAGGCCATCATTAGACTGAGGAAACAAAACAAAGCCAAGACAGAGGTAGCAGAAACACGAGGAGGGGTCAAGTCAACCATCTGGTACATTCTTAAAAAGAAGGAACACACTGATGAATTCAGCAACACCAGAAGGTTTGAAAAACCACAGAAGATAACTGTGCTAGATGATTGCAGAATTCTTTTCTTGGAGAAGAAGAACTCCTCCATGACTTTTAGCCAAACCATGAACTCTCTCTGGGAGGTCGATCTATCATTGCCAAAGTCTACAATCAAGAGAAGACTTCATGAAAGTAAAGACAGAATGTTTACCACAAGGTGCAAACAACTGGTAAACCTCAATCATAGAAAGAACAGATTTAAAAAACAGTCCAGTTCTGGAAAAATTTTCTTTGGACAAAGAAAACTAAGATCAATATGTACCAGAATGTTGAAAAGAGAAGAGAATGGAGAAGAGAAGAAATGGCGTATGATCCAATGACTACCACATCACCTGTGAAACATGGTGGAGGTAGTTTTATGGCATGATTATGCTTGGCTGCAAATGGATGTCCGTCACTAGTATTTATTGATGATATGACTGCTGGCAGAAGTAGCAGGATGAATTCTGAAATGTACAGGGCTATACTATCTGCTGAGATTCAGCCAAATGCTGCAAAACTGATAGCTGTGACTCTTCACAGTGCAGATGGACAATGAGTCAAAACATACAACAGCAAACCAAGTGCTTTTCAAAACAAGTAAGTGGAATATTCAATCAACTGACTTCAATCCAACTGGACATGCTTTCACTTACTGAAGACAAAACTGATGTTCAGAGATGGGTAGTAACGAGTTACATTTACTCTGTTACATTTACTTGAGTAACTTGTTAAAAAAACCTGTACTTCTAAGAGTAGTTTTACTGCACCATACTTTTTACTTTTACTTGAGTACATTTGTGAAGAAGGAACGCTACTCTTACTCCGCTACATTGGGCAACACTCGACTGGTTACTTTTTTCCATTTACACATTAGATACACTATATTTTTGCCAGAGAGAAGTCACCAGTGGATCTACTGCATGACTGTTTCTCCAATCAGACGTAGCAACAATAATCATATGACTCCGTTTCACCAATCAGACGTAGCCATGCAGTCACATGACCACACACAAACCTCCTGCATTTGCAGCCTGTGAGAGACTTTTTAGTCATGCGGGGCTCCCGTTCACTGCTAAATGGTCACAACTTCACTGTAAGAAGCTTGAGAGCCAACTCCTGTGGAAACTTAACCATCACTTCACTGAGTGAAGAACAAGCACGTTTTAACCAAACATGCACAGACACAGATAGTCAAGGTAAAGTGAGACTTGTTGTACGTGCACAAGCTGCCTTGTTCTAATGTTATTTTCTATCAGCTGTGCTATTTCGAGGGCAAGTGCATACACAGTATTATACTGTCAGTGTACAGTATATCTTGTCACTGTAAGAAGTTTGCACTGTTCAAACATACATGTTACCTACTGTAGGTAGGTGGCTTCAAAAGCTTTGCTGTGAAGAACTGAGATTTGGAACTTTGTGTTATTTGTGCATCTTTGAAACGATGTTATTTATTTTTACTCATTTTTTATTTTATTATTTGGAAATAGCAGAATTTGCACATTATTTTATATTTTTGGTGGTCTTATTACAACATTTCTAAACAATAAATCATTTATTATGTTCAAACAGTTACTCGGCATTTGAGTAGTCTTTTCACCAAATACTTTTTTACATTTACTTGAGTAATTTTTTGGATGACTACTTTTGACTTCTACTTGAGTAATATTATTTTTGAAGTAATGTTACTCTTACTTGAGTACAATTTTTGGCTACTCTACCCACCTCTGCTGATGGTAGAAAGTCCAACAAACAAGCAGCAACTGAAGACGGCTGCAGTAAAGGCTTGGTAAATTCTCACAAGAGTGGAAACCCAGTACTTGGAGATGGCCGTGGGTTCTAGACTTCAGGCAATCATTGACTGTAAAGGATTTTTAATCAAATAATGAAAATGATGATTATATTTATGATTATGTTAGTTTGCCCAAATACTTTTGATCCCCTGAAAATGTGAAGACCATGTATAAAAATGTCCATCTTTTCTAAATGGGTCATTCAATATTTTTGCTGGACCCCTTAAATTACAATTGAAAGTCTTGTTGAAAGTGGCCCGGACACAGACAGGCGGACACCGATGGCTCAAATACCCGACACACATTTATTATACATACTCTTATATACAGTGAAGCACAACCCCAAAACTCCCCCAAAAATCCATGCCTCACAATGCCTTTTGTCTCTTTCTTCAGGCCGTCTCCTTTCCTCTCCTCCAAGACCTTGTCTCATCCTCCCGACTCCAGCCATCGGATGGAGGGAGGCAGCCCCTTTTATCCCCACCCAGATGTGCTCCAGGTGCCTCCCGATTAGCTTCCGCTGGCATTCCCTATTGTGGCGGAAGTACCAGCCGCACACCCGGAAGCACTCCAGGTGTCCCTGGTCTTCTTCCCCCAGCACTTCCAGGTGTGGCGGAAGTGCTCAGGGCCAGGGCTCCAAAGGTATTGGGGCGCCCCCTGGCAGTGACTACAGGCCCCCTATAGGGTTGAACTTCCAAGCTCAGTTCCCGTGGTCTCCAAAGCCACCAGGGCAGTCGCCCTCATGTGGTCTGGGGGAGGCGTAAGCCCTCCTCCTGTCCTCCGGGGTGTCCCGGCTGGGTACCACCCCCAGCCACTTGTGACACTCTACATGTCATTCACATAATGATTGCTTTATTTTAAATCCATTGTGGTGGCAAACAGAGGAAAATTATGAAAATTGTGTCATTCTCCAAATACTTAATGTACTTACCTGTAAGCAACAGCTCTCAGGCTGCTATGACTGGAAAAAAATCAATAAATTTGCAGAGTTGCTTACACTGTACATCAAAAATGTGGTTGATATGTGTGTTATAATTTAAAAACTGAAGTCCTGGGGCCTCATTTATAATGCTGTGCATAGAATTCACAGTAACACATGGCGTACAAACAAAACTGGAAATGTGCATACGCACAAAAAAATCCAGATGCATAAAATTGTACAAAAAATTTGCCAAGTTCCACGCCCTCTACTTTATAAATCCCAATGAATGTGAAATTTAACACATGTGACTGCACCTACAGCTCCACCCCAACCTCTCCCAGAAATTCACATATATGAATATGAAAATCAATATAAATAGACCTTTCTGTTCAGTATTTTGTTAAAAGATAATGGCAATAGCACACAGAAAAAAGAAGACTTTCAGCGAATGAGACGTTGAGGAAAGGAAAAATCTATTATTTGTTGACTTAACAAGTAGTATAAGCAAAAAAAGAAAAAAGGATGCTGATGGAGTGATACAGCATAGCAGAGACACTCAAAAGTTCAAGTTCAAAAAGTCGCACAGTGCCAGAAATAAAAAAGAAGTGGTCAGATATCAAAGACGACGTGAAAAAAGCGAGTGGCAGCCCACCGTCTGTTTATTAAGTTTCAGACAGCATTATAAAAGCTGACCCTCATGCTGAGGATGCAACCTCAGGCAATACTGGTGCTGCTGTGCCCAGTACATCTTCAGACGCTGGCTGCTCATACATGTCTGCTTTAAAAACTGCGGGCGACCGTCTGGCTGTGTGCAGACAGACTGTTCTGGAGTCATAAATGCAATAGCGGATGCTGTTAGAGATGTAGCCAATGAACTAAGGAATATAAATGCTGTATTATGTGATATTGACCACAAATCAAATGAATTGGTTACAAAATAAATGTTGCATCTGATTACCTGTTTTAACATTCTGCTAATTACATTCAAACAAAGTTGTAATGCTATCCAATTTGGCTTATCATTTGGTAACTCAGTGTCAGGTTCAGCATACTGAATCTCCTCAGGTATGGGCAAGCCATGATTGTGTGCCACATTATGCAGGACTATAGACCAGCACATTAATAGAGTGGAAATGCTTTCTATTTACATAAGCAAATTTATTCTCTGAAGGTGCCTTTATAGTGTAGCGTTGGCGCCAAGTGTGAAAATAGATCGATTCTCTACTATTTAAATGGCTCTTTGAGGTGACTCACTATCCTTAAAAAGGCTGCTTGACTTTTGCTGCACTAGTTGGAAAAATCACCTGCGATTGTATGGAGTTGCCATTTTTATAGGCTCTTCCGCTATAGATGATGTAATGCCAGCTCATTCTTTTGATGATTCATCTCTGGCTGATGTAACGTGTCCCTCGACATTGCAATACCAATGTGTGTGCAGTTGACCTCTCTATTTACATTTGGAAAAATGGATGTTGCTGCCAACTGCACTTTGATGTTTCCTTAGTTAAACCGCAATGCAAGGAAATCTTATATATCCTGATAACAAGGGGATAATACCAGCCTATACAGCCGGCATGGCGCGACTCAGTAATGTTTGTGCAGTATTTGATCGGTTAGCAAGTTCATGCTGAAAAGCACCTGTGGCAAAAAACTGAGGGTGGACCGAACTTGTAAAGGAGCAGGCAGAGCACAATTCCTTAAAGTCTACCTTTGTAAAGTCGGTGCCAGTTCAGCACACAGCTGCAATAGGATAGCTCTTGGATATCGAAATCGACTTAGAAGCCAGTCGTCATCATCTAAAAATACGCTCTTTCTTCTAATTCTTCGATTTGCAATGTCTTTAAACAACATTAAAGCAGTTTTGGTAGTTGGAATAGTTTGACCATTCCATGCACCATTATATTGTTACAGAATGATTACAATCAGGTGAATTAAATCTGTAAATAATATACAATTAATTTTGGTGCATTTAATAAATCCCGCTTCATTGATGTGAATCTTAAAAAATGGGGCACCACACAGAAACAGTAAAACTGTTTTGACGCTGGGTACCACCAGTTTGCAAAATCGAGGACAAGCATGTTGTGATAATAATACGCCAAAGACATCATAAAGGTTTGGGGCAGCCACCCATATTTTGTTTTTCCCAGCTGTTTATGTTTTTGAAGCACGATGTGCATAGAACAGAGTCCACAACAGAACTGGCTATAGTAGCCCAAGATGGAGGCTTTAAAGGTCTGGAGAGGAACTGATGTCAGCAAAGGGGCCGGAACCAGAAGTGACATCATCAAAGGGGCCGGCTTCGGAAGTGACATCATCAAAGGGGCCGGCTTCGGAAGTGACGTCTTCTGAGGTGCCGGAACCTTGCAGGATTTCCCAGGAAAGATCTGTAAGGAACTGAGAAAGACAGTCAACGCACTCCGCCGCCCCCTGGTCAGATTACACTTACTCAGACCCTTTAGCTGCCTCCTACTCGCACGTGTGTGACAATGTGTATGCACAGTCTGAGGCTGCCATGAAAATGGCCGTGGCTTTATGACAAACTTAGTTTTAGTGAGCATGGAGACAGGTGTGTGCAACATTTTTGTACGTACACACCATTTATACATGAGGCCTCTAGATAGGACCAACATACATGCAAAAAAGGATCACACAGACAATTGACCTAGCATGCAAAGACACTTATACAATGCACTGCTGGAGAGGCTTGAGGACAATCACTAATTACAAATGACAAAATTACTGTAACTGTAACCACAGTGGATGATTCACAATTGTGTCAGGTAGGCTGGACATCTCGACAGGCAACCTCCAAGTAGTGAGGACTCAAAACAAAACTGCACCCCTTTTGATCCTCAGATCAGGTCCCTAGGGATGCTGCCTGAGCCCACAATTGTATTCTCTATTTACACACAATTGAGTGGTTCAAACCACATTATCAAATTTATAATGACACACATAGGAATGAGGTAACAAAGCTGGTGGAGTGCCACCTATAAGGAAAACTTTCTCTGTTTTATTGTTTCTATTTGACAAAGACTTTCCAACATGGCAACAGTGAGATCATATGATTGGTTGTTTTTTTTTTTTCTTTTTAAGTATTGGCACATGTGCAATCCAAGTGGGTACTTTGAGGGCCTGGTCCAGGTAAGAAATGGTGGGAATAGTAAGAGAGTGACACACCACTTAAACCATATTGAGGAAGAAGATGCCTAGGAGGGCCTCCGAAATCATTTACGAGTAGACCTCCAGAAGTCCTGTACATTGCGGCTCCATTGCGGAAGCTGGCATTTATTCTTGAATGTGCTATCCAAGAGGACATGTTTTCCTAATACAAAGCAATTTCTAATGGCTAAAAATGCCATATTTTGGATTGGTAATTTCAATTCAACTCGTTGTTTCATTGCACCAGCATTGCATCCTTCCTGCGACTTCAACCCTTTAACTGTTCTCATTTTTATTTGTTACACTATTTAACTGTTTCATAAACTACTATTGTCCATATAAGTAGCTCCTACCCAAACAATGTATGTGGTGAGAGATGACTATTCTATACTTTTTATCTTAAATGATGTAAAATGATGTGACATGAGCTTTACAACTGGGTTATGCAAATTATCCCAGTCTTTAAAAGTTTTACTGACTGTTTTTTCCTGCCAGTACATCAATAAACAGTATGTATGGGGAAATAATCATTAAAGATCTCACTCATCAACTATTGCTTAATATTTATCTTTAGACCTCAAATCTGACTTGTCTGGAGGGATGTTTCATTTGTCACTTCTAGGCAGACATGGCTTTCATCTTTGGGATGGGAGCATGCACTGATACAGCACATTGTCACATCCCACCACTTGACGAACCACCCCAGGATCTTTGGGAAGAATCCACATTTCTGCTCAAGCTGTTATGGACACTTAGCTGGAAAAGGAATGTGCCAGAAGGAAATAGGAGAAAGAAAATGAACAGGAGTTGGCGATCCAAGAAAAGCTGTCAGAACTGAATGTCAAACCCAAATCATAAAACCAATGTTGCAATCAAATGAAACGTAGAAGAAGGTCCTATTATGAGCTGGTTCAGTTTTTACATTTTTAAACTTATTTTGCACTTTTTATGATTATTTGAATGTTTTTACATTTGTATATTTAAATTTTCTTTTTCAAAACTTTATTGGTGGGAGATTTAAAGACATTATATTTAATTTTACATCTTTTCACAATGCCATATGTGTTTATTGGTTCCCATGATTGACGGGAAGCAGGCACCTGAGACGTCAATACCAGACCAGTATAAAGATCACCCTGGGGCTTTAAAACTTTACACATCTGTTTGTGGTTTCAAAATTTATGATCTCCAAGATAACGAATTAGAGCTTTGAATTTCAATAATAAATGAATGTGCAGTTTTTGGTTTTGATTAAAGATTGGACTAAATTGGACTTTTGGCTTGTATGATGACTACATATTATCTACAGTCATTATTATCAACAGCTCTCAGATTGCTTTGACTGGAATATTTTTAAACACTCAACCCAAACATCAATGAATTTGCAGAACTGCTTACACCATATATCAGAAATGGGCTGATACGTGCGTTTCAATTAAAAAATGTAGTCATACCCCAATCAAAAAATCATCGTTTCACAAAATCATCAAAGCCAAGCTGACAGAGTGGACTGTCATCTTTATCTCTGGAGATTCGGTGCTGTATAGGAGAGCCAGGAATGACCTGGAGGGGGCCAACAGACATGCAAAAAGGGATTACAAACACAGGTGACCCAACATGCAGACATATTGACATAATGCACTCACTGCCGAAGAGGTTTGAGCACAATCACTAATTACAAAGGTCAAAATGCTGTTAAAACCAGAGTTGATGGTTCACTGCCTGATCGGATGAATAACTTCAGTGGCAAGGTTTGATGTGTACCAAGGGAATCCAGTGAATGTTGGGAACTTGAGCGGCAGTTGTCTAAACAGGAGGTACGGAGAGCTTTCCAAAAGGTGAAGCCAATCAAGGTTGCCAGTGTTGATGGCATCTCTTCCAGTGTTCTAAAGTCACATAGAGCACAGTAACATTCAACATATTCCTGTTCCTGCCTACTGTCCCATGGTGCTTCAAGAAGGCTACTATTGTATCGCTACTTATTGCAAGTAATGTGTCATGTCTGAATGACTGCTGCCCCACAGTGGTACTCACCTCAGTAGTCATGAAGTGCATGGAAAAATGGGTGATGGGACAAATCAATTCCCTCCACCTTGCCCTACATATTATATACAGTCCTTTTATTCCCTGTCTCACGTCTTTGGGATAGCATAGGGTCTGTTTTTTTTTTCAACCTAACTACACAAAACAGTACACTATTTAAGAAAATCTAAATGTTTGGATGTAGATTACCATGTGCTGCGATCTTGAATAGGGAAGGCCCGATAATACAACACGCCACATGGCCTCTGACCAACAACAGGTATAGTCAGGGCTATGCACTATTTAGACTTACTGGCGATAAATGTTTGTATACTGGCACCTCCAGGCTCTGATCTTCAAGGGAAAGCTTGAATAGGAAATCATTTGAAACTTGCAAAGTGTGATTGTGGACACAGACAGGCAAAGACATCCAAAAAATGGCATTGACAAGATAACAATACATTTTATAAGCAACCTGAAAAATACACAAACACATTTCAAAAAAATGAAACATGGTCAAAACACAGAATCCGCACCACCGTCTGGTCTTGCCCAAGTCCACTGCAAGCCTGTCTTGCATCATAGCTGAACACTGTTCTGAAATGCAGACATGTTTTTAACTGTGATTGATTTTTTTTTTAAATACTGTTGAACAGCAGAGAAAGCTCAAAAAAATGAAAGATTCATTATAGAGCATCAAGAAAGAAATGAGAGAGCTTCCTCTGTAAACAGAGGTGACAATCACAATTAGAGTATATACTATACGTCAGCACCAGAGAAACAGACATCTTGCAACAAGAGCAAATCGTTTCACACAGCATACTTTGGCTCAGTCCTTACAAAGACAAGCTCATCCTCACTGTTCCTAATCCCAGTCATGTAAGACTCTCATATGGAAGACATAGACAGACTGTTGAGTAAAGCCTCTTAAGGTTGAGCACATTTCCTAAACATTCAAAAGAGAATCTGTGTTACTTTAGGATTAGAAGCTAAGAAATCAGACTGTGCTGCTCAATGTTGGGATACTTTTAGCACAGCAGGCATCTTTATGGAAAAACAGCATCCCCAAATGGCAACGAGAGGAAGTAACACAATAAGAAGGAAAAGAAAAGAGCAGGACAAGAGGAGCAGGGCAGTAAGATGATCTGCACTTACCATTTTCGTATTTGACACCTCAATGGGAGCTCTCTGAAGACAATGTCAGTTTCCATGTTGAACAAAGCAATAGCCATGTGTTGTAGGACTTTTACTGGTGATTGTGTTCATTCAAAAGTCTGGATTTAAGCCACACATGCAGGTCAATATGGGAGTCTGAAAATACAGTATGTCAAAAGCAGATTCCTAAACTAGTTATCTAAAATATTACTAATACAATGGGAATATTTTCCAAAGAATCCATAGTATTTTCACTTATACATTTTGTTCATTCCAGCCACACCAATAAGCTACATGTGTTTAGATATAAAAATATTCAAAATGTATAAATAAACTTATTATTTTACCTTTTATTTCATATCATTAGTAATAAGTCTATGCATTCTTGAACTCAAAATACATAAGTTCATAATGTACATGGAGAATGCAAATAGTTATTTATTTAAATCCATAATATGCATCCATTTATGGTAGTCATAGTATTGTCACATGTGCGGAGTAAAATAAAATTCTATTTTAGAATGTCACTTCCGAAGCCGGCCCCTTTGATGATGTCACTTCCGAAGCCGGCCCCTTTGATGATGTCACTTCTGGTTCCGGCCCCTTTGCTGACATCAGTTCCTCTCCAGACCTTTAAGGCCTCCATCTTGGGTTACTATAGCCAGTTCTGTTGTGGACTCTGTTCTATGCACATCATGCTTCAAAAACACAAACAGCTGGGAAAAACAATATACGGGTGGCTGCCCCAAACCTTTATGATGTCTTTGGCGTATTATTATCACAACATGTTCCTCCTCGGTTTTCCAAACTGGTGGTACCCAGCGTCAAAACAGTGTTACTGTTTTCGTGTGGTGCCCCATTTTTTAAGATTCACATCAATGAAACGGGATTTATCAAATGCACCAAAATTAATTGTATATCATTTACAGATTTAATTCACTTAATTGTAATCATTTTGTAACAATATAATGGTGCATGGAATGGTCAAACTATTCCAACTACCATATCTGCTTTAATGTTGTTTAAAGACATTTAAGGGGACCCTGCACCTTATTGCTTTGATGCGATGCATGGCATGGCGCACTAGGAAGGCAGATATGAAGAGTGATATGGTGCAAAGTGCTGCGTGATCGAGAGTTTGGCAGTTCACTGGGGCCAACCCTAACCTTATTGCTTTTGACTGATCGTGAGTATACAGAGCAGATTATTAGTTTGATGTGATGCATGGGGCAGTGCACCAGGGAAGCAGCTATGAGGAGTGATGCAGTGCAAGGTGTGGTGTGATATGTAGTTCACAGGGGGCCCCTACACCTTATTGTTGAATTCACTTAATCCAATTTTAAGGTCCCAACAGCATCAGTTACAAGGCAGGAGGCAACCCTGGATGGGCGCCAGTCATGCAGAGACCAGCACTTCTTTTACGGTTTTACCAGGGCGCCATCACTGGTCGTTGCTTTCTTTTGTTAATTTTGCTACTATTTGTTGATTATTTTGGCCAATTTTTCTATTTTAATGTTTTGTTTATTGTTGTTATTCCCCATTTAATGTAGCATGAATTTCTGATTATTCTGATATTGCTGTGTAGCTTTAGTCTGTTCATTTTTATCCTTGCTTATGTATGATCAACCCAATGAGTTGGGACCACCCTGAGCATTTCTGAGGGGCTGAGAGGCCTCATCTTAGTTAGCTCTTACACTTATGTGGTTCATGTTGTGAACTTTTTTTTAGTAATCAGGGACATTTTAGAAACTCAGGAACTTTTATAGTATTCCCACCACAGGAACTTAGGCCATTTCTGGTTCCTGATGATTTTTTTAGCTCCTACTCCATGGTATGTTGTTTCCAATCAAACAGGAACTATTGCAGGTGGAGCTCATGCAATGAATTTTGCTGATTGGTTGATCACAAGCATCTGCACTATCTGATTAAAGGACTTTGAAGAGTTTTATGTAAAAATGGAATGCTGTACTTTAAAAAAAGTATCATTCATTATAGCTGCCTCCCTGGTACATCATGCCGTGCATCACATCTAAGCAATAATCTCCTCTGTGAAGTCATGATCGGTTCGAAGCAATAAGGTGCAGGGGCCCCCTGTGAACTACATATCACACCACACCTTGCACTGCATCACTCCTCATAGCCGCTTCCCTGGTGCACTGCCCCATGTATCACATCAAAGCAGTAATCTGCTCTGTATACTCACGATCAGTCAAAAGCAATAAGGTTAGGGTTGGCCCCAGTGAACTGCCAAACTCTCGATCACGCAGCACTTTGCACCATATCACTCTTCATATCTGCCTTCCTAGTGCGCCACGCCATGCATTGCATCAAAGCAATAAGGTGCAGGGTCCATTTGAACCCAGAACTCATTATTGCAATGCATTTTGCACCATATCACTCTTCATAGCCACCTACCTGGTGCATTGTGCAATACACCACATATTTTGCATAAAGGTTTATAGCTCCTGTTGTGAGATGGGAACACAACACACAAAAGTGGCCATGGACCTGAAGTGGCCCAGGGCCTACATAGTGCAGGAACTCACTGGTTCTTAAAAACAAAGTTCATGTAGTGGACAAATGCCTAAAATGGTCCAAGTGGTATGAGGCCTCCATAAATTAGTTAGGAAAAAGGCTGGATTCCCCACCAGCCTGTCCAAAAAAGGTGCACACAAAGTTAGCCAAAGCTCCCACTATACAGGGTGGTTTTTGGCCTACACTGGGCCAAACTACACTTCAGCTTCAAAACTTCAAAAATGCAATTTGAAATCTCAAAAATTCAAAGTTTCTCAAGGCAAGCCATGAAAAAAAAAATCCTTTGCCTTGAGCACTAAACATTTCCCAGGACTCTTAATATCTAAAAATATTTATTTAACAAGAAAAAAAAAGAGTTCAAAAGCTCAAAACCATATGAGTTGCCAATATGCAATCCATAAGCAATAAGTCCAAAAACACAGAAAATTAAATCCAGCAAAAACACAAAAAAGAAAAAGCAACACTGACAAAGACACGCAAACTCCACCAGAGTGCATTGAACCGTGAAGGGACTTCCCATAACAGGCTGCCTTTATTGGCTGGAGGAGGTCACTTAATGATGATAGATGGGTGGCCCCGCCTCTTGGAGCTCCTCCCACAACATACATGGAACATCAGAGAACAGGATAACATACATAGAAACTAAATGGAATAAAATGATCAAAAAAAAAAAAAATCATAATTTGACAAATAATAAATGAACAGAATGAAATGATCAGAAACACTAGAAAACAATAATGAAAAATGACCAAAAAAGACAGAAAAAGAATTTTAAAAATGCTGGGGCAGGTCAGCTCATTTTAGCTTCCTAATTTTGAAGCGCTTGTTTTCTTGATTTTTTTTTTATGGTTTTGATTTTTTGCTCTATTCTCTGGCTTATTCTGATTATTCTGTCACTATCTTGATTTTGATCTGTAGGCAAATCACAAATGCAGCTAAATCACAAATTAAAAGAAATTCTATCACACTTAAAAGATGATAGAACTTAGTCAATATGAACATAACCCAGAAAGAAAAAAAATGCTTATTGCAGAATACAAGAAAAATTAACAAACTGGCAAAGAAGTCAAAACCAGTCCCTTTAGAAGACATGCCTAAAGCTGAAGCAGAGCTTATCCACCTCAGCCAACTACAAGAATACCAAGAAAAAAGAGTGGCTTTAAACAAAAATATTCATTTGAAAAAAGATTTGTCAAAGCTTGTCTAGTTCTTTAAACTTGTTACTGGGAGAGTCATAAGATTTAATTATTAAGGCACTTTGTTTTGTTATGTGGGCCAGGGGTATTATGCAGTTTCCTCTTCTATCTTTTTTAACATAGAAGCTTTGGCTCCTTTTGGCCTGTGCGTTTTATTGTGTGCTGGTGAGGTCTGCCTTCTACTTAGCATCACCATATAAGCTTCCAAGCACATCTTTGGGTTGTGAGAGTTGAACTGTAGTACCTGGGGAAAAAAAGGGACATTGATAGAAAGTAATTGCACTGGGATTCAGACCCAAGACTCTGGATCCATGAGACATTAACCACTGCACCATCCCTGGATTAGTGTTACGTATCCTTTCATACAATATTAACAGTTTGCTAATTATTGTTTAATTCTCTAATATTACTTAACTCTACCTAACAATGTTTATATGCAAGTGTTATGCAAGCATTTCATTATAATCCTCTCAGGGCGAGTACAACACACAGTATGCAGGAGTGATAGCTATAAGCTATGTTGTGAAATGAAACAAAGAAATAATTGCAGCTTACAAAAATTCCACCTATAGTACTCACTTTCTGAGATGTAGGCAAGACAATACAAAGGTAACTGTGATCAAACTGTAATTAAGTTAACAACATGCTGTTGTGTGTTTATATTGGTGCGCTCACTATAAATCCATTCTAGCACTTGCCCAGTTATTGTGTGGCACACGATACCCCCCGACACATTCATGCCATGCTTAGTTATGACCCACATTTTTTAGGATCAGGCATGAGATGAGTTAGTGGATACACTCTGACACAAATGTTTTCTCACGGCATGTCACCAAATAAAAATACAGCAACTGTAAAAAAAGAACTCGGAGCCCACAAGTAGAAGAACCTCACCATCGCTTCCTGCATATGAATTAGAAGGCCGCTATCTTTAACCTTCTGGTTTGTAAAAGAAGAAGAGGTACAAAGTGGAAACACCATTAATCATATGCCTTGTGAAACATTTCATCATCAATCAAACGGCAAATACGCACACTCCTGTATTAAAGCGCCTTACTTCATACTTGTGCTTCTTTGGGGCTCAATACCTAAAATCCAAACACTGGTCACTAAGGCCCAGTCAGGACACTACTAACCTAATGAAGCTGTTCGCTGTTGACGTTTGTTTTGTCATTAGGGATGTCACTGCATCAGCTCTTAGTAACCATCAGAACACAAAAATTTATAAAATTAGTGGACAACAGTGTGGTAAGCTTGCATACTTGCCCCTACTGACACCTCTCAAACACATTCACTTGTCTCACTTTAATTCTCTCAAACCACAAGAGACATCTGCTTTTAGCTTTAAACTGACCTCGAGCCAGCAAGAACCTTGGCCAACTATTTCTGGGGTCACTAATACACTGTCTCCAGATGGCCTTATGTGGCTGATCCATTAAGGGCCAGGGTTTATTATACATTCACAACTCTGAAAAAAAGTGTTTTCTTACTCAAGCTTCATATTTCTTCTTTTCTCCTAGTGGCTGTGTCCCTGATTGTCACTGTTTTGGTTCAAGTTTTGACATCACAGTCACGTTTCTCCTCACTTCAACTGATATCGTGGAAGACAAAGCTTAAATGTGGTCCTCTGCACTATTCAAATGCACCATCTTTGAAAAACCTCAGAATTCAAATTCCATTTGTGGTGAATCTGACAAGAGATGGGACATGAGGGTGTGTGAAACTTCTGTCTGACAGTTACAAGAGAACAGGTCAGATCCTGGCCCAGGCATTGGCTGTGTGGAGTTTTCTTGTTTCTCCGCGTTTTCTTCTCAGATTCTAATCTGTAAGTCAGTTTACTTAGCATATCTACACTAACCTAGACCAGGAAGGCATCTGTGTGAGAGTGCATGACGCTGCTGAGTGTGGCTCTGTCCACCACAGTCCTACATTGCAGTAAGCCGATATGTTCACAAGATGGAAAGATGACCTAAAAAGCTGGTATCACATGACAAATTTAACGACTTTAGATGCTGATCTCATCACCTAAGTATGACAAATTACACAACTAGGAAGCGCCCGAGGATGACAAACTACACGACTCCGTGACAAGTTTCCAGCACAGTTTCACATGTCCAAAGTTTTCCTTTTCCGACAGCCAGTAAGTAACCTTCTGCCTGACCACACCAGTGCTCTACGAATGCTTTCCAGGTGCAGTCTCTTTTTTCCCATTGTGTTGCGATATGTAAAACACAACACAGCAGACAAACAAGTCTCTTTTCTGTCTGAGAGGTTCAACACACATACCCCACAGTTTATCTGCAGGTGCATTGCCTGTATTCTACTTCTGAGTGGACATTCACTTTTCATCAGGAACATCATATACAGAGCTTACACGTGCAACTTAATTTGTTGGGGCGAGACACAGACTGCTCAGATGAAGTCACTCGAATGACTGGTGGTCAAGGGAGCGCACCATAACTGCATCTGACTTGCTAAGATTATATAAATTAAGTCTGCTGCTGAAAACTGAAAATTGATGAAGAAGTTATGTAATTTGACATGGACTTTATATGCATTGTACTTCCAGCTGAGCGCTCATTGGTTGTCAGCATCATGCACAAAAGCCCACCCCTACCCCTTAAAGACAAAATCAAACCTTTCACTCTGATGTACCAAGCTAGGTGAATTAGTAGATAATCTCGAATCCAATGAATCATTACAGAGTGACTTGGACAGCATACAAGCTTGAGCAAATGAAATTTAATGTCAGTAAATGTAAAGAATTACATGTAAGAAGTAAAAATATGATGCTTGAGTACACAAAGGGAGGTCTGAAAATCAAAAATACACCTTAGGAGAAAGATATAGAAGTCATAGTGGACTCAATACTATCAACTGCTAGACAGTGGTCAGAAGCCATTAAGAAAGCTAAGAGAGTGTTATGTTATATAGCGCCCTGATGTGTGGAGTACAAGTCCAAGGATGTTATTCTCAAGCTTTATAATGCACTGGTGAGGCCTCATCTGGAGTACTGTGTGCAGTTTTGGTCTCCTGGCTACAAAAAAGACATAGCAGTGCTAGAAAAGGTCCAGAGAAGAGCGATTAGGCTGATTCTTTCTTATGAAGAAAAATTAAAAGAGCTGACCTTTTCAGTTTAAGTAAAAGAAGATTAAGAGGTTCTAAGTGTTTAAAATTATGAAAGGAATTAGGCACATGGAATCAGCTACCAAGTAGTGTGGTAGACAGTAGGTCTTAAGGGACTTTCAAAACTCGACTTAATGTTACTGTTTTTACTCGTGTACCACACGCCCTCGTGTAAGACGCACACCCTAATTTTTACAAAGAAAATCGCAAAAATCATTTTGCCTCATGTATGACGCGCGTTGTGATTGTATAGGAAGCATTTAGAGAGAGAGAGAGAGCACGCGCACGTGAGAGAGAGAGAGCATGGGTGCGCAAGAGAGAGAGCGAGCAAGCGAGCGAGAGAGAGAGTAAGCAAGTGAGCGAGAGAGAGAGAGCGAGCCAGTGAGCGAGAGAGAGAGAGAGCATGAGCAAGCAAGTGAGAGATAGAGCGAGTGAGAAGTAAACATTGCAGAATTACATTTCCTCATGTATGATGTGCATCTGATTGCTTAATGATAATTTTAGGGAAAAAATGTGCGCATGGTACACGCGTAAATACGGTATTTTAGAAGAATTAAGTAGATAAGACTGGCGGGCTTTGTTGGGCTGAATGGCCTGTTCTCGTCCAGATTGTTCTAATATGCTAGTGCTAGAATTGGTGGTCATGGGAGCACACCACGACTGTCTGCAACTCACAAAGATTACATAAATGAAGTCTCAAACTGAAAATCACTGACATAGTCATGTAATGTAGCATGGCCTTTACATGCATCGTACTTGCAGTTGAGTGTTCATTGGTTGTCAGCTCTCTTGCACAAATGCCCAGCCCTATTACTTAAAACAAAATCAAACCTCCCTGATTTGGTCAGGACGAGTTACCGAGTAGCTTGACTGCGTCACTAGGGATGTCAGATTCTGCAACGGCCTCCGACTCATTTTGATTATGTGAATGAAGTCTGCAACTAATAATTGCTAGAAAAGTCATGCAATGTGATGTGGTCCTTATATGCATCATACTTGCAGCTGAGAACTCATTGGTTGTCATCTCATATACACAAAAGCCCACCCGTACACTTTAAAACTGTTTGAACTTGTCAGGGCGAGCCAGCAACTAGTTGGACTGAGTCACTTGGGATGTTGGATACCATGACTGCCTCTGAATCACTAAGGTAATATAAACGAAGTCTGCGACTGAAAATCACTGGTCAGGAGTCATCTAATGTGCCATGACTTTAAGAAGAATAGCACATTACTGTCAATATTGTTCTGGTGTACCTTAAGACAAAGCTTAAAAAAGTTTTTTACTATACAAAAATGACTAAGACAGTGAGGTACAGGTGAACCAACTTCATTATTAAATATAACACCTAATTATGAAAATCTGAACTTGAAATTAATCTTCTGTTATGTCATGATACTTATATTGTCACAGAGAGTGTGGTGAAGGAGAAACACAGAAGATAAAAATGAGGAAGAAAGGTTTTGCTTTCATTGTTTTGGTCGAATCCCGAGCCATAAACCGCTATGGACCATGGCAAGAGGAAAACTAAAACTGTCATCCAACAAGTTCTCAGCTCTGAGAACTGCCACCATATGTAATACTGAAGTGGTCTTTGGTACAGGTGCTTAAGTAACGGAACTCAAGTAAGTCTTTTATAAATACTCTGCCTGATGCTGTTCCACTTTAATTGCATTTATGAAAGGGCTTCCTTGTTATTCTGTGGAAAGTCTCATGGAAATTCTAAGACCTGAGTTTGTGTCTGGGGGGTAATGAGGGCGCATAGACACATCAATAAATTGTAAATTTTACGTAAGGGTGCCACACCATTTCAAAACCGGTGGTTGACATCAGGCTGTTAGTTTCACCATAAATGACACTTACAAATAAAGATGCAATTAAGGGCATTCACAGATTGTCTGAAACCTTGCATTTAGGTTTTAGTACACATACAGGGGAATAATATAATAATGTTGTATCACATGGACAGTTAATGTGAAACATAAGTATGTGTCATTGTGCTGAAATTGCTACACGCTGTATGGGAAATTTGATAATCTTTGTGACCTTTATGTGTAGTAAGATTCACTCGTTTCCTGCATTGATGATTTGCCATATGAATCAGGATATTCCAAGATAAAAAGTTTATCTCTTTCCATTTGTAAATTGAATCAGTCAGCTAAAAATATGCTTGTGGAACACTAAATTTAGAAATTGTTAAAGAAGAGACAAGACTGATTCGCTTCACCTATTTATCCAGTCACTATTGAGTCAGGGCCATGATCACGTCTTTGTGAAGCTGGATCAGACACCAATGTGTTTCTGCAGGTTTTATGGTCTGCTGAATGTTTCATATCGATGGAGGCATTTCGTTCTGAAGAAATTTTAAGCTTTTCTCTAAACTTTATGCTACATATAAAAACAGTTGTCACGTCTCTCTTCACACCGGTGTTGATATCCACTTTTCCCACCCATAATAAATTTTTAAATGTTTCCCACTGGAAAGAAAATGCACTGATTTCTTATTTTCCAGTCACTTTTTTGCATTTTGTTTCCTAATTATCACATGGAATGGCCACTTTCAATTCTAAGTTAGCTAATTCGCTTGCAGGGATGCTCTTGTTGTAGAAAAAATTTGGCTGGGAGTCAGCATCTTCAAGGCCAGATGGGCCTCTGGGTGAGTTAGCTCTTTTACAGATGATCATTTGTTTGACAGTGCAGTGCACAGACACTGGATCGTTTAATACAGCATGGTATTTCTAACTCTTGATTTCGGTGGAAGACTCGATCACTTCATCGCTCCTTCACATCTCATTGACACAAGTATTCAGATCCTTTACTATAATGCTTCATATTTGGCTCAAGTGCATCTCATTCCAATGACTGTTGTTTAGATGTTTCTACACCTTGTTTGGAGTACACCTGTGTTCAATTCAATTGGTTGCTCATGATCAGGAAAGGCACACACGTGTATATTAGGTCCAACAGCTGACAGTGGGTATCAGAGCAAGAACAAAGCTGTTCAGGTTGAAGGAATGTCCTGCAGAGCTCTGAGACAGGACTGTGTCAATGCACAGATCTACAGAAGGTTAGACTCTCACTAGAGCTCCATGCCCAGCTAAAATGAACAATTGTGGGAAAAGGGCCAGTCCACAAGAACTTAATGGTCACTCTGTCAATTAGAGTTGAACTGTGTTACCTGACACACAAAATAGAAATAAATAATCTTTATAAATAAAATATTTATTTTCATAAAAAGCTTTGTTGAGGTGACACAACAGGGAATGTCGGAATAGACAAAGACAATCCAAGACAAGTAGTCAATGAAAACCTAAGACAACAAAAATTCTACATATATTGCCTCTACCTGTAGAAACGCTATTAACTGGTGTTTTCTTTTCTTCTCTTCTCCATTGTCAGTTGAAGCTGTGAAATATTGGGGACCCCTCAATTAATCTTGTGGACCCCTAAAAGCCGGAGAATCGAAATTGTGGATCCATGAAAAAACAATAAAAACAAGTTACATTGTTTTAAAGCATTCATTTCCCATTACTAAGTGGTAGAATGCAGAAAGCTCTTCATAGGTTGGATGGGACCAAATACTTCAGTGGCAGTAGCCTGTCCGGCAAAAGAAGGAGACCACAAATCAGGAGGATATGAAAAAGATTGGGGAGATTTTTATAGGAAATTAATAAATTTCAATATATAAGCCTATCATTGGGATGTGCAGCAAAAAGAATTTCAATTCCCAGCAGCCAACAGGAGTGTGAAGGAGCTGATCTCGAGCTGGTTAATTGACAGAAAACAAAGAGTAAAGATAAGAGGAGAATGCTCCATGTTGGGTCAGGTCATCAGTGGAGTGCCTCAGGGGTCTGTCATTAGATGGTTACTTTTCTGATTTATATTAATGACATTGATTCCAGCATAGTTAGTAAACTTGTAAAATTCACAGATGATGATAAAATTGGAGCAATGGCAGACACTTAGGAGGAAGCAAAAAAAAAAATTGAAAAAGACCACGGGCCCCATTTATAAACGGTGCATACACACAAAAATGTTGCGTACTCCTGTTTCCACACTCAAATTGCGATGTATAAAACCTAAACTTGGCGTAAAGCCACGCACATTTCCACGGTAGCTCATACCCTGGCATACGCAAGTTCTCCGCTCGGTTTTTCAAACTGGTGGCACCCAGTGTCAAAGCAGTGCTTTTGATCCAATTTGGTTTCCCTTTCTTTTTTAGATCCACATCCCTGACGCGGCTTTATAAATACACTGAAATTAACCGCATATTGTTTATTAGTTTAAGGCATTTGATTGTAATTAACCTGTAACAATATAATGGTAGACAGAATGGCCAGACTATTCTAAATATCATAACTGCTTTAGCATTGTTACTCTCACTGGACCTTCTTCTTCTTCTTCCTTCAGCTGCTCCCATTAGGGGTTGCCACAGCGGATCATCTTTTTCCATATTACTCTCACTGCACCACTCAGAGTATTTATATCACTGCATCTGAGTGTGAATCACAGCAGCTGATCAGAAAGAGAATTATCAGTATACAGCATCAAGCACACGCTGCCTCAGCCATGCTGTCTATTTGAACTGCTCTCTTACGGCAAACACTTTGGAGTCTTTCCTGTACAGACCTCACAGTTCAGAAGCAGTTTCATTCCAAGGACTTTAAATGCACTCAATCAGTCCATCATGTGCTCCTTGTAGAACTGTTTGTACTTTTAAGTACAATTACCTCACTGTAAACTTACGATACAGTTATAATATTGCACAACCTGAGCCACTTTATAAAGCACGTATTTACATATGATGACGATATCATTTTTAAAATGAAATACAGCAAAATATGTTTATTACATTATACAAATAAAATGTTACATCATTTAAATAATCTATATTTTTAATAATTAAACATGTGAGGACACGGTTTTTGTAGTGCTAGCAAGGAGCTGGTGCTCCATTCACGGATTGTTCCTGCCTCACGTTGTATTTTTGCTGGGGCTGGAGCGACAATGGAAGGATAGATGGATAGAATAATTAAACATGTACTATGAAGATATTTCAATGTTCCTTAAAAGTTTTGAAGAATCAGCTTTCTCAACTTACAGATGGCTTAATGTCTATTACAGAGCTGATTGTGAGGCGATTGGTTGCTTGGAGAAAGAAAAGGAAGGACAGGAATTGGGGGTTAGTACGTTTGAAAGAGACAGTAATGCTGCAATAAATTATTTCATCAATGGTCGCGCATGGCAAAGCAAGCATCTTGTGTGAGGCAGGAACAATCTCTGGACGAGGTGCCAGCTCATCACTATCACTCCTATCATCATGAAAATGATATCACATATACATCTCAGTATTTTAATTATTCAGAGAGTTGTAATATCATGAATGTAATGGATTCTGTGCCCTGTCGGAGGAAGAGAAAGCCCGTTTAAGAAGCACATAGTGATTCACACACAGAGCACATAGAAGAACACATACAAAACAAAGCATTTAATGTGCTACTTTAGTTACGATAGGATTTGAGAAACTAGTAAATTAAACAAATTAAAGATGAAGTTTATGATTTTTACTGTAATGACAAAATAAACTACGTGATTAAAGTGGAAATTTCGAGATTAAAGTTGACATTGCGAGCTTTTTTCCAACTGTGTCCCTATTTTCATTTCTCTCTACCCTAATAAGCTTTCATATGACACTCAGACAGTGGGCTACGACACGCCTTTTCACAGTGACTTTGATATGTGACAACTTCTTTTTCTATTTCGGGCACTGTGCGACTTTGTGATTTTGAGATTCGAGTTTCTCCAACAGTCTATGTCACTCGATCTTCTTCCTTTTGTTGTTTATACCAATGTTTAAACCAACAAATACGGTAGTACTTTTTCCTTGCCTCCACTGTGTATTTGCTGAAATTCTTCTATTTTCCCCCATGCTTTTGCCATTGCCTTTTCACAGAACGCTGAGCTTAAGGGCTATTTATATTGATTTGCATATTCAAAGAGGCGTAATTCTGGGAGAAGACGGGGCGGGACATCAGGCGCGTGCACTTGCGTTACTTTTCACACTGACCGGGATTTATGTAGCGGAAGAATGTGGAAGTTGGCGTAAGCACAGATTTATGCATCTGGATTTTTTTGTGTGTACGAACATTTCCGCTTTTGTCTGTATGCCATGTTATAGTGTGAATTCTATGCACAACATTATGCATGAGACCCCTGGACAAGCTTCAAAACTGAGCAAACACTTGGATAATACAATCTAGTGTAAAAAAAGAGCAAAGTGCTACACATGGGCAACAGGAGCAAGGTGGGTCCTAAAGGAGGCAATCTCTGAAAAGCATTTAGGGGTTTACGTTGACACAACGCTTTCATCATCTAAGCAATGTACAAAAGCAATTAAAAAGGCAAATAAACTGTTAAGTTATATTGTAAAAACTTTTGGATATAATTCAAGGGACATTATTCTTAAATTAGATAATACACTAGTGAGATCACAGGTGGAGTATTTTGTGCAACTATAAGAAAGACACAAAAGAGAACACCCTAGTGCATCCCAACACTTAAGGACACGTCCTGCTCTGACAGACTCAAAGAATTAACCATGCTTACTCTCAAGCAGAGGAGACTGCCTGGGGACCTAATCTATGTCTTCAAAATCCTCAAAGGCACTGATTAAGTAGATCTAGCAGAACTCTTTCAGCTAAACAGCAAATCACATACTCTTGGACCCCAGTGAAATTTAAGGGGAAGTGCATTTAGAACTAAAGCCAGAAAGCACTACTTTACTCAAAGAGTTGTGGGACTCTGGAATAAACTATTGGGGCATGTACTTGATGAAGAAACTCTGACAACCTTTAAGAACTATCTGGATGAGATAATGGGATAGCTTAGCTATTAGCTGAACAAACAGGCTTAATGGACTGAATGGTCTCCTCTCATTTGTCAAATTTCGTATGTTCGTATATGGAGACCTTCAGCAGGAGTGTTCAGGGGCTGAGGGGTGGTGGTCTAAATCAACACACATACTTTAAAGGAGCTCACTGCTCAAAGAGAAAGGATAAGATCCAAAGTGCAGCAGTCCTTCTGCCTTCCACATACCATCTAACTGGCTATTTATGGAATTCATCACAAGTTACATTTCTGTGTTGTATTATATTACTAGCAAAATACCCGCGCTTCGCAGCGGTGAAGTACTGCATTAAAATTTTTATTAAGAAGAAAATTTTACCTTTTTAAACTGAGGGAAAATATGCCAATAATTATTTGTTAAGGATCTCTTTGTATACCACGTTGTCAGTTCAACCCTCCGGTTATAACATGACCAAGCTGTGCGCTGAGCTTACTCTTGAGCATGCAACTTACAGTTGGCCATGTGAACAGTAATCTTGTCTCAAATCTCACAGCTTGGATTGCTGCTGTCATAATCAGTTTGAGGTTCATGGTTTGTTTCAATTACGACAGTATTTGCAGGACTTGTGTTGAAGTGACATTCGGCATCTGTCAAGCGTTGTAAGCTTACAACCGGTTTCATCGATAACTTCACATCCAGCTTTTGAGAGTTTAAACATTCATAAACATCAAAGTGTCCACTACTGAAATCGTCACCTGTGAATGTAAGATGTTTAAGAGGCATTGGCGGTTGTCCAAAGGTGTAAAATATTTGGCCATTTCGGTACACTTAAGCATTTCACTCTTCTAGTGCTCCTGTGTAGTATAATTATCTCCTGTACCGTCATCAGTCCACACCTTGAACCTGTCCTAGTCATTCAATACATAAGACACAATGTTCTTCCAGATATCAAGAGTGAGCCTGATATGGCCGTGCAATATGTAACACAGAGAATGGAAAAGGTAGGTGCCATCTCCGGGCATGGAAACCACTCGGTAAGTGACAGTTCTTTGATCGATGGTGATTACCTCGATAGACATGGTAATGGGGGTTGGAATGATGAAGGAAATGGGTACCTGAGTAATGTAAAGTAAGTGTAAAATACCTATACAATAACTATAATTGTAATAGACAAACAATAAAACAGCGGAGAAGCCGTGGATTAAACAAAAAGGCTGTAGTTATCAGCAGGGAGACGTGAATCCCATGGCGAAGCAAGGAAGGGAATGTAGAGACTGGAGTGACGGACGGCCTTATATAGGCAGGCAGCCAACAACGTGGGAGGTGTTGGGATGGGGGACCCAATGCCGCCTCACATGGTGACCAAGCTGCAGGCTATGGACGTATATATGTACGTAAGTAGGATTCAGTTAGCGTTGGGAACCCGTGTACCAAATTTCTTGAAGATGGGCCGATAAGTAACAAAGACTGTTGAAAAGTTCAATATGGCGGCCGACAGTGGCATCATACCACTGAAATAATACATTGGTTTCGGTTAGTGCAGGGAAGCCGCCTACCAAATTTCGAGAAGATGGGGCCATAAATAAGAAAGTTCAACATGGCGGACGTTGTTGACCGTTATGACTGTTACGCATAGAATTTCGAAATGAAACCTGCTTAACTTTTGTAAGTAAGCTGTAAGGAATGAGCCTGCCAAATTTCAGCGTTCTACCTATACGGGAAGCTGGAGAATTAGTGATGTTGGAAAATTCAATATGGCGGCTGAAAGTGGCATCATACCACCGAAATAAGTACGTACATTGGTTTTGGTTAGCTCAGGGAAGCCACCTACCAAATTTTGTGAAGATGGGGCCGTAAATAAGAAAGTTCGACATGGCGGACGTTGTTGACCGTTATGCGTAGAATTTCGAAATGAAACCTGCTTAACTTTTGTAAGTAAGCTGTAAGGAATGGGCCTGCCAAATTTCAGCCTTCTACCTACACGGGAAGTTTGAGAATTAGTGACGTTGAAAAGTTCAATATGGCGGCTGACAGTGGCGTCATACCACCGAAATAAGTATGTACATTGGTTTCGGTTAGCGCAGGGAAGCTGCCTACCAAATTTCGTGAAGATGGGGCCATGAATAAGAAAGTTCAATATGGCGGACTTTGTTGATCGTTATGACCGTTACACGTAGAATTTCGAAATGAAACCTGCTTAACTTTTGTAATTAAGCTGTAAGGAATGGGCCTACCAAATTTCAGCCTTCTACCTACACGGGAAGTTGGAGAATTAGTGACGTTTGGAAAATTCAATATGGCGGCCGACAGTGGCGTCATACCATCGAAATAAGTACGTAGATTGGTTTCGGTTAGCGCAGGGAAGTCACCTACCAAATTTCGTGAAGATGGGGTCAGCCTTCTACCTACACAGGAAGTTTGAAAATTGGTGACTTTGGAAAGTTCAATATGGCGGCCGACAGTGGCGTCATACCATCGAAATAAGTACATACATCGGTTTCGGTTAGCGCAGGGAAGCCGCCTACCAAATTTCGTGAAGATGGGGCCATAAATAAGAAAGTTCAACATGGCGGACGTTGTCGACCGGTATCGACCGTTAAGACCGTTACGTGTAGAATTTCTAAATGAAACCTGCTTAACTTTTGTAAGTAAGCTGTAAGGAATAAGCCTGCCAAATTTCAGCCTTCTATCTACACGGGAAGTTGGAGAATTAGTGATGAGTCAGTGAGTGAGTGAGTGAGTGAGTGAGTGAGTGAGTGAGTGAGTGAGTGAGGGCTTTGCCTTTTATTAGTATAGATATACATTTATTAATTAAGAATTAATGGCTATGGTTTTGCTCCACGGCATTGAAAACAAAACTGCAAATTTGGGGACTCAGACAACTTTTTTATAATATATAATAACATTTTAAATCTCTTCCTTTTCAAGATCCCAGAGTACAGTGGGAAAAGGATCTCTTACTCAACATTTCAGAAATGGAGTGGAAGGTAGCCATGCACAAAATTCACTCGAGCTCCATATGTGCAAAACATACAATTATTCAAATTAAAATCTTTTATTGAGCATGTTTATCTCATTTTAATTTGTTCAAGATGTTTCCAGGGAAAGATCCAACCTGCGAACATTGCAATCGAGCTCCAGCCTCATTGGGCCATGTGCTTTGATCGTGCACCAAATTAACATCATTTTGGACCAAAATCTTTAAATGCCATTCAGACAGCCTTGATGTCACAATCCCTCCTAACCCATTAACAGCTGTGTTTGGTGTCCTCCCAGATGGGCTTAAAGTGGAGAAGGACAAACAAACTGTAATTGCCTTTACTACACTATTGGCACGAAGACTTATCTTGCTAAACTGGAAGAATCCTAACCCACCTTTTTTAAGTCAGTGGGTAACTGATGTTATGTGCTATTTACAATTGGAAAAAATCAAATTCTGACTTAGAGGATCTGTTCAAAACTTTTTTTAAAAGTTGGCAGGATCTAATCAATAACATTTTAGAATAAGCATTTATACTGGGGTAAAAACTACTTCACAGTTTTGCTCTGGTTGTTGGCCTTCATCTCTTTCTCATGGGTGGGGGTTGATTTGATTTTAGTTTTGTTGAGTTTGACTTGATTGTATAGAATTGTATATGCTTTGAATAAATTCAATAAATTAAACAAAAAATATAAAAATTTGGTTCATTGATGGCAGCATTGTATCTCACCCTCTTCTTGGCTACGGTCATGTGTGCGATCTGTTCTTGTCAGATTAATATTTGATAGGCTCTCCCATCAGGGGGTGTCTGATGTACGTTAAGCAGATTTTTGAGAACAGTCGCAAGACTGGTGGGGTTCACTCCACTGGGCTGAAGCATCACCCCAGTATTGCAGAGCTTTTGAGAGTAGTTCTAAAAATTTTTATTGGCCAAAGTGGTTGCTCTGAGGCTAAAGGCTCTGCGCTGGTAGCTGGAGGGTTGCCGGGTCAAATCCTGTTACTGCCAGAAGGAATCCTTCTCTGTTGGGTCCTTGAGCAAGGCCATTAACCTAAAAACTGCACCAGGGGCACTGTGCCCTGCACTCTGACCTCCAAAGGTCATGTTAAAAGTCAGTTGTCCATTGGAGGATTAATAAAATATATCAAATAAAAAAAAAAATCACAAAAAGTGACTGTGCTGGTCAGAAGTACAAGATGGCGCGGCTTTTGTTTGCAGATTGCATATTCTTGTATGATGTGATTTATCTACTTAAGCCAGGCAATGTATTAACTGATAGCATTTTGATAGCTAATTGTATTTTCCACAGTACCAGTGCAAGATTTTTGTGTTCACCCAGCTCTGGAGCATTAACGGGGCACTGCATTTACCAGAAGGTATTTTGCTCACTGCCGCAGTTCTTTCATGTGAACTTTTCTTTATTTATATTCTAAAGCTTTATGATGGCTAATCTTTGGCCCTTTACTGACGGTTAGTATATTAAATGGAAATACAACTATGTTCATATTTAGTTCTGTGTTACTGTTAGTTCACCTTAATATGTGTATTTATGCAAGAACATTTTTGTGTTGGTCTGGTTTGTGTTTTTCTGATATTATTAAGTTTACAGTGCATGCAAAAGAATTCATTATCCATTATCCATTCATCTATTTTACTGCCCACTTATCCAGTTTCACGTCATGGTGTTGGTGCTGGTTCTTGAAACTACCCCAGATGAGATACCAGTCTGTTAACATGACCCATATACTTACACTGGGTTAATTTAAAGTGTCCAATTGATCTAACATTTATAAAAAGGCTTGTGCCTTTTACAAAGCAAATCTTTGTCAAGAATTACAAATGAAGTCTTCAATAAATATAGCAAAAGTGAAATGCATTGAAATGAATCAAAAAGAAGAACAAGTGACTCAGGCAGGGACTAGATCATTAGATATCACGGGTGGAGGTCGCTGCTCGTCACATCTAATGACCAGCCATAACAGTTCAGTTTCCTTATGGTGCTCCCATGGCTGTGAGGCCCTGAAGCCATCAATGAACCAAATTTGTCATTCAGTGATCAACGCTGTGGAGCAAAAAAAAAAAAATAGCCATTTAATTTTAAGTCAAAGTATTACTGTTACATAAATCTGTAATACAGCACAGAAATGTAACTTGCAATGAGTGCCATCAAAAAGAAAAAAGATCAAAATGAAACCCTCAAGAGAATCTCTTTAGGAGGGCTTTTTTAAACAACTGCAGCTTCCTCTCCTTTGTTCCGATGTCTTAACCAGTTAGCAGCTGCATGTCAGCATCTAGAGCCCCCGAAAAAGCCCAGTAACTGAAACATTGCAGCACAGGTGCTGTTTGCTAACTGAACACGGTTAAAAGTCAAGTGACAGTCAAATCAAAGAAAACAAAACTCGGTGCCTCTTCAAGCAGCAATGCAAATCAGAGCTTGAAGGCTAGAAAAATCTCAGAGGATTTGAGCGAAACCCTGTTTTTGGAATATGTTCATACAATATGAAACAGAAGTCAGCCCTAGTAGGCCACCTCTGAACCCCCCCATCAAAGAATCATCCATTACATGAGGGTATTTAAACTCCAATCTGAACCAATCCAAGCAAGATTCCCAAATGTTGTGTTGTCTATCTGGTGCAGAAGTTGACCACCTAGGGCATGTTGATGCACTTATTACCAGAGCTAGATGGGTCCATTTATTGATATTGTCCACATCAGAACTTAAGTAACGATAAGCAGCCAATTGTACTAGACACATTTGAAGTGCTAAGTGAATCAAACTGACAAGTTGGTCTTCTTGAAATGAAGCTTTGCCATGAGCTAGTATGTAAGACTAGAAGGATGTAGGAGACAGGGGCACCTTATTAACAAATGAGGAAGCCTTTAATGGTGGGATATAAGCATTGACAGGCTGCAGAGACACTTGATTTGTTAGTTAAGCAACAATGGGTTAGTGTAGTCTTATGTAGATAAATAAAGAACTACAGATATTAATTATTATGCCCTAAAAAGGAAATATGAAAATTTTCATCACAAAATGGTCCAAATGCCATGTTCTAATTTTAGTGTCAGTAGTACAGATAAATCAATGATTGTGAGGCAATTGCTATATTGAAATTCATTTTTTTGAAAAATCTGTAACAAACATGTGAAATGCTTAAAATAAACAGCTAGAATAATAAGAAAGTTGTAAATGTGTGTCTTGTGCAGTAGGTATTTTTGGCTCTTCATTTCCTGGTCCTTAACTATTTTGTCCACTTCGGACAGGCCTAGTCGATGCTAACTATTCTAATTAGTTTCGTTTAGCAACTCTGTAGATTTATTACTTGTTTAATGGTTTCCCCTCTTAATTTATAATATTATATACATATAGTATTTTCAAAACCGCTGAATCTAATTCATGGCCAGGGTCTCAGTGTCTGTCCTTTCAACACTGCATGCATTATGGCTGCTCACAAGTTAGGGGCTCTGCCTCACAGATACATGCATCCATGTTTGATTCCATACTACACTTCTACTCCTGGTCCAGTCAGAGTTTTAAAGATAGGTTTGGTATTTTTCAACTTGAAATTATTTCTTCAACAACAACAGCAATATTTATTTCTATAGCACATTTTCATACAAACAATATAGCTCAAAGTGCTTTACATGATGAAGAAAGAGAAAAAAGACAAAATAAATAATTCAAATTAGGGAACACTAACTAACATAGAATAAAAGTAAGGTCCGATAGCCAGGAGGACAGAAAAAAAAAACAAACTCCAAACAGCTGGAGAAAAAAAATGAAATCTGCAGGGGTTCCAGGCCACGAGACCACCCAGCCCCTTCTAGGCATTCTACCTAACATAAATGCATTTGCCATGGGAAATTGTGTTCTAAAGTTAAATATTTTCTATAATTATAAAAAAAAATATCTTGCTCACGCTGACATTTTACAATGTAGGGTATGGTGCATGGAGGAAAAGCTTAGAAACATACCAAATACGTCCATTTTTTAAACCAAGACAGCTGTCGAGTATTGTTCGACGCCTTCTGTGTTTCTGATGCATGTTTGTGATAACAAAAGTGATCTGGAATGAATCATTTTATCACATATTCCTGGTACTTTTTTTCTTGAGGTAAGGATATGTTTTCAATTTCAACACCATCCAACCTCTGCTCCTTAGGGACAAGCTGACTGAGATGGGAGTAGACTCACACCTGGTGCCATGGATCGTGGACTGTCTTAAAGACAGACCTCAGTATGTGCGTCTCGGGAACTGCAGGTCTGACATTGTGGTCAGCAACACAGGGGCGTTGAAGGGGACTGTACTCTCTCTGGTCCTGTTCAGCCTATATACATCGGACTTCCAATACAACTCGGAGTCCTGCCACGTGCAAAAGTTCGCTGACGACACTGCTATCGGGGGCTGCATCAGGAGTGGGCAGGAGGAGGAGTATAGGAACCTAATAAAGGACTTTGTTAAATGGTGCGACTCAAACCACCTACAACTGAACACCAGCAAAACCAAGGAGCTGGTGGTGGATTTTAGGAGGCCCAGGCCCCTCCTGGACCCCGTGATCATCAGAGGTGACTGTGTGCAGAGGGTGCAGACCTATAAATACCTGGGAGTGCAGCTGGATGATAAATTGGACTGGACTGCCAATACTGATGCTCTGTGCAAGAAAGGACAGAGCTGACTATACTTCCTTAGAAGGCTGGCGTCCTTCAACATCTGCAATAAGATGCTGCAGATGTTCTATCAGACGGTTGTGGCGAGCGCCCTCTTCTACGCAGTGGTGTGCTGGGGAGGCAGCATAAAAAAGAGGGATGCCTCACGCCTGGACAAACTGGTGAGGAAGACAGGCTCTATTGTAGGCACGGAGCTGGACAGTTTGACATCCGTGGCAGAGCAACAGGCGCTGAGCAGGCTCCTGTCAGTCATGGAAAATCCACTGCATCCACTGAACAGGATCATCTCCAGACAGAGGAGCAGCTTGCTCCACTGACAGACTGAGGAGATCGTTCTTTCACCACACTATGCGACTCTTCAATTCCACCCGGGGGGGTAAACATTAATATTATACAAAGTTATTGTCTGCTTTACCTGCATTTTTATCACTCTTTAATTTAATATTGTTTTTTATCAGTATGCTGCTGCTGGAGTATGTGAATTTCCCCTTGGGATTAATAAAGTATCTATCTATCTATCTATCTATCTATCTGCTTGTGAACATTTTCACGTACATGCAGAAGTAAATCAAAACAAAACCAACCATGTGGCACAAAAAGTTTGTTGTGATTTGGTCTGTTGGGAGGAAACCACACACTGAATATGTAAAAGGTAGTTGTGCAGGAAGATTAAGTGTTGAGCTATCACGCATGGATGGTCTTCTTTTAAAATGGCTGAATCTCATAATATTGGTGTTTCTTTGCTCAAAAATAACATGTATAAAATACTTTACAATCTGAGTCTAATCGCAAGGCTCAGATCAATTCTCAACAACTGTCTTGGCTTGAAAGATGAATGTATTTGGTAAGTTTTTAAACTTCCCCCCCATGCCCTATAAACTACAACATAAAGCACTAGTGTGGGCAAGATATTTTATTAGAATTTATAGAAAGTGATTAACATTACAACATAATTTTGCTTGGAAAATGTATAACGTATATACATTTTTATAATGTGAAGAAATAACTTCAACTTTGAAAAATACCTGAACTCATACTTTAAGAAGAGTTTAAACTTTGCTCCGAAAGCCATGTGAGTTTTCTTGAGGTACCCTGGCTAGTCTAATTGGTAACTCCATACTGGCCCACTATATATAAATGTGTGTGCACAAACTTTAATGTGCCCTGGGATGGCTTGGAATGACATCCAAGGTTTTTTTAGTGCATTAGCAAATAAAAAACTCCTGTTTTTTGCAAGGCTGTTAGGTTGGTATACCAAACATTCAATTCCAACTCCAACTCCTCTATTGGTAATTAGACTAATATATTTAATATGTCGATTTAAAGCACATAACACACAAGACACAAGGTATTTCATCACTGCTAACATAAATCATCAGGTTACATTTAGCACCCACACTTGTTGAATTTGGGTTTAAACGCCGCAGCAGTGGCTAAAGAGGTTGCAAACATTGAATACAATTAAATATAAAAGAAAACTTACAAAATTAATTTTTTATCAAAAGGCTAGGAAAAACATAGCTTAACTGAAATAGTATGTACAACTGTAAATTTTAACACATTACATTACAATTTACATTTAGTCGGAGTGGGACTCAGTAAAAATGTACCAACTCTGGCTTCGACTCTGAATCCAGTAACCAGTTAATTGCTTCTGACTCCAACTCAAAAGCCTTGACTTCCTGTATGTTATAAGTTGTGATGGTGGACTGACTTCTAATCATATAAGTTGATAAATACTTTGTATAAAGCAACAAAGCAAATGTAATATTAGATAGCGTTTGAGGAGGCATGTTTTACTTCATTGATGAGAACAGCGGTGCTTTGAGGTTTACCTAACCGTCCCCTCAGCCTTTAGGGCTGACTCAGGATGTGAAATTTATATTAAGGAAGATGGACCATCAGACCAGCTTGGCAAAGGTGACTGTGTTTGGACTTAGAGCCTATAAGCTACCCACCGCAGGAAAGCTATAAACTGACTAAACAAAGCAACTGGGGGATGAGTTGTACCTGAGCGCCTTCATTGGTAGATGGCCCAGGAAGGGGCAGATAAAGTAATTCTATTTGTCTATGGTCTATTCATTCATATGGTGGTATATGATTGGTTTTTGAGGTCATTCGGTAATACGACACCCCATTGGTTTGTGTTTTGTGGCAACAATGGTAAATTTGGTCACCTTGCCTTTACCTCTTTCTCTCTCATCATCTGACCATGAAGAGAAGACCATGATGAAGACAACTTTATGGCAGCCATATTGAGACAGGTGTGTAGCCTGTTTCAATACTCCATTCAAAGGCCATGTGGTAGACTGAAGATAAGCTGAGAGACACCTATTGATTCAAGATGCACTGCTACTTAGGGCATGGGTTACCAATAATCACATTGTATTCTGCTTCCATAATATTTATGGGCATTTTTATCTATAATACATAATTAAATGTGTAACTTGACTCCTGCCTGTTTCTTTACTCTGTCTAATTGCCTGAGATTACAGATGCAGAAGGGAAGTAGGGAAGAAGTGCTGAAGTATCTGATAAGGCCAAGCTGAGTAACAAAGTAACAAATATTGCACATCAAAACTGAAAACACAAAAACCAAACTCAAGTCAAAACCAGTTCTAGCTTATTTATGTCCTTAAATTCATACCTCACGCATTTACGTTCCCTTAAAAGCAAAGTTCAAGTGGTGCTTTGTCCTTAAGTAATGCATGTGCACACTCTTATTACAGTAGCCTCATCATGCACATCCTTTACAACAACAAAGAAGCTATTTGTCAGTTTCTACATTTAGTTAATTTTTAAGGTCTGAATGACCTATTTTCTTTGATTCCCTTTTTAGCACTGATAGAAATTATTACATCTTTAATATCTTTAGACCCTGCAAGCACATTTTGCTGTTCTGATCCCCTGTATGATGTGCTTATTTCAGGCAGTGGCCTTTTCATTTTTTTCAGAACTGCTATGTTTTAAAGTAGGAGCTACTTAACCTAGGCAGCTGCTCAATCTGACTGTGCAGAGTCAAGGAGTGAAACAAGCTGTTGTCATCTTCATGCAGCTGTCCTGTTAGGGCTCGTTTATATTTCACGCTCAGAATGCATTCGCGCACGCATCATGGTTGTCACGCATTCCCAGCGTTCATTTTACACGTCCTCTTAGCAGGTCATCAGAAATTAACGCGACACATGCTCGAGTTGCAGTACCAGCAAAAAGTCGGGGGGCGCAGTGTGCTAAAAGTTGGAATGTGATGTAAGAGTCTCTGATTACTATCTACATGTGACAGAAATCCTCTATGCAGACCCTACAAGATCGATGACTGGGTTTGATGAATGGTTCGATGTGGTGAACCAAATTGCATTCGTGGTGCTTTTATTCAAGCGTCGCATATTCCCAATCGTAATGACACGATACATTTTAAAAGTCTCACATACCATCTTTTATGTCGACTTCATTTTCTGGGGCTTCCTCCTGATCTGACAGCAGCGGCAAACAGCAATAAATCACCTCACAGAACACATTAAATGTATGATATTCCAACTCTCTGCACATTTAGAATCCTTAGATTTATACTTGATATCACTTTCATGATGAAATGCATTAAAGTATGTATGTTACATTTTACAGATAAATCGTTAATTTTGTTTAAATAATGAATACTGTTAATAATTACACACATAGGGGTAACACTGCTGTCTCGCAGGGAGTCACGTCACTGGTATTCCCTGCCTGGATTTTACAAGTTTTCCTGCTGGGTTGCCACAGTGTGCTCCAGTTTCCTTCCAAAGATATGCAGATTTGGTGACACTAAAATGACGGTAGTGTATGCGAGTGCTTGTATTCACCTTGCGATGAGCAGATGCTCTGTCTAAGGATTGTTTCTTCCTCGTGCCCAGTGCTAGCTGGAATGGGCACATCCCTGGATTGATGGATTTAATTATTAAACATCCTTTTTAGAGATACTGTGGTAAGGTGTCATCGGAATTTAATGAGTGTTCCAGGCAATTCACAACACAGCGAAGCAGAACCTGTTCTCACCGTGATAATATCTAGCACTGCCACCTGGTGAATTCCCCCAGATTTACGTAAAGTACGCACGCAAGTATAAACAGTACAACACTTGCATAGCACGAGCATCCGCTGGCGCATGCGTCACGTCGCATGAAGTATAAACCTGGCCTTAGGGTTTCTTTTTCAGGTTAGTGTAAGGGTCTGCTAGGACATCTTGCATCATATCCTTGTTGCTCCCGAAAAACACAGAGGTATCATTTTTAGAAATGCATTTTCTTTTTTTATGGGTTGGTTATGACACTGCTAATACCAATGATCATTTAAATGAAGCAAATAATCATGGAAAAGGCAAAATTTAATTATTAAGCATATATTAAACAAAAATAACCTAATGGCAAAATACAAACAGATCTAATTTTTTCAGAACATGACAGTCATTTTCTGGTCTTAATAGTAGCTTTTTCACAAACCATATTATTGTTTAGCAACACATGAAGTGTCCAAGAATAATTGTGAGAGAGTCATGGACAGCAAAGCACCGAAACGAGGAGACTAAAAATAATCAGACAAATAAGAATCAAAGGAGAAGATGCTAATTAGGAGTCAATAGCAAAAACGAACATGAGGAGCTAGAAATCAATCCTAATGTTGGGCCTACTTGGTAAATAAGCTAAAGAGAGTCAAAACACGGTGTATACACCAAAAGCATAATGCATATTAAAGCTATTGTGCAATTAAAATGACACTTCCGTGATGTCACAAATGCAACCAATGAGGATGTGTGACACATTCCAAAGGGACCATGTGGTAACAAAATAAAACTTCCAAACAGAGTCTCAATGAGAAATTAATTTTAAAAGTGTCAAAAAAAAAACATAAAATACTCACAAAAACACAAGTGTAAAAAATTTTTAATAGTACAGTTACAAGAAATTCATCCTATCCTGATCTAATGCTGAGTTACAATAATATGTAGTAATGCTGTAGACAGACACTGAAAACTGAACACTACAGTGAGCCACCTCTTGATGGAAACTGCAATCACTGCCTCTTGAAAGCATATTTTGAATTTAGATTGCCAGACCTCCAGGAAACTCTGTGAGAAGTCTGCCCAGCCAAATAAACTGCACACCTGTTGGCACCCTTACTGCGTACCACCATATGGGTTGAAGAACAGTGGTGGGCTTCAGAACAGGTGCAAAGAAACAGATGTAAGAACCATACCAGTCATGCTGCCCATTAATACTACACCTGAATTGTGTTGACTAACTTTGAATTTCTTAAACAGAGTAGGCTGTGTGTGTATGTATATATATCCTTATATATAATTTAATACTATCCGTATGTATGGTGTTCGTGTCAATACCCCGTATGTATGGTGTTCTCATCTATGCCCCGTATGTATGGTGTTTGCGTCAATACCTCGACTCAATACAAGTTAGAACTATGTAATGGGACTCTGCCTCTGTAGTTAGAACATAACGTGGCAAACGCAGACGCAGTATTGCATGATTGGCTAAGAATGTTCAAATGCTTCAGTGACGCCGCTGGACGGTCAAGTATAGTAAGTCGGTGTTGGTTCGAGCAGATAACAGTAAGTTTGGTTGGTTTTTGGAATGTTGGTTTGGTGGGGCGTACTTTCCAGGACTAACATCGTCAACTGACTTAAACCCTTCGACAGTTCTGGAACCGTAAGTAATTTAGAACGTATCGCCATTTGCTTGGTAAATCGAAATCTATCTTTGGGTAGTTCAGTTTTGGCATCCGTCCTTCTGACATCTATTGGCAAACTGATTAATGACAGCTGGGTATTAACAACAGTCATTGTTTAAATTTTAGCCGATCTCAGATCTAAAATGACCACTCCAACATAATTATTACTCTGAATCTGATTAGAGTCGTAAAATACGGTTTGTTTTGAAAATTTGTTTGCCTGAAAAAATCAAATGAGGTGCGCCAAAGAGCTGAGTTCACGTCTCGCAGCCCCATTTAAACAGGAAGCTCTTCATTACATCGGCCGAAAAGGTCTATTTTAAGCACAAATCAGTGCCATGATAACAAAATCATTTCAAGGACTGAAAAAAACAAATAATTCTTTGCAGAGAAAGTATGGATTTCACAAACGTAGAATTTATAGCTCGATTCGATCGGGCTCCCAGTCTCAAGTATATATATATATATATATATATATATATATAGAGTGAGCTGGGGGGCTGATCGCACCCCTAGAGGATACAGACGCTTCTGGGAAAACCCCTCCTGAAAACGCTGACAGACTACCTTCACATTGCTCCTTACCTTACTTGCTGGGCTACATTGCGTCTCTCTCTCTCTCTCTCTCTCTCTCTCTCAGACATTCTCTGCTCCTGACACGTACTCCTTTGAAGAAGAAGATAAGTTTGCATTCTTTTAATTGAGAGACGGAACTATCATCTCTGTCCTGTCAAGGAACTCATTTAAACTTTTAAAAGAGACAAATGTTTGTTTGCAGTGTTTGAATAAAGTTCCTGTCTCTACATCCTCCTCTGTTTCTGTGCAAATCTGTGACTCAAGCGTGACAAGTGTTACCAGGAGTGGGATGCAGAGATGGATGCCGAGGAGTTATATCTAATCACTCAGAATGTCCCGGTTCCTCACAATCCAGAGGATGATCCGGTTCCTCCTCTTCCTGATAATTCTAAGGATGTGCTAACGAAGATGGGTCCTTCCGATGACCCAGAGATGTTTCTTTTAGCTTTTGAGCATGTGGCGACTTTGTTGGGATGGGACAAACGAAACTGGGCCGTTATCATTACCCTTTTTTTGTCTGGGGATGCCTTACTTGCCTTACGGAATGTGCCTCGCGATAAGCTCAGCGATTATGATTTCCTAAAGCGGCAGGTTGTTTTACGTAAGACTACGACCTTTTTGGCTAAAGGTTTTGCACTAAATGATTGGAGACTGAACATGGACAGTCTCATCCGCAGATACAAGATTTGATTCATAAAGTACATTGCAAGACGGTTCGATTCGCTTCTGTATCGATTTCAGGCGCTTGAATAAAGTCTCTAAATGCTTATCCAATGCCCTGTGTTGATAAGCTGTTGGAAAAACTGGGTCAGGTGTCTTATATCTCCACGCTAGATCTCACAAAAGGTAACTGGCAGGTGCCTCTTGAGACTGGCAGTTGTGAGAAAACAGCATTTGCGACTCCTGACAGACTTTATGAATTTACTGCATTTGTTAATATAGTGCTTTCTTTAACTTGCGTCCAGGCGTTTGCAATTATTTCAATAGCTTCTTTTGCGTTAATTTTAATCTCCTCCTGCCTACAAATTATGCTGACAAGAATTTTTTTCAGCATTTCCTTGCCATAATACACTTTCAGGGTGCGAATGATGCCCAAATCCAATGGCTGAACCACTGCTGTGCAATTGAGTGGAAGGAATTCAACGTGAACATTTTTTAAATGTGGAAGCATGTTGTGTGCAGCACAGTTATCAATCAGAATCCGAATCATCCTTTTCTTCTTCTTCATATTGTGAGGTTTCTGAACACTTTTGGGATCCTCCCCCCCACTCCCCACCCAACGGGAACAACATGCTGAAGTGCGTCCCGAAGCACAATTGCTGCATCTGTAGAAGATTGTTTGTCCGTTGCCGGGGCAGGGCAACAGCAGGCTCACAGCGGTGCAGTGAGGTGCCACAGAAGCGAATCCTAAAAGATCAGGATTGCAGCTATAAGTCCATGTCTTACAGCCCAAAACACGAGGCTGAGTCTCAGTACTTTAGCAAAACCAGCTTTATTCAGCTTGAAACAGGAACAGCATGGTTATTTATTGTAGCGTGATCTGCCACTCTCCTATACTCAGACACAGCAGTCAGACAGGGTTGTGACCAGTGGCCAAGCAATACTGTTCCCTGCATTTACAATGTTCCTTGCATCATTGTTTTGACTTGGTAGAGAAATACTACTTTCCCCTTTTGTATTATTAATATGTAGCCTTTGTCAGAATGCCTCAAATCTCACAGACTTACCACTATTTATAAGGTATTATACCATATAACTTCTCCCCACCGTCCCTTCTATATCTATAACCTCAGGCAATTAGGTGTAGTAAAAGACAAGCAGGAGTTAAGTTACAAATAAAATAATGCATTATTGATAATATTCAATAACAATATGCAAAGTACATTTGAATATTGGCAACCGTAAAACCTGATACATTGTGATGTGTAGTTTCAGGCGCCATACAGACTTGTAGTTACTTAAAAATGTCTCTAGTTAAGCCATCATTTGTGGTCAGCTTTCTTCAGAATAGACTGCATGCCTGTCTCAGTATGGCTGCCGAGCTGTGCTCTTCATTGTGTTGTTCTTTTTAGTGGTCATTCATCAGTTTGGTGAGAGAGAGGTAAAGCAAGCAAATTTATAGGTTTTCTGTGGAACCCCTAGAGCCAATAGGGAGTCATGGTACTTAAAGGCTTCTGATACAAGCCAATTCCAAACAGCCATACGTCAGACCAATGGGGGGATAGAACACACCTGCCCCCCAAACCATATGTTAAGGTAAAGCTTGGCAGTTAGGCAGCCTGGCTTTCCTGTGGGGATTGAGAGAGAGACTTTAGCAGAGAAACACTTGCCAAACTTGTTTGAGGCACTTCCCCCAAACCCTATCATAAAATCATTCCTAAAGGGGGGAAGGGGTTCTTAAATCATCAAACCATTGCTGTTATTATCAATAATGTAACACTAATATTACATTGCTTTGCCTAAGTTACAAATAAAGACATTCAAAATATTTATCAACTTGCATGCAAAATTTCACATCACAACAATCACCCATCAAGATCTTTTCTGTTTGCTTCGGTGAGCCTGCTGTTGCTCTGGCAACAGATAAACAGTCCTCCAAAGACGCGGTGATCGCACTTTGGGACGCTCTTTGGCGTGTTGTCCATTTGGAGGAGGTCCCAAGACAACAATGAAGCTTATTTTCTTGGAAACCTGGACTCAATGCCTTCTCTCTTGTGTAAGTCTGTGACCCACACAGCAAAATATATATAGCAAATACTGTGCGTATGTATATATTGTGATCTTATTTTTTATTAATATTGGTCAAAGAGTAAACAACAAGAATGAATATAATTAAATAAATAAACTCATAAAGCACTCCGTATCTTCTCCCATTTATATTTCTAAGTTAACAAAACGTACAATTTAATGAAACCTAGATCAGCAAATGTGGGCAGCTCCTACATGCTCCTAGAGACTGAAATGGTATTTGTATTTAAGGTTTAAACTTAGCTTTATGGAAATGTGGTTGATTTGTTATTTCAGGACTGGCCATTGGTAGGTATTGTGTATTATAATGTGTGATCACTACTCAGGTTACACCATGTTCAAATGTGGCTTGTAAAGTGGCCTGTCTGTACCTTTATTCAGCTGTGTGTATTATGGTCAGGAGGACTTTCCTTGATATCAGACTTAAATATGTGCTTCTAAAATAAAGAGCCGGATTTGGAATTTTGATTTACCATTTGTGATGTTCTGGTAAGACAACACTATAGATTGTAATTCACTTCAGGAATTTTAATGCAGTCCCCCATATACAGTATAGCACATACGAGGTGTGGCAGAAAAGTAATGAGACTGGCAACACTGTCCTTGATAGAGCACGTGTATCAGTACCCTCCCATAGCTCAGTGCGAGTTTCAACTCCTTCCGTTAACTACGTGATTTTTGTGACTGCTATTAGCGAAGTTGTGTTTTTGGTTGTGCGTCACGCAAAATGGAACAGTGGAATTTGGAGCAACGTTGTGCCATTAAATTTTGTGTTAAGCTTGGAGAATCGGCAAGTGTGACGTTTGAAAAGTTAAAACAGGCCTATGGGGAACATTCTTTATCCCGAGCTCAAGTTTTTCAGGGAGGCCTTCAACTTCGAAAACCAATGAAAACATTGAACGTGTGAACACTCTTGTGAGATCAGACCGTCATTTAACATTAAGAATGTTGAGTGAACAATTAAATTTGAACAGATTTACCGTTCATCAAATTTTGACTGAACATTTGCACATGCGAAAGGTCTGTGCCAAATTGGTGCCGAAAAACCTCACAATTGAGCAGAAGGACAATCGAAAAAACGCATTCCTGTGGTTCCCCAGCCCCCTTATTCACCTGACCTCAGTCCGTGTGACTTCTTCCTTTTTCCTAAACTGAAAAATGTCCTCGAAGGACGTCATTTCGGGACTTTAGAAAACATCCAAAAGAGTGTAACGGACATGCTGAAGACCATACCGGTTGAAGACTTCCAGCGCTGCTACCAACAGTGGGAACAACGTCTCCATCGGTGTGTAGCTGCCCAAGGGAACTACTTTGAAGAGGATAACATTGATGATTGAAAAAAATAAAAACTTTGGTAAATAAAAAATCAGTCTCATTACTTTTCTGCCACACCTCATAATGCAGTAGAAAAAGAATATTGTAATTTAAAATGACATAGCCTACTATTCATTTTGCAGCTTTTCATTCTTTTAAAATAAATTTTTAACACATAATTAAAGAAAAAACAAATTTCTGTTTCTGGAAGAACAGGCATATTTTATTAATTTGTTTTTGTTTTTTTGTTTATTATGTAATTGTTTTTCAGAAGGTCCAAAACAAAATTTATTGGACAGACAAATCAATAGTAGACATTTTTGGTTAATGTGTGGCTTTCCACAGCATTCCACATTAACTTCTTTATAGCCACACTTGATGGTGGCAGCAATGGCATGGGAAGGGAATGTTTGTTGCATTAAATTCTGGACATTAGTCTGTGAGCTGCAACTGACACACAGATGGCCTATGGAGTTAGCAAAGATCTAAAACACACAAGCAACTCTAAACAAGAACATTAAATTAAGTTTCAGAAGGGCCCAAAGTCCAGACTGCAACACCATTGAGATGATGTAGCAGAACCTGATATGAGAAGTCTGAACTTGAAAACCTACAACCTTCACAGAGTTTTAGAAAGAAGAATGGGCCAAAACACCACTAGTACATTTAAAAAAAAAACTGATCGACAACTACAGGAAACAAGTGCCTGCTAAAGGTGAAGTAACTAGGTGTTGAGTCCATGGGGCAATTATTGGGGGGGTTTACATGAAGTTTTAATAATAGAGTTAAATTAATAACATAACTGTAGGTCATTTGATCACAGGATTCTGTTTTTCAAGAACATAAGTAGCTTGCAAAACAAGCACACCATTCAGTCCATCAAGCTCATTCTCATTAGCTACCTGCTAAGATATCTCAGTATTTCACCCAGATTTTATTAAAAGCTCTTAAGGTATTTGCTTTAAGTACGTGACTTGGTACTTTGCACCATATTCACATAAATGTTTGCTTGAAGAAATGCTTCCTGGTGCCAGACTTAAATGCACTTTCACTTGACTTCTGCCTGTGTTCTTGAGTAGCTGGTTTGTTATATAATTGAAAGAGTTCTGCAAGATTAGCTTTTATCAATACCTTTGAGAATTTTGAAGATTTATTTCAAATCCCAATGTAGACTATCCTGCTTGACAATTAAGAGGTTTAATCCTTTCAGACATGATTTTTAGTCTCCAATAATTGTTTTAGCTGGCAATGCTAACATTCACTGAAGAAAATGTTTAACAATGCAGAAAATCACACGAGGCAAATACAGTACATTGTATGTATTTGTATTCCACATCCACAATCACGTTTTCTGAAGCTGCACGGCCCATTTGCATTTGTGTTATGTACAGCTGTTATTTGATGCCAGCTTCGTTTACAATGTATACACTGAATAAAGGCGGATAAGCTTTGTTGTGCATTCATTTAAAACAATAATTATTATGTTAAGGCATCATATTTTATTTATAATATATATTATTCTCTGAATTCTGTTTAGCATTTTCAGTTCTTTGACCAAATCGGATGCCCTAGCCAGTCAGTTTAAAAGTAGTGGTTTGCTTAGCCCTGCTGCTAAGCACATAAAGAATGTGCTTCTGACATTTAAAATGGCTCAAATCTTTACTCAGATTCTACACAGAAAATGTACAAAAGCAGCACTGATGACTAGATAATAAAAATAAAAATTTTAAAGATTTACATACATTATTGACATATATGCTAATATTAAACTTGTGAATCAGCTCAGCAGAAGATGAAACATTAATTGTTGATAGGAGGATTGACACTTGTAATTTATATATAAATAAAATTCCAAAACCAGCCATTCGTACACTTCCACTGAAACAAAGTCAACTCACCCACAAAATGTTTAGACATCAAGGGTCACAAGGCAATACTTTATTGTTAACTGCATGTTCATCACTCCTTGCTTCCATCTTTTGATACTTTGCTATTATCCACAGAACAATGCAGGACAAATCATGTGGAGCTGATTTCTTTCAATTGCATGGAAAACAATTTGTTATCGCAATCAAAGTGGGCATACAAAGTATTAACATCATCCATGAAAGAAAATGTGGATGCGAATTGATTAGGCTTCAGTCTGCAATATCTAAACATTTGTAAACCCTGCTGAAGCTTATATACATCATGACTGCTGCTATATTTAGTCTCCATCTTATCTCTGTATTGCACTTAAATTGCTTTCCTCAATCCATAACGGCATTTCTTGAATGGTTTCCATATCACCAACCTGAAATGCTTTGCTGTGTAGTTCAGTAAATTTTGGATGTTATTGGCGAGTCATGGTTTACTGTTCAAATACTGTATATGCTAACAGTCTTCACAGGCTCATGGTTGTCCACACATTTTTTTGATAGATTCACTATTCATCCAGATCCGATGATGACTCTCTAAACATGTCTCAATTTTGTGGAACTAGCCCTGGACACAGACAGGTAGACATGTTGCAAAGCACCACCACACGTTTATTTACACTAATATTTACAAAGAACCAAAGTGCACACAACCCACTTCACCCCAAAGTCCAGGCCTCACACTCTTGCCTTGCTTCTCTCTTCAGGCCGCCACTTTGCCTCCTCCCAGACCTCGTCCATCTTCTACCCGACTCAAGTCATCCAATGAAGGTAAGCGGCCCCTTTTATAATCACCAGATGTGCTCCAGGTGTGTTCCGGCAGTCTCCCATCGACACGCCCCAGTGTGGCAGAAGTGCCGCCTGCATACCCGGAAGCACTCTGGGTGTCCCTGCTCGTCTCCCCCCAGCACTTCCAGGTGTGGCGGAAGTGCTGAGGTCCAGGGTAACCAAGGCATTGGGGCACACCCTGGCGGTGACCACGGGCCCCAACAGGGTTGAGCTTCAAAGCCCTGTACCCGTGGCCACCAAAGGCACCAGGGTGGTCGTCCCCACATGGTCTGAGGGAGGCGTAAGCCCTACTCCGGTCCTCCAAGCTGTCCCGGCCGGGTCGCCCCCCCCCCAGCTATCTGCGACAATTTATAACATCAAAACAATCCTGCAGTTTTTCCTTTGCCTCTTTAGCCCAGCACTGTCTAATACTAAACCACTTTTCTTACAAGCTCCTACGACATTAATCAGTTTAAACTATAAATTGGTAGCAGGTGTAATGAGTGTGGGATTGGTGACATGCTAATGATTTTTAGGGAAACTATTCCCTATGTTTTCTTTGTTAAAGTCCCTATTAGCAATACATAATCCATTAGGATGTAAACAGTCTTATTCTGCTGTTAGTTTTTAGACAGAAGGAATCAGAAATCACGAAAGCACTGGAAACCTCTCAGGGGGTGATTATTTACATTTATGTGCTTAGCAGAAGCCTTTCTCCATAAAAGTTTATAAAAAATGTCAATGTAATCAAGCAAACATCAGTATAAGCAAGTTACAATTCCTATATTTCAAAACCTAACACCTAATATCAGTTAAGCAGAAATTCACCTGCTAAGAGAGTCTTTAAATTCTCCTTAAGAAAATTGTTGGAGGCAGCATATTGAATGGAGGTGAGCAGCTCATTCCACCAACCAGGAGCTGCACATAAAAAGAGTCTGGATGGAGATTTGATACCAAGCACATCACCAGACACCCTTCACAAGCAGACCTGCATGGTCAAGAAGAAGCATAGGACTGCAGAACCGTCTCCATATATATAATGGCTGACCCATTGACTACCTTTTGCCCAGTATCAAGAATATGAATTTAATACATTCCACTACAGGGATCCAATGTAGTGATCTGAAGAGAGAGACATGTGCCCACCTCGAAGAGGGCTTAAATAATAGTAATACCATGCTAGACCAGGGGGTAGCGAGCTGCACTGACTCTCTCTCTCCGTCCTCTGCAGACTATCCTTGGGAAATCCCACTAGGTGTGGGGCACTTTTTGATGACACCACTTCCGGAACTGTCGCCATTGATGACGTCACTTCCGGTTCCAGAGCTCCGGATGATGTCACTTTCGATCCCAGCAACATCACTTCCGATTCCGGTTCAGATGACGTCACTTCCTGTCATGGCCTTTAAAGCCTCCATTTTATCCAACCTGAATCAGTTCTGTTTTGGACGGCAACCTGAACATAACTCATAAAAATTAACCTTTCGCTGCCAGGACATCATATATGGGTAGCAGCCCCAAACCTTTTTGATGTACCTGTGTTATTCTTATCACAAACACCAGTTGTGATGTTGCAGTTTGATTCATCTGCAGCAGCTTGGTGACACATGCAGGAACTCCTGCCCATAGAGAGTTGCAGTAGTCCAGACTTGACAAGACCAAAAGCTGTGCCAGGAGTTGTGCTGCATATTCTGATCAGATACATACTTGTATGAGTGAATCTGCAAGACCAAGAAGCACTAACAACATGGACCTTGAAGGACAGCTGGTCATCAATCACCACCCCAAGGTTGCATACCGACTTTTTGGGTGTTAGTGGTAATGAGCCAAGCTGAACAAAGATGGGGTGTTGAATAGATGGTCAAGCTGGGATAACAAGAAGGTCCATCTTTTCCAGGATATACTGGAGATGGTGTTCCTTCAACCAGTTTCCAATATCAGTGAGACATGCAGAGATCTACCTAATATTGCATGGTCCTCTGACAAGTACAATTGTGTATTAGCACTGATTGGAAAAACCATGGGACTAAATAATACACCTGATCTGTTTTTCTGTAAATGATTTAAACATTCATCCACCATACATCATTAAACATAAAACCCATGACACTTCATCTGCTTTGCGCTAACAATGCCACTCAGTCTACACAGCAGACAGAAAAAACACTCAACTTTTTTGCAGTGTTTGGTGTCCCAGTGGTTGGCCACCTCTCTGAGAAACAGAAAGCAGAACAGTTTCTAATTCAACGTTGTGAAGCTAGCCATACTCTGATTGTCATCTAATGTGTTATCCAGCACTAAACATGGGCTGTGGAAATGCTAGACAGAGGAGGTCAGTTACCAAAGTGTTTTTTGGTTTTTTTTCTTGAAGAAAACTTGAAGTCTGCTCTTTGTCCCAATTTCATTGCTCTCTTTGGCTGGTTGGGTCAGAGTTGATTGTGTGTGCTTAGATAACTGACCACAGCTCTGTACTTAAAAGGCTAAAAGTCATGTTAGGCTAAATATTTAACCCTATGTATAAAAAAGGGTTTTCAAAATGAAGTAATAACAGTGAAAATGGACTGCAGAAACAACAAAACCAAGATATATACTGAAAAACACACATCACGTTGCTTTGCTATAACACCAAAACACAAGATGTCTTCACCAGGTCAACACCAACAGGGACACATTGTATGTCAAGATAGTTTCTAAAACCAGTTATGACCACCTTGACATAATTGTATGGATTTTATTTGTTTGGGGAATACTCATACTCATATTTTATGCAAAAGAGACATACAAATGAACTTTGCACGCATGTCACCTGTGGTACTTACTGACAACTTGAAGAAGAGGATCGTCAACTAAGAAATGCATAGAGGTGCATGTTAAATGGAGTTATCAGAAACAGATGTCCTGTGCAGTATATAAATGTGCAGGGAGAACACATACAAACAAAATCAAGAAAGAGTATAAAAAAGCATCAAAAAGAACAATTTGTAGCAAAGTCATTTCATCCACGTCTACAATGTATGCACATGATGTGCTGGTTTGGTTTGTTCAATGTACAAGTTAAGCCTCCTTTAGATTATTTCCTGAAGCTTTAAAAATGGAATGATAAAGTCATTTTTCGAGTTCAGTGACCTAGATAATCTGACATCTGGTTTTTTAAATGGAGACCTTACTTAAAAGTTGATCATTTTTTTAATGTTCTTTTTTGACGCCATTTTGTTTTTTCAATAGGCGACACTATTTTGAGGGTTTTGCGACGCACATCCCACAATACATAGGGAGTAGTGCGATGATATCATTGTCAGTGCAACTATATAAAGGGTACTTCTTGTAGCCTTAGTTTATCCAAGAATTATTTGCAGATTATGTGCTTTCTTTTGTGAAATTGTTGAATTAGACTTTTGCTCTGTACTTTAATTTCGGGTTAGCGTTTCTGGCTTTGTTGAACTCTTGGCATTTTTTTTCACCTTCTCTTTTCCTGGTTCATCTTCAAAAAAAATTGTTGGTTCTCATTACAAAGTCAAAAAAGGTAGTGTTTTGACAGATTGTTAAAGGTCCAAATAATTTTCATAACTCTACAGGGTGGTCCATATCTAATTACGCAAATCCAGATTGTATGTATGACTTTGATTTATGCGGGGACGATTCTTCATGTCGTCAGTTCGCACACTTCTCGATGGTCTGGGATTTTTCGGGTGATTTTCTATGTAAGAAACGTAATAAGTGATAGCGTAATGAAAATTACATAATTAGATCTGAACCATCCTATACAGTATATTGACTCAGAGTATTACACATGTTAGTAATATTCAAAATGTATTACTGCGCTAAATGGGATATTTGTGATCACCACTTAATTACATTTCACTTGTTCCACCCCTAACCAATATGATCAGTGCAGTGTACATTACATCTTCCATCAACATTTTTGAAAACTGTGAATTATGCAAACTTTATAAAACTTCTATAAATTCAAACTTCTAGAGAACCAATTAGATAATTTAAAATATAATGTGCCTCTGAAAGTAGCCTTACATACATTAGTCTTACTAAGAACAAAAGTGATTAGAGAACTAAGAGACATGTCTTGATTTAATGAGCGCACTAGCACTCTTAAATTAGAATTCTGAAAATAGAGCATAGATGGAAAGAAACTAAACTAGAGGTCTTTCAAACAGTGTATGCTAAAATGTATAATAAAAAAGCTTTTTATCTGGCCTGCTTTGCATATTATTCCGGAAAATTAGATGGAAATAGTAATAATTGTTGTTGTTTTTTTTCAGAAGCTCTAAATTGTCCCTAGTCTGTGTCTTGGTGTGTGTGTTTGTTTGTGTGTGTGTGTGTGTGTGCGCCCTGCGGTGGGCTGGCGCCCTGCCCGGGGTTTGTTTCCTGCCTTGCACCCTGTGTTGGCTGGGATGGCTCCAGCAGACCCCTGTGACCCTGTAGTTAGGATATAGAGGGTTGGATAATGGATGGATGGATGGTTGTATTGAAAGTTTTAAATGGAGTACAGTCATTTGAGAGTGTGGAGGAATGGTGGGAGAAGAATTGCAAAGCTATATTAAGTGTAGGTGAAGAGGTATTGGGTAGAACAACAAGAAGAAGCCCACCTGGGGAACAAAAGACCTGGTGTTGAAACAAAGAGGTACAGGATGTGATAAAGGCTAAGATGAAATAGTACTTATCAGTGAAGGAGGAAGACAGAGAAATGTATAAGTAGACTAACAAGGAGAGGGCCATGGCGATAGCCAAGGTATTAGCGTTGGATGCGGCATATGAAAAATTGGAGACAAAAGCGACAGAGAAAAGTATTTTTAGATCAGCAAAGACTAGGAACAAGGGCAAGAAGAAATTTAATCAGATAAAGCAAATGAAAGATGAGCAAGTTATGGTCTGAAATGAGGATCAAGAATAGATGTAAGAAGTACAGGGGGTCCTCGGGTTACAACGTTTCAACATATAACGTTTCGAGTTTACAACGCTAATTCCCATAAAAACTTAAAAAAAATTGAGACATGAGAAGGAATAAAGGTAAGGATTTTTTTTGCACTCATTTTTTTCTGTTACTACAGTACAGTGTACAGTACAGTATATTTATGTCTTTTTCCTTTTTCTGAGGCTTAGATTTTGTGTTTTTATGTTCTAGATTATGATTTTGCAAATGTGTTAAGATAGGTAAGTGACTTAGGCTAGGGTGTGTTTCGACTTACACCAAAATTCGGGTTACATCACTGTTGTAGGAACGGAACTGTGTCGTAACCCGAGGACCCCCTGTACTTTGAAAAGCTGTTGAATGAAGAAAATCTAAGGATAGTATTTGGGGATGGAGTCCCAAATGAAAGGCAAGTACCAAGAATAAGAAGGGAGGAAGTAAAAGAGTCACAGAAAACAATGAAAAATGGAACGGCAAGAGGACCAGATGAAGTACCAGATGTGTGGAAGAGTTTTGGAGAAAAGAGAGTAGATGTGTTGTAGCATCTAATACAGAAGACTGATGAATTGGAGAGAATACCAGAAGAGTGGAGGAGCAGTGAGATTGTACCCATTTATAAAGAGAAGGGTGATTTTCAGGCTTGTAGAAAATACAAGGGGATAAAGCTGATGTCACACACATTAAAAAAGTGTAAAAAAGGTTATAGAAAGAGGGCTTACAGAAGAGACCACTGTAGGGGAGAAGCAGTTTGGTTGTATGCCAGGGAGAGGAACAAATGATGCAGTCTTTGCATTCAGACAGGTCATAGAGAAGCAAAAGAGAAAGAGAGGTAGGCCAAAGCAGAAGTGGATGGTGTAGGGAACAGCCCAGACACAGACAGGTAGACATGATGTTTTACACCAGCACACGTTTATTTACAATATTTACTTTATATTTAAGTGTTGAACATGCACACCCCAGTGCCACAGCACCAATCACACCTTAAGTCCTGCCCTTTCCGCAATGCCTTCTTTTCTTCTGAGTGCCTCCACTCCTCTCCTCCAAGCTCTGTCTTTCTCCTCTCCCGATTCCAGCCGTCGAATGGAGGGAGGCGGCCCCTTATATACACGCCCGGATGTGCTCCAGGTGCTTCCCGACACTCTTCTGCCGGCACTCCCCTGTGTAGCGGAAGTGCCGGCTGCGCACCTGGAAGCACTCCGGGTGTCCCTGGTCCTCTTCACCCCCAGCACTTCCGGGTGTGGTGGAAGTACTCAGGTCCAGGGCTCCAAAGGTAGCAGGGCGCCCCCTGGCGGTGATCACGGGCCCCTACAGGGCTGAGCTTCAATTCTACCCGTGGTCCCCAAAGCAACCAGGGTGATCGCCCCCTCATGGTCTGGAGGAGGCGCAAGCCCTCCTCCGGTCCTCCTGGTCGTCCTGGCTGGGTACCACCCCCAGCCGCTCACCGCAATGGATAAAGTAAAAGAAGATCTGAAGGAAAAGGGCTTGATTAGCGAATAGGAGCAAGACCGAGGTGTTTCAAGAAGGCTGATCAAGGACATTGACCACCCATTAAAGTAGGAGAAGACGAAGAGGAAAAAGAAGAAGAATTAATTCTTGTGTATTGTCTAGTACAATTGTTAATTTGATAAATGAGAAATCAGAAGTGCCATGTATAATCCCTGCAAACATTAACAGCACAAACTTCTTTACTAATAAAACTAATAGTGTAAGATGCCAGATATCAAAGTCATCATGTAAAGTACGTATTGCAAATTTAAACACCATCCCTCCAAGTGCACACAATTTTAGTCTTTTTAATTTGATTGCAGAACAGAATGTCCTAACTTTAGTTTCTTAAATGAAAATGTATTACCTGTCCTTCAGACACAGTTCCAACAAAAGTAGTCAAAAGCTCACTCAGTGTTCTGGCAACATCCATTTATTATATTATCAGTAGACTGGTACACTGCCACTGTTGGGGCAAAAAGAATTGCGGGAAGACCCAAATGTACTTAATATTTATATATCTATTTCAAATTTGCCCTTTCTTTCTACTTCGACAAGTAGTTGCCGCACAGCTTCAGTCTCCCCTTACTTGTTCCTGTTTATTTGAGGCGCTTCCACATGGCTTTCATACCAGTCACAATGCAGAAACAGCATTTGCTCATATTGTTAATGACATTTTTATATCTTCTGATGAAGGAACTCATGCATTTACTATGTTGTTGCGTTTAAGCAGAGCCTTTGACACCATTGGTTACTCTATTCTCATACATAGGCTTGAAAATACATCAGGCACACAGGCAACTTCCTTGTGTTGTTTAGTTCATATTTATCAAATAAGATTCAGTATGTACAGAAATGTGCTTGATAAGGACAAAGTCCCAAGGATTATTATAAGCAATAAAACAGTGGGAGGCACTAACTCGATGACAGCACAAAAATAGAATTCAAAGGAGCAAAAATCAAAAAGCGAAAGCTTAACCTAACTGCCCAATTTTTGCACAATTTTCACCAACAACTCTAACACAAAGAGACTTTTCTTTTTCTTGGAATTATCCACCGAGGGATACTGGGCATCAGAGGTGCTGCCATATTAAATCAAGATGTAATTGGACTGACTCCCAGTTTGAACTGCAGAGCTGAGGAAACCGACCAGTCACAGAGTGCAGTGCTCTAAAGTGCTGCTGTAACCAATAGAAAAAAAATTATAATTTAATAGCCTGACTGTGGCTGAGAACCCTTCACAATCATGTGACGCATAACACAAAGAAAACAAAACTAAAATCTGCAAAATACATGAGTGCTGACACCAATCCGTTATTCTGTTGTGAAATTAAATATGATGTCCCGCAGCACTTAGTACTGGTACTGTTACTGTTTTCACTTTACACCCTGCTGTTGAGAGATAAAGTTAGAAGATATAATATATATTTTAACCTGAATGCAGATAATACTCACCTATGCATTTCCTTCACACAAAATGACATTTCTCTTTTAGTGTCCACAGTTAATTGTGTCAACAAGATAAAAGAATGGATGAGCAATAACTAGTTGTCTTTGAATACAGAAAAAAACAGAAATGTTATTATAAACCGGATTCCAAAAAAGTTGGGACACTATACAAATCGTGAATAAAAACTGAATGCAATGATGTGGAGGTGCCAACTTCTAATATTTTATTCAGAATAGAACATAAATCACGGAACAAAAGTTTAAACTGAGAAAATGTATCATTTTAAGGGAAAAATATGTTGATTCAGAATTTCATGGTATCAACAAATCCCAAAAAAGTTGGGACAAGGCCATTTTCACCACTGTGTGGCATCTCCCCTTCTTCTTACAACACTCAACAGACGTCTGGGGACCGAGGAGACCAGTTTCTCAAGTTTAGAAATAGGAATGCTCTCCCATTCTTGTCTAATACAGGCCTCTAACTGTTCAATCGTCTTGGGCCTTCTTTGTCGCACCTTCCTCTTTATGATGCGCCAAATGTTCTCTATAGGTGAAAGATCTGGACTGCAGACTGGCCATTTCAGTACCCGGATCCTTCTCCTACGCAGCCATGATGTTGTGATTGATGCAGAATGTGGTCTGGCATTATCTTGTTGAAAAATGCAGGGTCTTCCCTGAAAGAGATGACGTCTGGATGGGAGCATATGTTGTTCTAGAACCTGAATATATTTTTCTGCATTGATGGTGCCTTTCCAGACATGCAAGCTGCCCATGCCACACGCACTCATGCAACCCCATACCATCAGAGATGCAGGCTTCTGAACTGAGCGTTGATAACAACTTGGGTTGGACTTGTCCTCTTTGGTCCGGATGACATGGCGTCCCAGATTTCCAAAAAGAACTTCGAATCGTGACTCGTCTGACCACAGAGCAGTCTTCCATTTTGCCACACTCCATTTTAAATGATCCCTGGCCCAGTGACAACGCCTGAGCTTGTGGATCTTGCTTAGAAATGGCTTCTTCTTTGCACTGTAGAGTTTCAGCTGGCAACGGCGGATGGCACGGTGGATTGTGTTCACTGACAATGGTTTCTGGAAGTATTCCTGAGCCCATTCTGTGATTTCCTTTACAGTAGCATTCCTGTTTGTGGTGCAGTGTCGTTTAAGGGCCCGGAGATCACGGGCATCCAGTATGGTTTTACGGCCTTGACCCTTACGCACAGAGATTGTTCCAGATTCTCTGAATCTTCGGATGATGTTATGCACAGTTGATGACGATAGATGCAAAATCTTTGTAATTTTTCGCTGGGTAACACCTTTCTGATATTGCTCCACTATCTTTCTGCGCAACATTGTGGGAATTGGTGATCCTCTACCCATCTTGGCTTCTGAGAGACACTTCCACTCTGAGAAGCTCTTTTTATACCCAATCATGTTGCTAATTGACCTAATTAGTGTTTATTGGTCTTCCAGCTCTTTGTTATGCTCAAATTTACTTTTTCCAGCCTCTTATTGCTACTTGTCCCAACTTTTTTGGGATTTGTTGACACCGTGAAATTTTGAATCAACATATTTTTCCTTTAAAATGATACATTTACTCGGATTAAACGTTTGATCTGTCATCTACGTTCTATTACAAATAAAATATTGACATTTGCCATCTCCACATCATTGCATTCAGTTTTTATTCACAATTTGTTTAGTGTCCCAACTTTTTTGGAATCCGGTTTGTAATTGGTGAGACTGATAAAGACGGCAGTGTTTGTTTAACTCGGTAGGTCTACACATCTTCCTTGATTAAAATGATCAAAAATATGTCCAGAGCAGGACCTCCCAGATTTGCTAACTTGGATTTTTTCTACAAAACTTCTGGAACTGGGAGTGTAACCGAACAGAGTAAGCAGTATATCAGATAAACTGATTTGTGTTTTCTATTAAATAAAATGATGTTATTTATTTAAATAACTTGAGTTGTCAAGAGCATATTTACCTTTATTACTGTTATTTTATGTTAATTTCTAAAATCTGCCAAATTAATTTGTCTCCTGATGGTGAATGGTGTTTTAAAATGTGTTCTGAGATTTTTTACATAAGAAAAACAGAAGCTTCCAGGTAACTAATTATAGCTCTGGGGAGTAGCTATTAGAACATACAAATAGGAATTTCACTGTACTTTGTAAACGTGACAATCCTACCTCAACTGCCGCTACTAAACATTAGCTTTATTGAATTGAAATGTAACTTAGGCATCATCTTAGACACCAGTCACTCAATCTAAAACCGCGTTTCATATGTTAAAAGTAGAGGAGAACTACAGTCGTGACCAAATGTTTTGAGAATGACACAAGTATTGGTAAAATGTGTTCTAAATGTGGTGGATACAGAACCCAGGTTACGTCTTGCATTTACTTCTAGCAGAATTGACTCTTTCAAAGCATTACTCACTGGATGCTCTATTTGTGGCTTTCATCTAGCTCAAAATGCTGCTGAATAGCTTGTTCCCATCAATATTGTTCTAATATTGTGAATCGTCATTACTAAAGATAGGAAGTGTGACTACATAACCCCAGTCCTCAATATTTTACACTGGCTTCCATTCAGAATTTAGGGATGATTCCTTTCAAAATCCATCCATCCATCCATTTTCCAACCCGCTGAATCCGATCACAGGGTCACGGGGGTCTGCTGGAGCCAATCCCAGCCAACACAGGGCACAAGGCAGGAACCAATCCCAGGCAGGGTGCCAACCCACCGCAGGACACACACAAACACACCCGGGCCAATTTAGAATCGCCAGTCCACCTAACCTGCATGTCTTTGGACTGTGGGAGGAAACCGGAGCGCCCGGAGGAAACCCACGCAGACACGGGGAGAACAAGCAAACTCCACACAGGGAGGACCCGGGAAGCGAACTTGGGTCTCCTAACTGCAAGGCAGCAGTGCTACCACTGCACCACTGTGCCGCCCTTCCTTTCAAAATCATTTTTCTTAAACATACTTCTTTATCTTACTAAACTCTACTAACTTATCTGAAGTCTGAACTGAACTAATCATTACATACATAGCAGGGCTTACGCTAAAATCTCAAAATGCCAGCCTACTAAAGAGTCCAGCAATTAATAAAACAAGAGTTAGAAGTTCATGCCTTTAGTTACAGGGCCCCAAAGCTGCCTGCTTATATAAAAGATGCCCCTTCAGTCTCAGCTTTTACATCCAGGCTGACCCATTTTAGAGCTGCATATTAACTCTGCATATTACTCTCTATTGGTTAGTTATTTGCCCAAAACTATAAGCATGACAATAATTATGAAATGTTGAGGAACATTCATACTCCAAAACTGCTATGAACGTGGTCACGGACGGAAGATGTACACTAGGCTGCCAGTGAAAATCAAAATTTTTATTTTCTAACGTCTTAGCCCCCAGTTTTCTTCCTCTAATTACCATGATAAATTACACAAAGTTTTATGACAATCAAACAATATTTACTGGTGACACAAGAGATCAGAATTTTTCTATATTCACTATACAGAAACGTGCGTGCTGCTATGACTGTTCTGTACAACTCTTCAGAGTTTTTGTCGGTGCTGGAAACTGTTTGCGATGGTCTTCTACAACTTGTAGGTGGTACTGTTTCTGTTCTTCTTGGTTTGTGATGGCCGAATTGAATGACTGAATCAGTGCCACCCCTCTCTCCGCTGCATTATTGACCACTTTCAGGTGTTTGACATTGCACTGAGCTGAAATATATGCTTCATTACTGTCCCATGAATCAGGATCGTCCACGAGGAAGTCCTGTGAAATCTCCATCCTGGACTGTTTTCTTCTCAACAGTATGCAAATGAAAAAATCGACTTAGCACTTGTCTGTTAGAAGGTATCTTACAGCCATTAATGGTCTCAGAGAGTCCTCCTATAAGCCATAAACCGTGTCGTGATTGCCTTGAGTTTTTATCTACAACTGATGTCATCTTGCTTAAATCCTTCACCTATACCTGTTATGCAAATATAACAGTGTTGAGTAATTAGGACTCAGTAAGTTTATAATTTTGGTACAGCTTTGTAGCAATCTAAAGATGCAGATAGTAATAAGAACTAATCCCATCCGGCTTATAGGACTACGCTATGCAAACAGCCTAACAGCACTGTACCATCTTCTTGTTGTCTCACAGTTCCTCTGTTATCACTTGCAAGGAGTATGTATGCCTGTTACTGATAAAATACTGGAATCACAAAAGTTATTAACCTTTAACTGTGGGAACTGTGAATGAAATCTGTCTGTATGAGCATATAAAAAATACCCGGTTTTTCATTTATTGCATTATTTTACATTTCTTACACAAGTGTCACAGCAACAAAAGTAAACACTAGGCATAGAAAAACAAACTAGGCATAGATAAAAACAATACAAATGTATTTTAAAAGCTCAGTTATGCTGAATATTCCAAGTACAACACCTGTCAAGCATAACAAGTTATATGAAAAGTGGATTTTACAATAAATACTGATGACTTCAGAAGCATTGTGCCACCAGTAAATGTTGATATATTCAACTCAATTTTTTTTTCATGTATCATTTTTATGAAAAGGAACACTTTTACAGGGTAAGGCATAATAATTTTCGCATATTGTTCGTTGGCACCCTAATGTACACCCTATTCTATTTATGGGAGAATCGTGTATGCATGGCACTAATCTGATTCAGAATGATTCCACACATGCATGCTGGCCTTCTCTTCTTACACATCCATGTTTTGTTGTCTAGCGCATGTGCAGTCAGCTTGCACAGATGTACACAGAACCAAAAAAATCATGCAGTTGTAAGCACATCCATGTGACATGACTGGTGATAAAATTTATGTCACACAGATCCTCACAGCTACACAGACACAAAAAGTATAAATGGCCTGTTACTGATCCTTCTCTCATCTGTTTCCCATCATGTTATTCTTTTTTTCTTTTTTTTTTTGAAATTTTATTAATTTTATTACAATCATTCCATACAAATCAATCAATTTTACAAAAAGTAGGATTAAGAACAAGTCAACCCCCACCCCTGAGAGAGAGAGAGAGCAAGGCCAACGGAGTAAAACTAAAAAATAATTGCTTCCTCTGTGCTTTAAGAGCTTATTTTAAAATATTACTGATTAGATCCTGTCATGTTTTGAAAAAAAAAAAACTTTACAGATCCTCTTACTGAGTATTTGATTTTTTCAAATTTCAAACAGTATAGAACATCGGTTTCCCACTGACTTAAAAGAGGAGAGTTAGGATTCTTCCAGTTTAGCAAAATCAGTCTGCGTGCCAAAAGTGTTGTGAATGCAATCACAGTTTGTTTGTCCTTCTCCATTTTAAGCCCATCTGGAAGAACACCAAACACAGCTGTTAATGGGTTAGGAGGGATTGTGACACCCAGGCTGTCTGAAAGGCATTTAAAGATTTTGGTCCAAAATGATGTTAATTTGGTGCAGGCCCAGAACATGTGACCCAGTAAGGCTGGGACTTGATTGCAGCGTTCGCAGGTTGGATCATGCGAAAGGTTGGATCATGGAAACATTTTGGACAGTTTTAGGCGAGACAGATGTGCTTGATATATAATTTTGAGTTGAATTGCTTTGCGCATATGGAGCTCGAGTGAATTCTCTGCATTGCTATTTTCCACTCCTTGTCTGGATTTATAAATTAGTTGTTCACTTTCTTTAGTTGTCAAGAGGTTTAGTTCTGAATGCAGAGCCTGCCTTTTCCTATGTAGAGCCTCGCTTGGAAGCCTGGCATGTTCTTCATCTATTCTAGTAATTTCGCTTTTTAGCTCTGCTACTTTCTTGGTTTCTAATTCATTTCTGTGGGAAAGATACAAGCATAATCTGTCCTCTTAAGAAGGCCTTAAGCGTTTCCGAGAGTATTCCTGCAGAAAGCTCTGAGGATATATTTGTCTCTAAGAAGAAACTGATTTGTTTGGACATAAATTCTGTACAGTTCTCGTCTGCTAATAGAAGCGGGTTGAGATGCCATCTGCGAGATGAGTGTGTGGGGCATAGTGACTTTAGATCAGAGGTGCGTGATCAGAAATAACAATAGCATCATATTTGCAAGATTTAATTGTAGGCAAGAAATTATTATCTATAAAGAAATAATCAATTCTTGAGTAGCAATGATGTACTGGTGAGTAGAAAGAATATGTTCTTGAGTTTGGGCTTAAAAACCTCCAGGGGTCTGATAAGTTGTGATCAGTTATAAACTTTGTACTTATCTTTGCAGTGTTAAATGTCGTCCCCCCGTGATAGAAGTCTTATGTAAGAGAGGATTTAAAACACAATTAAAGTCCCCAGCCATTATAATTTTATGAGTGTTCACATTGGGAATGGATGCAAATAAATTTTGTATAAAATCCTTATCATCAACATTAGGTGCATAAACATTTATCAAGATCATTTTACAGTTAGATTAGTCTCCCATGACCATTACATATCTCCCTTCAGGATCAGATACTACATCTGATACTACAAATGGGACTGCTCTATGTATGAGAATTCCCACATCTCTAGTTTTCTTTGTAAAACTAGAATGGAACATTTGGCCAGTCCTGTCCTTTTTGCAGCCGGAACTGATCCTTGCTTAGTAAGTGGGTCTCCTTTAAAAATACTATTTTAGCGTTTAAATCTGTTAGGTGAGAGGGTACTTTCTTTTTAATTCGTGATTCAGGCCTTTAACATTCCAGCTCACAAAGTTAACTGTCCCATCATGGAGACATTGATTCTGAATTTTTGATGTCATTTTATAGTCTTAACTGGAAGTGAGACAGCTTCGGCCTTAATTTCCTATTTCCCCAAGAGTTATTGCCATGCAGCTTATTGTTACGTTGGTACTTATAATTATAAAGATTAAGAGGATAGATTATATATAGATATAGCCTGCTCTCTTCCACCCCCACCCCCCCCTTAACTCCCCACCCTCCCATTTTGCCTCTCCATGTGAGGCTAGACCCCACTTCACGCAGTCCCGGTCCTCTGACATACCCAGAGACAGAGCACGTCCAAAGCAAAACAAGCCCCCATGCAGCGGCGTTTTAGTATTAAAAAATAGAGATATATATTGCTAATATAGTCTAAATACTATATGCCTAAAATATAATCATTAACAAACTATGAACCTAAAATATATATAATCTTCAGCAATCTTTATGTATTAAGATAATAAACCCAGATAATAAACCCGGGGAATGGTGTTAGAAAGTGGTCCAGAATAAGCACAGTAAGTCTTAATGCAATAATAACAATAACAATAAACCAATGAAATGATGTTAAGCAGTCTCCTTTAGGGTAGAGAGAAAATAAATAAATAAGATTAAAAAAATTAAGCACAAACGTCTATAACTGTAGTTAAAACATAAACAGATAGCGTCCAAGTAATAAAGAGGATGTATAATTATAAAAACTCGTATCTTAACAAATAGATCAGACAGTAGGTTATTTATCCTTGCCATGTCATGACAGGCTACGACTCACTATTATGTATCAGAATAGTCCCGGGATCAGCTTTCTTAATTCCTTTTCTGCTTCTTCTTTGCTGGCGAAGACATAGAATTAATCCTGCAGTTCCACTTTCAGTTTGGCAGGATACAAGAGGCTGTATTTGATATTGGGTTGCCGTAACCGCTGTTTGATGTTATAGAAGGCTGCACGTTTAGTAGCTGTTGCTGGAGAGAAATCAGGGAAGATACAAATGTGGTTATTTTCATATATAATCTCTTGCTTGTGTCTGAGGAGTGCCATCACCTCTAGCTTAAATAATAATCTCTTGAAGCGAATAATAAAAGATCTTGATCTAACGGTATTTGATCCGCGTACGCAATAAGCCGCTGCTATCTCAGAATCTGCTTTAAAGTTCTCTCCAATTATTTTAGAAAATAGTTCAGCTGCGAATTTCACTGGGTTTGGACTTTCTCAATTCTCAGGTAGACCTTCAATTCTAATATTATTCCTTCTGCTTCCATCTTCCAAAGCAGCAAGTCTGTCTCCAAGTTTTTTGCATTCAGAGTTGGCAGTTGTTGCTTTTTCTTCAGCACTGGCGGCTAGATTTTCACCTGTTTCAATCCGAGTCGTAAATGTCTCCTTGACATCCTCCAGTTGATCAGCAAGTGTGCTCAGTTTATATGAGGTTTCCTGAATGTGCTCTTCAAATTTACCCAGCATATCTTTAAAGACAGCCTCAAAGCAAACACATATGTGTTTCTCCAAGTCTTTAATATCCTGCTGCCGCTCCTGTCGCAGCTTCTCATTTGCTTTTCCCATTGCCTTCTCATTTGCCTTCTCACTTTTCTTTATATCTTTCTTTATCTCTTGCATGAGCTCAGGGATCATCACCTTCAGTTCAGACATGTTATTCTGATTAGGTACCACTGCCATACTTCCAAGCTGCTACTCCTGTCATGGGATATAACAGCCGAGGTACTGGAAGCCTTGGAATCAAACAGGATTTCATTATCTTATTAGACTGTCCAGCACAAATGTATACAAAGTGTAGAATTTCCAAGATGGTGTGGGTGGCCTGCTGGTCCAGGTCACCAGAGTTAAACTGAATGTGGACTGTTCAGTGGTGTACATTCTTTAAGAATGATGTTGACCAGAGTTTTGCTTTTCTTCTTCAGTTGTCGACAATCCATATCTCAATTATAATGTTAATGTACTTATATAGTCATAATGTACTATATTAATCAAAATAAAACTTCACCATTTTACTGTGGGTTCAATCTAACTTATGTGATCATTTATCTAATGGTTTAGATATTTCTGCCACTGCATTACAACTTAAAACAAGTGCAATACCCAAAAATAACCTGAACTGAAGTAAATGAGGTGCCCTGATAATTTACCTGTCGGCTTACTAAATGAGATAGATGTTGTCCAGCTTGGCCTGAGACTCCAAACATGGTGTCTGCAATCTCACAAGCGCCACAATGCAGTCCTACTAGATGGGCAGGGTTAAGTACATTGGAATGCATTGAAAGTGCCAGTGACATTGAATCTTGGACATACTTTGTCATTTCTACCCAGTACTCAACATGGTGGATGCCTACTTTTTGTTATGTTTTTTTTTTTTTTATGACACATGCATGGACCTGTGTTTCAGCTAATATCTCGACTTGCATTTTAAAGTCAAAACTTGAGAAGCTCTTCATTTCCTGCCTGCCGTCTCTAAACCCAAAGACTTCCTGTGCAGCGGCCTCATTTTTCGTTCATCAGATCTCTTAGCTGCTCTGCTACTGGGGTTGCCTCTAGCTGTCTGGCTGTGACCGAACACAGTTACTATCCGCTGAAAAATGTTCACCTGGTTGGTACTGAGGGCAATGGTTACAAATGAACTGCAATCTGTATGATCTAATAGTCAGACAGACACCTACTTAAGTACCAAATTTGCTGAGTAGCTTGACAGTTAACATTTGTACACAAAAAGGCCAAAAGTTCAAACCTGAGCTCAGTATTGTATTATTTGTATGGAGGCTGGCTGCATGTTCCTCCTGTTGCCGCATCCTAAGATCTTCACGTTAAGTCCATTTTTGAGTCTGAATTGGCCCAGTGTGAGTGAGTGTGTCCTATAATGGATTGGCCTCCTACTCAAGTTTGCTTGATGCTGTCAGGACTGGCCCCAGTCACCCATGACTCCAAACTGAATGAGCCTATTCTGTAAATGTATATAAAAAAAAAAAAGAAAACAGTAAAATGTTTCAAAAATATTGAGGAACAAAATCCTCTTGGAAATAAACTTTTATGAAATGCCATGTTAGTAAAGTAAAAAAGCATCAAACAGGCCTGTTAGTAAAACTTAAGCACCCACCTCAAGTGTGCTGAACTCGTAGTATTGTGGCAGTTGTACAAGGCCATAAGTCTCACAGGTGTTTCCTGTAAAACAAAAAAAAAGAAAACAAAAAAAAAAACACTGTGGTCAGGCCGACTGCATTTACTCATGTGTTCACATTAGAAGACACGGCTCAGGGATTAGACCGCACACCTTTGTATTTTCAAACACTTGGTTTCACTGTGCTGCTATTCTTGAGAACATGTCTTAACAGTGCTGCAGGCTGAAAAACCCCAAGTGAGTATTTCACATCCATCCACCCATCGATTTTCTAACCCAGTTTAGCATCATTTAGAGTACTGGGTAGAAGAACAAAACCAGAGCTGGATGGGGTATCAGGCCATCACAGGAATCCCTCATGCACAGACTCACTGCCACCAAGCTATTAAAGCCACCACTTAAACTCTTCAGCAGGCTATAAGAGTTAGTGTTGCTGTCTATAGTTCAACAGCCCACTCGGGGGAAACTTTTAAACATACATAGTCAGGGAATTGCAGATAGTGAATTAATAAGGGATAATTGAACATCAGGGAGTAACAGCCCAAGGCCCTGCTCCTTCCTACTTCACTCTGTCACACAGACAAGCTGGCCATAAACCTGAGTCCTTCAGATCTGTAAGTATCAACTTATCTAGTAGAGCTGGCTGCAAACCCAAGGCCTTCGAGGCATTAACCAGCACCTTATCTAGCTCAATAGGCCATGATGCTAGAATAAGTTCTGTGATCAAAAATGGGCGTCTGTCTCTAGCAAGGACAAGGGTGAACTGAGGGGTCAGACTAGAAATGACTGCATTCTATTTTCTAACCAGTTGTACCGCATACTCATACTCATTTTCTTAACATCTGCAGTGATGATATTCTTCATGTCTTAATTTACAAAAATGTATTTAAGCCTTCAATGTAATAGCCATTGGAAGTCCTTGAAAATGTTTACAACTCCAGATACAGAAATGGATCAAACAGACCACAACAAAAGATCACTGCCATTCCACTCATAAGAGGACAAGAACTATAATAAAAAAATGAAATATTGTTATGACATAAACTAGGCTTCAAAATCCCAAAGAGGATTTGAAACATAAAATGGGGCTGGGCCCTAAAATTTAAGAACAGGCTTTCTGGCCTGCGTACCCTACAAAGGACCAAAGACTGCAAATGTAAGAAACAGAAGAAGGGACCTTTAAAAAACCTGCGTCATGATCTTGCTTTTGGGGCGACACTGTGGTAATGCCTTGCAGAAAGGAGACAAAGGTTTGCATCAAAGGTCCTTTCTGTGTAAAGTTTGCATGTTCTCCCCATGCCCCCGACCCCCTACTCCCCATTGTCCAAAGACATGCAGGTCAGGTGAATTAGCAATGCAGCCCATGTGCGTGCTCACCCTACAATGGACTAGCATCCTATCCAGGCTTTGTTCGTGCCTTGCAACTTATGCTAACTGGAATAGGCTCCAGCTCCCCCCACCCAACTTCCATCCACGACCATCACCAAGATTAAAAGGGTTAGAAAATGACACAATCTGGTTTTTGAATTTTCAAAAGCATTTTCTTGGTCTCTATAAATTTGATGAAACATCGCTTTGGGTGTTTGAGAGGTCAGGGAATCTATGAGTTTCACACATTTGTGACTTGGCACCATTAAAAATACATCTAAGTGGTGCCATTTTGTTTTGGTTGTGGGCACCACTATTTTGCGACTTGCATTGTCTTGGTTTCAGTAGAAAGGTCAACATAGTGCACTTCCTGGTTGGCCAAGCTTGTAGATTTAAACTCCAAAACTTAGAATTCTATAGGGTAGTCCAGATCTAATTTCATTACACTATAACTTATTAAGTTTATTACATAGAAAATCACCCGAAAAATCCCGGACCATCGAGAAGTGTGCGAACTGGCGACATGAGGACATTTTAGCATATACTGTTTGGAAGACCTCTAGTTTAGTTTCTTTCCACCTATGCTCTATTTTCAGAATTCTAATTTAAGAGTGCTAGTGTGCTCGTTAAATCAAGACATGTCTCTTAGTTCTCTAATCACTTTTGTTCTTAGTAAGACTAATGTATGTAAGGCTACTGTCAGAGGCACATTATATTTTAAATTATCTAATTTGTTCTCTAGAAGTTTGAATTTATAGAAGTTCTTTAAAGTTTGCATAATTCACAGTTTTCAAAAAATGTTGATGGAAGTTGTAATGTACACTGCACTGATCATATTGGTTAGGGGTGGAACAAGTGAAATGTAATTAAGTGGTGATCACAAATTTCCCATTTAGCACAGTAATACTTAAATTTTGAATATTACTAACAAGAGTAATACTATGAGTCAATATACTGTATAGGGTGGTCCAGATCTAATTATGCAATTTTCATTACGCTATAACTTATTCAGTTTATTATATAGAAAATCACCCGAAAAATCCCGGACCATTGAGAAGTGTGCAACTGACGACATGAAGAATCGTCTTCGCGCCGAACTGGAATCGTCCCTGCATTAATCAAAGTCATCCAGACGATCTGGATCTGCATACAGTGGAACCTCGGTTCACAACCATAATTCGTTCCAAAACTCTGGTCGTAAACCGATTTGGTCATGAACCGAAGCAATTTCCACCATAGGATTGTATGTAAATACAATTAATCCATTCCAGACCATACGAACTGTATGTAAATACACTGATCCCTCGCTATATCGCAAGATATATAGCTATTGCAAGATGGCTGAGAAGCTACCCAATCAGAGCACGTATTACATATTAAATAAAACTCCTCAATGATATACGATATGCTTCCCGTGCGGTGCTTTGCATACTTGAAAGCCCAAACAGCACGTATTGATTTTTGATTGTTTGCTTGTCTCTGTCTCTCTCACTCTCTCTGACATTCTCTGCTCCTGACAGGGGGTGTGAGCAGATGGGCTGTTTACGCAGAGGTTGTTTGCCTAGAGGATACGGACGCTCTTCTAAAAAATGCTGAAAGACTACCTTCACATTGCTGCCTTCCTTGTAACTGCTTTCTCCGGCGGTGCCTTGCATACTTAAAAGATCAAACAGTCCTATTGATTTTTGATTGTTTGCTTTTCTCTCCTCTGTCTCACTCTCTCTCTCTCTCTCTCTCTCTCTCTGACATTGTCTGCTCCTGACGCGCACTCTTTTGAAGAGGAAGATATGTTTGCATTCTTTTAATTGTGAGAAGGAACTGTCATCTCTGTCTTGTCATGGAGCACAGTTTAAACATTTGACTAAAGGGTGTTATTTCATGTCTAGAGGGCCCTAATAATGTTAGAAAACGTATTTAGAAGGTCGTAAACAGGTTTTCTATGCTCAAACTGTGAAAATATTCGATTTATAAATAAAGAATCCTACTTCGCGGAAATTCATTTATCTGGAGTCTGGAATGGATTAACCGCGATAAACGAGGGTTGACTGTATGTTTTTTTTAGTTTTTAAGCACAAATATAGTTAATTAGACCATAGAATGCACAGTGTAATAGTAAACTAAATGTAAAAACATTGAACAACACTGAGAAAACGTTGAACAACAGAGAAAACTAACACTGCAATAGTTCGCGCTATAGTGCTAGGAACCGCTCGCTAAAAACACTTTTTTTTTAATGAGTTTTATGCACAGGGAAAAAAATGAACATTTGAAAAATCCGTAATGTAATAAACCACCAAGAAAAGTAACATTGCCACAATGCACGCTATGAACCGATCGCTGTAAAAAGAAAACTGAAAACAAAAAAAAGCCTTTTCTACCTTATGCCTGCAGCCCTCCCTCTCTCGCTCTCTTTTTTGTGTGTGCGTGTGTTTCTCTTTCCCGAGCCTGGAGTGTGTGTCTCTCTCTAGCGCACTCCTGTGTGTGTGCCTCTCACTAGCACGCGCCTGTGTGTGTGTGTGTGCCTCTCACTAGCACGCGCCTGTGTGTGTGTGTGTGTGTGCCTCTCTCTCGCACGCCTGTGTGTGTGTCGCGCTTTCTCTCTCTTGCTCGCTCGCTCGCTGCACAGGAAATGCACAGGGAGAGACTGAACATGTACAAACCGAAAGGAAAACTGGCTTGTTCGTATACCGAGTGTGTGGTTGTCAACCAAGGCAAAAGTTTGGCGAACTTTTTGGTCGTAAACCGATTTGTACATGTACCGAGACGTTCGTGAACCGAGGTTCCACTGTAATTAGATCTGAACCACCCTGTATCTGTGTGTGCTTAATTGAGGAAATCTTTGGTTACAAACTCTCTGACTATGATTCACATTTTTTGCTTCGGCTCAGTCACATAAATTATCTGATGTTGATCTTTTCACTCTGTTTTGATATTATGATTCCTGTTTCACACCCTGGGTTTTGTTATTTAGTTTCCTGTCTTCCTGCTTACGGCTTTAGCTTACTTACTTGGAGTTTGCTCTGTCTCTTGATTTCAAAAAGCCCCAGGAGAACAAACCATATAATTATAACTGTTCAACTAAAAAAAATAAGAATAAACGACACGATCAAAAGCCAGTAAAATAAAACAATCTGTTCATTAGCCCAAAATGAAATTCTAGATTGAAGTAAATAAATGAAGCACTAAGGTCTTTCTGTTTTTTCTGAGTAATCCCTAACCAAGCTAATCACATGACTGCTCAAGCAAAGGTTTATAGTCTTGGATACGAGGATGTGCACGACAATGACTTTTAAACTGTTGTGGCACTGACATCACGCATCACATAGTTCTGGAAATTTCCTTAATAACATTGTGTCAACCACTCCACAAAAAAGTAGCACTGTAAACAAAATAAAAATGGTATTGAGAATCAAATCAAATTTCATTTGTCACATACAATTATACACGGGGAAATGCTTAGTTAAGGAAGCAGAAGAAATAAATAAATACTATATAAATAAAAATCCTGGATGGATTATAAGAGAGCTGATACTCCTAATAACAGGCTCGTAGGTGGCAGTAAGATGTGGTCAGATCTGCCCAGTTGTACCACAAGTTTTCATTTAAAGGTATTAATATTTAGATAGAGCGGGTGCAGCTTGTTGTGTCCACAAATGGAAGATGCTCATAGAAGTTTATTCTTTCCAAAGTTCCCCTGGTTGAAGTCACCAGCATTCCAGGGTCAGAACGATTCATCATTGGTGTTGGTAACTGAGTGAATCATTTCTGAATTAATAAACGTCAACAAGCATGAGGTAACTTGGTAGGCAGCAACATGGATGCATCCATGTAGTTAGTATTTCAATGTTTGGACTACATATTTTATTTCAAATTGTAATATGCTCACCCTTTTACATTGATGTTCAGTCCTACTTCTTCCTTCTCCACTTCATCTGATTGTCTCAGATGAAACCCATCCAGCATTAAAATAGTATCTGAAATAAGACGTTTAAGTCAGTTCTCTGCATTGTCCCAAATGCCACAGTTCTTAAACTCACCAGGACTCACCAAGAGATGCGACAGTGGATCCAAGTTAATTATAAGCAAATGAACATACCTCATTATACAAATGTCGGCCAGTTCTAAAGACATTCTTCCTTACTTTTATCCTCGCTCTGGATCTTCGCACTTTCCACCTTGAACTGCTCTTCTAATTCGGTGTAACAAAGCTCCATAGGCGGCAGCAACTGCAGCACTAGCAGCTGAGTACAGGAATATTTAACATAATGCCACTTAATGTTCCTCAGACTCTCTTATATTGTTAGATGTCCCATCGTCATCTCTCAGGTTTGCAGCTTTTCTAAAAGGCAGTTGAGACATTCAGGCGGTGATGACAGTAGCACATCTTCAATTTTAAAACTTCATTTAAAATTTATAGTAACAATAACATGAATAACTGTAAAGAAAAGTTAATAAAAAATGGAAAGGAGAGAGAGCTTCTGTAACAGGCTGCTCCAAATAAAAATAATTTAAATACATTTTTTAAACACAAACCAATATTAAAACTGAAATCTTCATGCTTCCCAACCCAAAACAGATCATAAAGAATTAAATTGCTCAAAAAAATTAAAGGACCACTTTGAAAACACATCACATCTCAATGGGAAGAAAAAAATCATACTGGATATCTATACTGATATGGACTGATGTGTTAGGAACAAAAGGATGCAACATCGTTTGATGGAAATGAAAATTATCAAACTACAGAGGGCTGAATTCAAAGACACCCCGAAAATCAAAGTGGGACAAAAGACGTGACAGGCTAGTCCATTTTGCCAACATTTCATTGCAGCAACTCTAAATTGTACTCAGTAATTTTTGATGGTCCCCATGTGTTTGTACGCATGCCTGACGTCGGGGCATGATCCTTATGAGACGACGGATGGTGTCCTGGGGGATCTCCTCCCAGGTGGACCAGGCCATCACTGAGCTCCTGGACAGTCTGAGATGCAACCTGGCAGCATCAGATGGACCGAAACATAATGGCCCAGAGGTGTTCTATTGGATTTAGGTCAGGTGAGCGTGGGGGCCAGTCAATGGTATCAATTCCTTCATCCTCCAGGAACTGCCTGCATATTCTCGCCACATGAAGCCAGGCATTGCTGTGCACCAGGAGGAACCCAGGATCCACTGTATCAGCATATGGTCTGACAATGGGTCCAAGGATTTCATCCCGATACCTAATGGCAGTTAAGGTGCCATTGTCTAGCCTGTGGAGGTCTGTGCGTCCCTCCATGGATATTCCTCCCCAAACCATCACTGACCCACCACCAAACCGATCATGCTGAATGATGTTACAGGCAGCATAATGTTCTAAACGGCTTCTCCAGACCGTTTCACATCTGTCACATATGTTCAGGGTGAACCTGCTGTCATCTGTGAAAAGCATAGGGTGCCAGTTGTGGACCTGCCAATTCCGGTATTCTATGGCAAATGCCAGTCATGCTCCACGGTGCCAGGCAGTGAGCACAGGGACCACTAGAGGATATTGGGCCCTCAGGCCACCCTCATGAAGTCTGTTTCTGATTGTTTGTTCAGAGACATTCACACCAGTGGACTGCTGGGGGTCATTTTGTTAGGGCTCTGGCAGTGCCCATCCTGTTCCTCCTAGCCCAAAGGAGCAGATACTGGTCCTGCTGATGGGTTAAGGACCTTCCACAGCCCTGTCCAGCTATCCTAGAGTAACCACCTGTCTCCTGGGATCTCCATGTGTCTGAGACTGTGCTGATAGACACAGTAAACCTTTTGGCAATGGTGTGTATTGATGTGCCATCCTGGAGAAGTTGGACTACCTCTGCAACCTCTGTAGGGTCCAGGTATCGCCTCATGCTATCAGTAGTGACATTGACCATAGCCAAATGCAAAACTAGAGAAAAAACATTCAGAAAAGATGAGAAGGGAAAAGTGTCAGAGGCCTCCACCTGTTAAATCATTCCTGTTTTGGGGGTCGTCTCATTGTCGCCCCTCTAGTGCACCTGTTAATCTCATTAACACCAAAGCAGCAGAAACTGATTAACAACCCCCTCTGATACTTAACTGACCAGATCAATAAGCAAGAAGTTTCATTGACTTGATGCTATAATCTGATTAAAAAGGGTCCCTTTAATTGATTTGAGCAGTATATATCAGCAAGAACAGACAAGATTCAAAACTTACAATATCAATAACATTAACCTACTTTCCACTTTCAACCACTTTCAAAAATACCCTCTGACACATAACTTTTTTACTTCAGCAATGTTATTATAACAACTAAACCGACCATCTGTACTTTTAAAGCTGCATTTGCTGTGAAAATCAGTCAGTCAAGACACACAAATATGAAATAATAATGATGCTGGAGCCAGTAACAGAGCAGACTGCATGGTCTTTATGGTCTGCTTTGTGGCTTTGGCATTGGGTTGCATGTTAATGTTTAGTTTTAAAAGTTTTCAACTTTTAAATGTGTAATAAAAGAATAAATTGTATTGAACTGAATTAATGACTCTCAACAGACCCCAAATGTCTGAACTGTCCTACATTGCTCTCTTATAACCCTGAACTGGAATAGGTGGCTGCAGAAGAGGGATTTTTATTCACCAGTCCTGTAAGTTCTCACTGTTTTGTCTTCTTTCAAATAATAATAATAATAATAAAACATTTTTGTGTAAAACATATCTTCATTCTGCTCAAAGCACATAAACCAAATAGTTTAATAACTTGAAACAAGACAACATAGTTTTAATCATAATGACCAGAAGCTGAACAGAGTCAGTACCAAGCTAAGGTTTGATGCCGAAACTGATCTAACATCAAATATATTTCACTAACCAAACCACAAAGGCCAATATAACCAGAACAAAAATGTAAACCAGGAAGACAATAAATAAGATTTTTGTTCACACATTATACAAGGAATTATCTGTCAGTCTTATGCATGCACTAACTTATACAGTATGCTGTCTCTCCAGTCTACATCACATGCACCACGCATTCTAGGAATTCACAGAAACAATCACCATAGAAGCTCCTGACACCTTTGCACTGAAATGGCAGCACCCATAGCAAATGAAAGAAGGCGTTACAGCATAAATAGTTTTCAAGTCTTCCAAATCATCATAAAACAAAACACAAATGTTATTTTCAAAATACACAAGATGCAAATCAACTAAATAGACATTTGCAATACACATTCTGGGGATACACTTAAAAAGTTAGCAAAAATCACTGATCACACCACAATGCCAAACAGGGCTATAATAAACTGGGTTATTAATGGGTTTAAGGGCTTGTAGTTGTTGTGATGAACCTCTACAATTCTAGGAAATATTTGAAATCTGGGGCAAAGCTGGGCGTTAATGATCCAAAAAAATGGTTGAGATAACCTGCAACCTCGTAGTAAACACCCTCCCCAGCAGGTCTGGCATTTGGAATATAACAACATCTATGACCTCATTGCAGCCCTCAATTGGCACTGGCTAGCCTCGCAAGTTGAGTGCTCAGAACGGCCTGTTGATCCGCACAAGTTCCCAATGGGATGTGTCGCCATTCCTAAGCCTATCCACTGTGACATAAAATAATCGGAAGAACTGAAGAAGGAGCATGCTCCCCTTTCCTGCTGTTGTGGGAAGATGAGCCATTCCACCGCAACTTGTCCCTGCTTTGGTGAGGTGATCAACTGAAGTTGGGTGTGAGGTGAGAGATACTGTTTCACTGCCAATCCCCTCTCATTTCCTTGTACCAGGGTGGTAGTTATCAATGTGCACAGCTCTTAAACAGTCTGGCAGCAACATTTCCATTATTGCACCCTGTTATATGCTACTGCGACAATGGGAAACTGGATCGACCAGTCTAACTGGTATCCACAGGGAAACTCAATGGTACAGGTAATCCAAGAAATCAGGCTGTCTGTTTTACTCAGCCCACCTTTCTTTGTGATGCTGGGGCTGTAGACAAAGTAAATGCAGAGAAATACAAACCACCCCATCTAAAACACCGGGCCTTATAATAGATGTTGTCACACACGTGCAACTAGGAGCGAGCTGAAGGGAGCAAGTGAAGGTGATTACCCGCCAGGCCGGGGGGTGGCAGGGTGCTCTAAACCTTTGTCTGTTATTTCTGCAGATCAAATACGGGAAAACCTGCCTGACTTGACGTCACTTCCTGTTCCGGCACCCAGACTGACGTCACTTCCTGTTCCGGCACCTAGACTGACATCACTTTCTGTTCCGGCACCTAGACTGACATCACTTTCTGTTCCGGCACCCAGACTGATATCACTTCCGGGTTACAAGATATAAAAGCCTCCATCTTGGCTAACTCAAGCAGTTCAGTGTGGAACTCAACCAAGCAACATTGATGTACCAATATATAATTCTTTTGCAGCTAGGAACAATATACGGGTGGCTGCCCCAAACCTTTTCAAGAGTGTTGAGACTCACTCTTTTACAATGTTGAGAACCAATCACAAGCTGTCTCCATGCCACACTGTTACAGGGGGAAATTCACACACTCCAGCAGCAGCATACTGATAAAAACAATATTAATTAAATAAAAATGCAGTGCAAGTTAAAAAAATGTAAGGTGGAAAGTGCAAAGGCAGGTATAACAAGTCTATAATCTTGTATAATGTTAACGTTTACCCCCCCCGAATGGAACTGAAGTGTCCCATAGTGTTTGTAGTTTAGCAACAGCGGAATGGATGATGTCACACGCTATCTCCACATCCGCACGAGGAGGGATGTACTGTAAACAATAACAACAATGACGTGTCCAGACTGTCTGGGCAAGTAATAGGGACGCAGACTTATGGCCAACAGTTCGATGTCTCTGCAGCAAGTGGAGATTTTGACGTTTACACATCCAGAGTTGCACCACCTTGTGCTCACATAGAGAGCGAGTCCTCCTCCTTTCCACTTCCTGAAGGTATTTGCGTCTCTGTCCGCTCTAATTGTGCTAAACCCGGGTAGCTCCACGTTAGCATCTGGGATGCTAGTTGTTAGCCACGTTTCACAAAAACACAACAAACTGCATTCTCTGTAGGTCCTGACATTTTTCACCAGCGTAGCCAGTTCATCAATCTTATTTGGTAGTGAGTTCACATTTCCCAGGATCACAGAAGGCACCAAAGGCTTGTATCACCACTTCTTCACTAGCCACTTAGCCTTCAGCTTAGTGCCGGCTCTGCTGCCATGATACCACTGTCTTACCTTGTCAGGTAAATAGGGAACCACACCGGCACAGGCTTTTGTTCTCAGCGCTAGAAGTTGACTACCTGAATAGACGAGTTAGGCTAACACAGTGTGATGTAAGTGAGGTAACACTGGCTATGGCAACAGACTCCAAGTTGTCACGGGTTGTTGCTCCACCAACTGAGGTTGCTCTGACCCCACTCTCAGATTTACATTTTCAATTTCAGCAAAGTTTGCAATTATGATTTAGGCTCAACTATTCATGAGTTCCATGCCAGAGATTGAGTCATGGTCTTCATTCCTACTTCACATTCCAAATTATTGGCACATTGGCAAGGCCCCTATTAAATTAAGATGAGGAAAGAACTGGTTGATTATTTAGTGAAACAACCAAATCGTCAACCAGTGGAACGAGTGTACCATGTGAACTTACTGAAACCATGGAAGGACAGGGACCCTGATCCCTACTCTGGACAGCCTTGTTCCTTCTTTATTCATAAAATGATCCTTAATTTCAGCATGGATTTAAAGACCAAACAATGACAAGAGCTTGAAGCAGCTATCTTGTTTGTCCCAGAAGTTGTGAATGAAAGACCTGGAAAGACCTCTCTGATTGCAAATGACATCGTCACTGAGCCAGGATTTGTCTTACAAAAATCTCCATACCGCCTTTGGAGGCAAAATGAGTAGAAGTGGATCTTGAGATCAGGAGAATTCTAGATCTTGGTGTAAATGAGGAAAGTTTTAGTCCCTGGTCTAGTCCCATCGTCTTGGTCCCAAAACCAGATGGCAGTTGGCGCTTCTGCAATGAATTCCATTGACTTAATCAAGTCTCCCAATGCTTACCTGATGTTGCAAGTGGATGAACTCCTCGAGCAACTCTGACCATTCTTGACATGACAAAAGGGTAATGTCAAATTCCTTTAGTGGAGTCCACAAAAGTGAAGACCATGTTTAGCATTCCTAGCAGCCATTGCCAGTATTATGTCTTCCCATTTGGATTGCACGGGCCACTGGTGACTTTCCAGCATCTGGTGGATAAAGTGCTATGCACCCACAATACCTACTATGTCACCTACCTGAATGATGTCATCATCTATTTCAGCACCTTGGAGGAACATGTACAGCAGGAGCGCATGGTGCTCCAGGCACTAAGTGAAGCTGGTCTACAGATCAACCCAATGAAATGTTTCTTTGGGTTGACTGAGGCCAGATATTTAGGCTACTTGGTGGGAAGAGGTATGGTGCAATCATAATGCATCAAAGTTGACGCCATAATGAAAAGGCCTCATCCAAAGCCCAAGGTTTGGCGCGGTACTACCACCAGTCTCTGAGAAAGATAGACCTCACAAAGAAGCAGGCCCCTAATGCAGTGGTATGGGATGCTAAAACGGACGCTGCATTTTGTGAGTTTAAACAGGCCCTTACTCAACCCCTGTATTGATAACACCTGACTTTTGTCTGCCTTTTATCTTACAGACTGACACTTCAGACACAGGTCTCAGTACCGTGTTGAGCCAAAGCGTCAAAGGTGTTAAACACCACATCATCTTCCTGAGCTGGAAACTACTGGACTGAGAGACCAGGTATGCAGCAGTGGAAACAGAGGCCATGGCAGCCAGCTGAGATACTACATCCTGACCCATGAATTCACTCTTGTGACTGACCATGCACCCTTATAATAGATAGCAAAAAGTTGAATCCGCGGGTCACCAGGTCGTTTTTGGACCTTCAGCCTTATCTGTTCAAAGTCCCCATTGTAGTGGTTCTCTCCATGCCAATGCTGATGCTCATGACCTCATTGTTCAGACCGTCAGACCTGATGAGTTTGGACTGAGGGCTGGGGTCCTGTCATGCATGTGTGCATTGGGGACAGCTGAAGGACTGTAGTGACTGGAATTCTACCACCACTCCAGGGGTTGGGTGCTGCTTTCTAATGCCTTTCTCTCCTCCTCTTTCTGTTGACCGGTTGATTGACAACTTGAAAAACTCAGATGTCACTTCCGGTGTCCGTCCAACTGGATGCACCTTTTCCACCTCTTTCTACAACATGTGAGAAGCCTTTTGTAAGCTATTGTTGTTAATAAACCTTGTGTTTCAACCCGAGATTTGTGTCTATGCACTTGGGTCTGGGGATGGGGATGCAACAACCCCTAGTAGTGGTCACTGTATACATATATACACACATATATACATATATATATACTGTACATACAGTATAGAATCTTGGAATGGCTGCAAAGTGCTACTGAAATGTGGGAGCTGTATAAAGTAGTGTATGGTAAGGATGCTATGAAAAAGTACAGAAGTAGATTAATTTGAAGATGATAGTAGCCAACACTAGTGCAAAGATACGCACACATTTATTCTATAGGTTCATTCCTGGAATTAAATCGCCACACTTCATATGTTATTCATACAGTATGAGGCTTTATACGGGAATGTACCAGAATGTCATTACATTTATTTTGTCATATTTGTACCCCCAATATGGTGGGGATTAGGGCAAGTGCTCCTCCACCCCCAGATGATTCTACCACTCAGCAGGTTTTCAAAATGCTGGAAGAGACAAAAGTAAAGGTTGTCAAAATTTTAATCAAAATCCAAAAATCAGTAGCCAAAGATTAGTAGCAAAAGATCCTTACCAAGCTTTTGTAAAGAGTCTTATTATTTTTATAGTATTGTCTTTTATGAAGGTGAGGTGATAAGTAGTCACAAATCACATGGCTAGCAATGGTATGGAGGCCCCATGAATCTGTACACAAAATGGTATCACTTAAATAAGAAATGCCCCTTCAAAAAAAATGAGCAAAAAAAAAAAAACACATGCTGACATTTTCAAAATAATGTTAAAATAAGCAAATGACAAAAAGAAAGTATGCAACATATGGAAAAATAGAAATTGAGGTCCATGATAATAACGACTCCTTCAGCCTATTAGAACACTTGATTCTATAATCATGTGACCCAAAGGGGTGTACTTAAAGCATTACACATGGAAAAAGAGAGCTAGAATCTGGGAGGCAAATAGGATGAGGTCACTACCAGGACACAAAGGTGGCTGGAGTTGGGAGGAATGAGGAATTACCAAAGAGCTTATATGTAAACCACTCTTCTTTTGTTTTTAATTTGATTATATTACATGTGATTGTGTTTGCCCAGATTGTCCTGCCATTCCTATGCGCCTGTGAAGGGAAACACACTTGACATAAAGTCAGACTGTGCACTTGGCCTTCAGTTAGGGAGTCAAGCAAAAGAGAAAGGAAGGGAATGCAGGCAAAAGAGGAAAGTCAGCAAAAGAGAACATCGACCGAACAGACTGATGGCTAATGTGTTAATACAGTTAATACAGCATCACAGCCATCTTCATATTTTCTTTTTCACAGACTTTTCTCTCAAGAGCTCAGAATGGCAAACAAAGGGTTAGGAGAGCTGCTAAGAAATACTGTATGTATGTCTCTGCGGTTTACCAAACCACCAGGGTTAAGCACAAGCTTTCTACTTCATTGGTCCACATGGCCGTTGCATCATAGACGACTCACAAGCTCGTTTCCTGCCTGAGTGAGTAGCAGAGCTAAAGTTCAGAAGCAAAAGACGCTAATGTGATTAAAGCTTGCATGACTGATGGAGCCCACAATCTCTTCTTCATTACAATTGCATTTTTTAAATACATATTTTTATTCTTTATTTTTTTTAATGTGGGGTAAAATGGCAGACACGTACCACTCATAAAGCATTCCTCATTAAGATGCATGGAGTGGTTTTCATGGTCAAGGCTGTTCTGCACAGAAGCTTTGAATCATCGTTCCCACTGACACAATTATCTTTGCTTCACCCTCTGAAAATGTCAAGGGCAAAGCAGTCATCCATTGAAACTGTTAAACAAACCAATGAGATAAATGCCTGAAATGTGAAAAGGTGTTGTATTACTGAATGTGAGAGTCTGCAAGAAAGCACAACGCTTATCTTTGTTTGGGGGAGCTGGAATGAGGTGGCCTATAGGGACAATGGAATGAGAATGAGAGAGCTACTCACTTAGTATTAGTGTCCTCCTAACTGAACTCATTGTCAAAAATTCCACAGAGAATCTAAATATCCTGATTGGGAATAAATCTGTTTTATATTCAAATTTCATCATTAACAGATTCCACTCCATGATCTGTAACAGTTCAAAATTACAAAATTCACATTGAAACATTTAAAAGTAGAGCAATAAAGTAACCAGAAGAACAAAAAAGAAAGAAAGAAAGAAAGAAAGAAAGAAAGAAAGAAAGAAAGAAAGAAAGAAAGAAAGAAAGAAAATATAGATTGTCATAGATTGAAGCGATTAAGGATTGTTTCAGCATGACCTGTAGTTTCAGGCTGGACTGTAACAAAAAGGCAAATGGAAGTATGGCCGCCAAAAACAGATCACAATATGCTTAAGAAGTCTTGTCTTATTAGCGCACAGTCCAGAAATAACATAGACACCTCAGATGGCAGTTGCCCATACCTGGCAAGGACCATAACAAATTCTATGAATATGTAAATATGTGAATATTTATACTGACAAGGATCCATTAGGAAACCAGAAGCCGACCAAAGATGCCCCGCCAGTCTGCCAGACCAGACTTGTATAGCTGTCAGCATTCCCCATTGAAGAACTAAATGACGACAACTGTATGTTCCATCAGCTTCTGTCTGGCCTGGATATGTAGGTACCAGACTGGGCTTGGGGCTTTCCTGGAAAACCATCTGGAGGTTGGCTGGAAGTGAATCATAGAACTATATTCCCTCCTACATGCCCTCTCAAACCGCCGACTGGCTAGGTACATCCGGTGAATAGCCCAGTCAGTATCTGCACAACAATCACTACAAAAGTTGCTGCGATAATGTCGGGTGGAAAAAAAATCGAATGCCGAATCAACATCAAATTTCTTGCGCAAAGTGAACAAAACGGCCACAGAAACTTATGAAATGATAAAAACAGTGTACGTTGATAACAGTTTGTCTCGTACACACATTTTTGAGTGGCACAAACATTTCAAGGAAGGACAAGAAAATATGAAAGACAATCAATGCCCAGGTCACCCATGCTCGTCTCAGATGGATGAAAACATCAAAACGATGAATCAGATTGTTCAAAATGATCATCTTGTAACAAGAAGAGACTTGAGGCATGGCAAGGTTTGGGGCAGCCACCCGTTTAATGCGGTTTCCTGGCTGCAAAAGCAAATGATTCATGTAAGGCAAGTTTACACGACAGAGTCCAAAACAGAACTGCCTCCCAGAGAAAAGGCAGGAGGCTTTATAGGACGGTGGGCGGAAGTGATGTCGTCCTCGGGGCCGGGACCGGAAGTGATGTTGTCCTCGGGACCGGGACCGGAAGTGATGTCGTCCTCGGTGTCCGGGACCGGAAGTGATGTCATCCTCGGAAGTGATGTGTCCCGCTTCGAGGTGGTGGCTCCTGGTGGGATTTCCCGGGAAAGACCTGTAGGGAACTCAGAAAGAGCGTCAGCGTACCCCGCCCCTCCCCACCCCCCCCCGGGCAGATGTATAATCAGTCCTCTCTAAGCCCTTCAGCTGCCTCCTAAGCACACGTGTGTGACAGTCTCCTAGGTGTTCGAGCTATCACAGAGTTGGCTGGTATTGACAGGGAATCAGTGAGATGCATTTTGTACAAAGAACTTCATATGACAAAAGTTCGTATAGAAGGTGAAATTGTGCTGTAATTCATCAATAAATATTTTTTTTACCAATCCGATTATTTTGAGTCTCACTTCGTATAATTATTATACATTGTATTTTGGGGGGTGGAAGCTACATTTTAAAGCTAGATAAATACATATATATCTTTTTGTACCATATTGCTCTCTTCTGATTATTTCCACCATGGTTTCTAAAGGGATATGTATGGTTCAAGTCTGTTCAGAACCAACACAAGAACACAATCCCAGGGAGCAAGTGTCTCCTGCTGGAGACAAGGGGAATGCCCAGTTGCTCACATAAAAAGGAACTCCAACACCCCTCCTTCTCGTCTCCTCTAGATGGTCACAGAGACTAAAGCCTGTCACAACAGCAGTAGAAGTTAAGGTAGAAACCATTCCTACAGTTCCTTACTGGGCACAATCAGGTACACATAGTCAAACTCACTCAGTCAGGGTAAGTTTATAGTCCTCAGTTAACCAGGCAGAAATTAGAGGGAAAGAGAGTGGAACACTAAGAAGACTCAAAGAAACATGCAAGCTCCACAGCTGAGGGCTCTCCACAGTGAACTGAATCCTGAACTGGGTGCTGTGAGATGGCAATGGCCTGCTTTTCCATTTGAATTGTAAATTGGTGCACACTTCTCAACACCTCCACCCCAACAGTGTGTAACCCTCACGTCTGGACTCCAGCTGCATAGCATGCTGATAGGGGACACATACTTACGTGTCACTCAACATGAAGTTCCTACATAGGAAATTCTTAGTCAAGAAATGGGGGCAAGGAGTATTGCATCTCAGTGTTATATTCAGTAGCCACACATGTCCAGTGTATAAAGAGCCTGTCCGATTAAAGTGCCCGCAGCTACTCAGTAGCCAAAAATGGAAAAGGGAGTCATGCCAGCCTACTTGAAGATTTTTGTTTACCTGATGACCAAAACATAGATGAGCTACTACCTCTAAAGGTCTTTGGTGATCCACTCCACTTCATGTATTCATCCTTCAGCAGTGAATCTTCATTTTACACGTAGTTCCAGTTGTTCTTGTGCCCTGGCAAACCATTTTTAGCTAGACATCCAGTCATACCTGGAACGAAAATGTTACAGGAAATTTTATTTGTATGTTTTCCTATAATAAATCCTCTAAAACATAGACATAAAACTATTCATGTCTTCCCAATCATATATAAAAAGATATTTATTTATCAGTTATACTGTATAATGTCTTTTCTTATCTATCTGTCTAACTTGACCAAAGGGCTCCTCTCTTTGTCTAGTTCCACCAAAGGTCTGAGCAGGTCGATCATGTAGACATCACACAGCTCCTCACCAGACAGCCATGTGTTTCTGAAAAACCCTAACCCTACGCCTACCCCTAACCCTACCGCAAAAGCAACTAACACGTCTAAGAAAAGCAACTGCCCTGACTTCTAGGTCAATCCTGAAGCTTCCGCCTTCACATGGTACTCTAACTCATTTAAAAATTATAACTGGTAATTTCGGGACCGCCAAATCCTTGTGAGAAGCAAAACCTTTAAGAGATGGACCCTTTGTTTACCTCACATGAAGAACTTTCTTGGCCAGATTTCTTTGGCCTATTCCAGTGGTGGCGAACCTATGGCACGCGTGCCAAAGGGGGCACTCAGAGCCCTCTCTGTGGGCACGCGCGCCTTCAACCCAGCACAGAGTTCGTTACTATAAAGCCAGAAAGATGCGGGACCGGGCTGCTCCCCTCCCAGCTCCCCCTGCGCCGGAGGACTTTTATCACATCACCCTCCCCTCTGCCCAGCAGCCCAATGGGAGCGCTTCCACCCTCTCCTGTCTGGGGTAAGGCGGGCGGCTCACATGCTGCTTGAGGGTGCGGCACGGACTGCAGCCTGTTGAGTCTGTGATTCCCGTGGTGGGGTTGAAGGGGATGTGGTATAGCTGGTCCACAGCTCAAAATTGAAAAGGCAAGTTTTAATAGATAATCGCCGCACTCGCGGCTTAAAGGGGGTTATGGTAGAGTGGCCGGAGCGGTTTCCGGAAGCTTTGTGATGCGGGCGGTCCTCGCTTAAGCGCACAGGTGAGGAGTCGTCCGAATCTGTAATTGTTGCCGGGAGATGCTAATCGCCACACATGATCCACGACCCCGTAATATAGAAGAGAAACGTGAGGTGGATGGAAAGGGGATAAAGAAAGAGAGAAAGAGAGAGAGAGACCGAGCGCGCGCGCACACGGGAAAGGGAATGTAAATGGAAACGGGGGTTAATGGGAAAGACCTGCGTGAAACACTTGAGAAGATAGAAGGGATGACAAAGGACAGCACAGTTACTTCTGAAAATGGAATCCTTAAAGTGTGGAATTCTCTGCCAAATAATTTTAAGTCAATGAGGGCACTTGGGATTGCTTTCCTTACTTTGTTTGGAACATCTTATGGTTGTGAGCAGCTGTTTTCATGCTTTGAATTATATCAGCGTTTCTCAACCTTTAAGTACTTGCGACCCAAGTTTTCATAACAGTTTTAAATGCGACCCCCCAAACGTTTTTTTGAAACCCTAATAAAATGTATTCCTATATTTTTTGCTGCCAATACACCGCTACAAGTTTAAAATTTCCCTACGAATACCGAACTTACGCCACATATGGCAACATTCGTGCCCCCATTTTTGTTACTTTGCGCGGCCCACAGTTTGAGAACCGCTGAATTCTATCAAATCTGACACCAGAAACAGACTAACAGATGACCTGAGTGCTGCATGTGTTGCTCTCAAACTTACAAAGTGTGAGCCAAGGTTAAACAAATTATGAGCATGCATACAACAGCAAAAATCACATTAATTGTTCAAAACCATTCCGAATGCAGACTTTTACCTTTCAATAAAAAGTTGTTTGTATCATTGAAAGCTCTGTTATTATGTTTTTCTTTTAAGACAAAAGATGTTAATGTATGAGTTGTTTTCAGGTTAAACCTGTCAGTATTCAGGTTAAATTGCCGTGTTGGCACTTTGTGATAAATAAGTGAGTTTTAGGTTGCAGTTTGGGCACTCGGTTTCTAAAAGGTTCGCCATCACTGGCCTATTCAGTATAGCCGCTCCAGTTACGGAGGGTCTCTGCCATGTCCCTTGAGTAGCAGGTCCTAAGTACAATACAATACAATTTATTTTTGTATAGCCCAAAATCACACAAGAAGTGTCGCAATGGGCTCTAACAGGCCCTGCCTCTTGACAGCCCCCCAGTCTTGACTCTCTAAGAAGACAAGAAAAAACTCTCAAAAAAAACCCTTGTAGGGAAAAAATGGAAGAAACCTTGGGAAAGGCAGTTCAAAGAGAGACCCCTTTCCAGGTAGGTTGGGCGTGCAGTGGGTGTCAAAAAGATGGGGGTCAATACAATACAGTACAATACACCGAACAGAACAAATCCTCAATACAGTATAAAACTAAAAATTTAATATAAATTTTATAAAACTAAAAAAGTACGGAGTAGAATTTAACAGTAGATGATATCACATAATATGATTTTGATTTATTTAGAGTCCTGGAGACCTCATCCATCAAGCTGCCTCTCCCATTTGGCCATTCCACAGCTGAAATAGCGCTAATCCGATGAAAGGACCCCTCTTTCCCACGATTCCTGCGATCCTCCATCAGGGATGACTTTACCATAAGCAGGCAAAACAACTTGGCAGGTGGGCCGTGGCACCAAGTGCCACATTTGAGTACCGAGAAAAGAAACAGAATAGGTGAGGGTTAGTATCCAATTATAATTATCATGTTACTTATGTTTTAGTGCTAATGACTAACAACAGAGATGCAGTCTGTACAGTTAATCAGCAGCTCTAGTCAGGATATGCTAAACTGAAGTAGTGAGTCTTCAGCCAGGATTTAAAAGCTGAGACCGAAGGGGCATCTCTTATTGTAGCAGGCAGACCATTCTACAGTTTAGGGGCCCTGTAACTAAAAGCTCGACCTCCCACTGTTATTTTATTAATCCTTGGAATCATTAGCAGACCGGCATCTTGAGATCTTAATGTGCGCTCAGGTTTGTAAGTCATGATAAGTTCAGACAAGTGAGCCGGACCTTGGCCATTTAAAGCTTTATATGTTAAAAGGAGGATTTTGAAATCTGCCCTAAACTTAACCAGGAGCCAGTGTAAGGATTTAAGAACTGGAGTTATATGTTCATACTTTCTTGTTCTTGTAATAATTCTTGCAGCAGCATTTTGGATTAACTGGAGGCTGTATAAAGAACAGTTTGAACATCCGGTGAACACCGCATTGCAGTAGTCAGTCCTACTAGAGATAAATGCATGAATTAATTTCTCACAATCCTGTTTATTTAGAAAGCGCCTTAATTTCCCAACATTTTTAAGATGGAAAAAACCTGATTTGGACAACTTTGTAATATGCGCTTTAAATGACACGCTAGAGTCAAAGATAATTCCTAGACTGCAGGCTGATTCAGTAAAATTAATGGTGATTCCAACTGAGTTAAATGATGACAGAATATTGTTGTGATCAACGTCATTCCCTCCAACAATTAACATCTCTGTTTTATCTGTGTTTAAAGAAAGGTAGTTCTCATCCATCCACTCCTTTAATTCACTAACACAACTAATTAAAGACAACATCGGAGAAACTTCATTTGATTTAAATGAAAGGTATAACTGGGTGTCATCTGCATACGAGTGAAAATTAACATTATGTTTCCTAATGATAGATCCCAGTGGAAGCATGTAAAGTGAAAACAGTAAAGGTCCCAGTACTGAGCCCTGTGGGACACCATATTGAACTTCTGTGTATAATGATGGAGTACTGTCAGCACATTTCTGTACATATTGGAATCGATTTGATAAATAAGAACTAAACCAAGCGAGCAGGTGCAATCTTTCCAGGTTCTCCTATTGCTGTGTCAAATTTGAAACAAAGTGTCAGACTGCATGCAAACAAACACAAGTACAACAGAATGCAAACTATCTAAAATATCTGAGCTGTGTGGAGGTTGCTGATGTTTGCTAGACAGATTCAATGTGTATTCATCCCAAAATGAAATTGATGCCCAGACTTCTGTATCCAAATAAGCTCTTGGGGGTCTGCACCTTTTCTAGTCAACACTGGCCAACCAGGTGTCTCTTTTTGGTTTCATTAAGCAGCAATAGTATGAACTGAGGGTGATCTTTGCTTTCCTGTTGTTATAATCACTCAAGCACGACTGACATTCACGGAAACTGACAATTGTTTTGCTGTGTGGTCTTACTTCATTAAAAGGCATCCGTTTAGAAAGCCTCTTGACTTGCATTAACATTCTTAGCGCCTCTTTCATTATAACACTCTTTGATCAGGTCTTTGTTATGTAATTCTCTATCTAGAAGTGTGTCAGGAGTACTCATGAGCCACACCTAACATGGCTCTTCTTTCATCACACGCCTGTCCTTTAAGTAGGTGGGTGGAGGATTCTACCCAGGCAGCCCCAAGAAAGTGTAGACACACAATGTTTTTAGAATCTGTGGGAAGCATCTCCCAACACCAGTAATACTGGAAAACAAGAGTCTTATTAAGTTTGGCTGCCAACTAAGTATGTAACAGAGCTTCTCAGTAAAAGTGTGGCTAACAGCAAGTGAACACCACTTAGATTTTTTGCCGATATACTGTATGCTCCAAGTTACACTGGGCAAGCGTGTCATGTAGTAAAAAACTGGAAATGGTCCTGCTCCTGTTTCATCTCTTTGAGTTTGTAGTATCAGTTGTATTTTGGACTTTTTTTACCTAAATTGATTTCGGGTGGATCCACTTAACAACCTTGGATCGTATATTAATCTCACACATGCTCCTTATTTAATTCATCAGTGTGGTGGACGATCAGGGCCCTTACCTAGCCGGGACCCCTGTGTTATGGAAGGGCTGGGGGAGAGGACTTACAAATGGCATTATCTTCCACAGAGCGCTAGATTATAGCCCCCCTGGATTTCAGGTGTGGCTAGGATTCCCACAGGGCTTCATGGGAGTTGGAGTTCAGCACAGCCCTATTGGTTTCTGTTTGTGCTGCCGGGGGTGCTGTAGGGACTGTGGAGACCTACTTCATTGGGCTTCCATCTCACCCAGAAGTGCTTGCAGACCTCACTAAAGGGCCACTGGAAGTACTCCCGGGTGCAGGATAAAAGGAGGCTGTTGCTGGAAGGTGACAAAGCTTGCTAGAGGATGAGTGGAGGTGGAAAGAGAAGAGAGAGAGAGATAGAGAAAGAGAAAGAGAGAAGGCTGAAGATAAAGTGTTTCTTATATGGTGCTTATTGGTGCTTTGTACTGTGCTCTGCAGGTGAAAAACGATTTGGGAAGCATTTCCCACAGTAGAATAAAAAGCCTGTGTGTGAAAGAACTTGTATCTGCGTCTGTCTGTGTCGGGTGTGAGGAGCTGGTGCACCCCTTGCAGGCCACATCAGATTTATCTTAATTATCTCACTACTTATATCATGTAAGATTTCAATTTGTTTTTGCACTTCCCATTATTTATTTTTTCATATTTTTGGATTATTAGGGGGTTTTGATTTACAGAGAATCTAATTCTGTTATTCATTTCCACTTCACTAGTTTTGATTTGACTGTTATTCATTTTTCACTTTACACTGCACCACCATTCTGAATGCAGTTGATCCCATAATGTTATGTTAGGACAACTGCAGGCGGGTGACGTTTGATATCATTGTCTCAGTGGTATAAAGGTTGATGTCATGCACTTCCAAGTTGTCCAAAATTGTAGGTATTCTAATTCAACCTTGTGTATGTTTTTTGTTACAGATCCTTGATGTCTACCTTTCGATTTAGATTTTTGTCTAGCAGTTTGGTGCTCACTTTTCTGATCTCCCAGTTTCAACTTCTGGCCTGACTCTTTGACTACCACTCTGTTTCCTAGTCCCTCCATTATTTTTTATTCTCAAGCAGAACAAGGACAAAGCTGGATAGGATCATTCAAAGCTTATCCATTAGTAGTGGATGCTCTGTCAGGAAATAATTGGTAACATATTTGAAGAATTAATCTTTTATTTTATTTGTAGTGGGAGTACATAAAATTTCAATTGTGTTTGTTCAATGTTTATAAGTGTTGTGTTTGTCTGACTTTTTTTTTCTTTTATAAAATATTTTTTTTTCCTTCTGCAATTGCAAGGACATCACCAATCATAGCACTCGACCTTTTTGGAGGTCCAAGGGTTTCTTTTCAGGTTCCGAGTTGCATACATTAAAAGAAGTGACCGTGCATTTCAAAAGGGAGGGAGAAAAGGAAGCATCAGAAAAGACCAAGATCTTTCACAACAAACATGTCTATCATTTCATCAAAAGGAACAATCGATCATCACTTTTCATCATCCACGACCCATGGCTGTCAGACCGCTATCTAGATTCACTGCTAAGATTTTGGTTCACATTTCCAAATCTGGGGTGTCTAACCATCCAAGCGTGAGTGCAGTTGTTACATATTTGTTTATTATTATTGCATTTATCTATTTATAGTATAGTTTAGCTCTTTACCTGTCTTGCACTTGTCCTGCACCACTGTCCCATTATTTGACTCCTCTGTATGCTGCAATACCGTGTATGGATGGTATGACAATAAAGCCACTTGATCTGCTATTTTTATATTTTTACACTTCATGAATTCTTATTTTTGACTATTTTTTTATATAATTGCACTGCCTTTTGTGCATATGTCTTTATGGGCAGTGATATTTTGCGGTTTTAAGAGAGGGTGGCACAGTGGGTAGCGCTGCTGCCTCGCAGTTAAAGGGTCCTCCCTGCGTGGAGTTTACAGGTTCTCCCCGTGTCTGCGTGGGTTTCCTCCCACAGTCCAAAGACATGCAGGTTAGGTGCACTGGCGATTCTAAATTGTCCTTAGTGTGTGCTGGGTGTGTGTGTGCGTGCCCTGCGGTGGGCTGGCGCCCTGCCCGGGGTTTGTTTCCTGCCTTGTGCCCTGTGTTGACTGGTATTGGCTCCAGCAGACCCTCGTGACCCTGTAGTTAGGCTATAGCGGGTTGGATAATGGATGAATGGATTTTAAGGGCACCGCCATTACGTGAGTTTAGTTGCTATAATTAAAAATGGTTGCTAGACATATGACCATTATGGTGACCATGATATATAAGATGGCCTCCTCCATTAAACAATATCCAAACTTTTAAACAATTAAAGGGAAGACCAAATGAGAGAATTGAACACTCAAATAGTTTGGGAAAAGATTTCTGGTTTCAAATTTATTTTGTTTTGTTTAACAGTTTTCACTTTGCTCCGTAACTTTTTTACCAATCTTACTGTTACTACACAATAAACACCAATAATGGCTAGCCACAAAAAGGGCAAATACAGAATCAGTCAGTCAGTCATTATCCAACCCACTATATCCTAACTACAGAGTCACGGGGGTCTGCTGGAGCCAATCCCAGCCAACACAGGGCGCAAAGCAGGAACAAATCCCAGGCAGGGCGCTAGCCCACCGTAGCAAATACAGAATCTTTATAAATAAAAAGATATATTTCTACTCTGAGGCACAACATTAGCTCTGAGGAGTACAAGAGGTGAAAGGATTTGCACGAAAGAAAAATCCAAAGCGTAGTCGATGTTATGAGCTGAAAGTCTGCATGGGCCTGTAATTCAAGCCGAACCTAAGACCCTGTGACCTGACCAGACCCTACCCTGCCCAACTGGAGCTAGCAAGTCTGAAGCCTGACATCGTAATGTTCTAACTGATCCTGATTTAATTTGCATACTGCAATGAGCTCAGTAAATATGTGCAAGTAGAACAGCAGGTGTAGTCAAGACAGTTGACAAAAAGTCTAAAATGAAAGTGCACCTATTACTTTAGAATATCTAAAGGAATATTTAAAATAAGAGTTTTATCAGCTTACTTGCACAGCTTTGCCATGTACAGTAATGTGTAAGGATAATTATAAGCTATTTGTCTTACTGGTTATTGCTGGTAGCGAAATGAAAACTTTTGTTGGTCTTCCAAATGAACAACACTGTTGGGCCAACTCACTTTTTACAGTGATGATGAAGTCATTAATTCAATAAGAGTTGTGCAGGAACAGACTTTCATCCACCATTGATGGTTTTAGTGCTGTTCTCTTCTGGTCTATCGTTCTGCCTGTTGCGCCAAAATTACACTCACTGCTGCTGCTGCCTGCGTGGATGCTTAACACTCTGTGGGCAAGTCTAGCAAGCAGAGGAAAAGATGCCTTATGGGTTTTCCACCAACCAAACACATTAGTCTCATCTTCCATGGTGTGATTGCGCTTTGTGTTCCCTGAACTTCATCTTCGTTTTCATTTACAGGTACATTCACCCTTTTCTCAAACTCCACCACTACAATTGTTCTTCTCTTGGCTGCAGGTTCACTAAGTAGCTCATCACTTGATGTGAAGTAGGCTATCAAATGCCTGGCTTCTTGGTGAATATCCTTCCCCCTTGGTACTAGGGTGTTGTACCGTGTTAGCCATTATGAATGTAGAGAAAAGCCAAGCAAAATGACAACTTTTATTAGCTAACTAAAAAGATTACAATATGCAAGCTTTTCGAGGCAACTCATCTTGCCTGAAGAAAGGGCCTGAGTTGCCTCGAAAAGCTTGCATATTGTAATCTTTTTAGTTAGCTAATAAAAGTTGTCATTTTGCTTGGTTTTTCCCTCTTGGTATACGAATATAGCAAGCTTGTGCATTGTCTCTGTTTTTACCTTTCCTGGGTTATTGCTTGATGTGGGCTGTCTATACCCACAGGTTTACAATGGTGTTTGAATCTAGCAAGTCCACAATACAACCAAATTAAGCATAGGGTACAAGTCGTACAAGTCGCCTTTCATTCCTCTCTGAGTCTACCAAAATGGGTGAAGAAATTCCAAAAGGAAGTCCAGGACATCCAGGGCTATGTTATCAGTTGCCTGTGGCTTTCAAGCTTTTGTTGAAGCTCAATGTACGCATCCTTGATTGACTGCAAGGTGGGAAAAACGGTACTAAACATGGTGTCTGACATCTGCCAAACTGTTTTTGTTATTTGGCTTACTGGACCTGTTTCCTTCATGTATTTCGCTAAGGCCTTCACTGCCAGCAATGTTTCTGCAACTTCTGGGACAATATCTGAAAGCTCAACAACATCTAGTGCATGCTTGAGAATAGTGTTGTATGTGTGATCCTGGCAGTCCAGGCGACAATAGGGTGCGAGTGCAGAAATGATGTTTGGTACTTGATCCGTTACCCACCCATCTTTATTCATAACAATGGTATTAAATCCAAGCTTACGTGCGAGGTGTCGATGTAACTCTCTGTATGTTGTCACCAGTTTTTGCTCATTCAAGGGGACATATTGCAGTAGTAAGCACTCTGCTTTTAAGCTTGTACTCTGATGTGACACAGTGGTAGGTGGTCATCAGCCTATATGTCATTAACGTCATGTCATTACAAAATTATATCAGACAAGATCGCTGATATTTCACTGACAACATCCTGTCTGAAATTGCAGAGCGAAATTGACAAAAAATTGCTGGTATAAGAAAACTTGAACCTGGCCTGAACCCAATGTTTAATATTAAAAATGGGCCCCAACAAGACCCAAAACTCTATGCTTTCTTACAGTTTCTTTCAGGGTCATGGTGGGTTGCAGTCCTCTGTTATGAGTTAAAAAGCTCCTAAGCACAAAGGTTCCAAAAAAAGCCCACAAATGTCCACTAGAAAGGGAAATACTGTTAAACCCCAGCTAGTTACAAAAGATAAAAAGAGAACATGTTGTCACAATAACTGACTGAAGACATTGAAAAGGTTTGGAGCAGCCCCCTGTATATTGTGCCCTGGCTGCAATTGGGTAGTTTTGAAGAGAAGTTCACAGGTTTGAGTCCAAAACAGAACTAAACTGAAAGGAAAAATATGGCGGCTTTAAAGGCCACGACAGGACATGGCGCCATCTGAACCAGAAACGGAAGTGATGTCTTCTGGACCGGAAGTGACGTCCTCAATGGCGTTGGGATCTCGTGGGATTTCCCGTGGATGGTTTGCAGAGGATTGATAGAGAAAATGAGTGCAGCTTGTCACCCCCCAGTCTGGCGTGGTATTATTAACTACTATTATTCAGGCCCTCTAGTTTCCTTCCAATCGCACGTTCGTGACAATGTTTAAAAACCCCTGGTAAGGTCTTTGATCTACCTACACGTTTGTTGACCAGAACAGTTCTGAATTTCCTCTTGGTGTCTGGATTTTGACTTTCATGTCTTGTCCGTCTTACTCAGGGTTCACATCAGAGGGTCTGTCCTATTGAGGGAACAATGATAGTTTCTGCAATGCATTAGTCTTCTACAAGTAGCATTGCCATGGATTACAGAAATACAGACCATCATCAAAAAAGGTGCAAATGTGTGATAGTTAGGAAGTTAGCTCTCCATTCTATTCCATCTCAAATGTGCACCCACAATCATCACAATAATCCACAAATATTGAGGAGCAAACTGTCCTACTCCATAGCAATCAAAGATGACCAACATGTACCAATATGCACAGAGAAAATTTAGAATAAAGACAGACATCTTTTCCTAAAGTTAACAGCTCAACATGAAACCTCCCTCCTGCTCCACACCTGCACATGGAGACACATTTTGTGTCATTTGATGCAGGTCAACTGATAGTATGAAACATCTGGGCTCCTTAATTTGGTAACTTTTAAACTGGTTTGGCTTGCTTTGCATTGCCTCGCTTCTGGGGTCTCCATTATAATCAAGGGTGCCGTCATTTCCCAGTTTCTCCACAATGTTGCATATGCATGGGTCAGGGTTGTCGTAAATATATACTGTATTCATTTATAAATCCTGATTTTTCTGTGTAAAGTTGCATGCAAACATCACTCTATTATAAAAAAAAATCTTGGAAGGAGATGAGACGTGATTTTCTCGGAGAGACACTTACACGTCCCATGAGACGAGTCTTTGTGCCAAATGATTTAACCATTCCTGGGGCCAGAAATAAAAGACAAAGAGCGGATGACAAAGTAGAAAGTCATAAAGAATTCAAAAACATTGGTGCGGTACACATGCAGAGCAGGTTAGAGATAATGGAAGTACGAAAATTCGAAAGTCTCAAAAAAGGATAGTGAAGATCGCATTAGCGCAAACAAATGGAAATTATTACTCTATGAAATAATGGAACAGTGAAAAGAGATCAGATATATTGTTTGGATTTCAACTTTAAGTCAGAGACTTGTAGATCGTCTAATTCGTGTTACCATCAGGGAAAAAAAAGTAGTGTTTCTTCCCAAAGAAGAGGCGCATCCACGATAATTAAAAGATTTGTTGTTTGGTGAAAGTGAAATCCAGCGAGAGAAGAATTTCAAGCCCCGCAAGACAAGAGCTTATGCAAAGAGATTTGAAAAAGTCCTGCCAACATAACCATGCACACGGTTCAATCATTTCTCATTTGTGTGAATGCTATTGTCAGACACAGTTCGTGTAGAGAGAAAGAAACGATATTTACTCTTGGGCAGTTATATGTTGTGTTGTCACAATGTAATTACAAACACGGAATCAAAATTCAATGCGATGTTGAAAAGGTAAAAGTGAAAAGAGATTGAATATATGGACGTAGGTGATATGACAGAAGTATGTAGATATTGTTTGGCTTTAAACTTTAAGTCTGAGACTTGTAGATCGTCTAATTCGTGTTGCTATCAGGGAAAAGCAGTGTTTCTTCCCAATGAAGAGGCTTATCTGCGAGAATTAAAAGATTTGTTGTTTGGTGAACGTGAAATCCACATACGCGAGCGGCAGAGTCGTGAATTTGCTGGCGCAAAGCGCACGCAGGTTGGCAAGCAAAGCCCCCTAGTTTTATAAATGTTTTACAAACAGTTTTATAAATCTGACCACGGGTGCTTTTGCCTGTCTCCTCCTTGAACATACATAATTATATCATTTTGTAAATAGTGACCTGCATGATATTAATGTGGCAAAAAGAAAACTTTACCTTGAAACATGTTAGAAAATGTTTGAAAGCCTTGGTAACTACAGGTATATCTTCTTTTTCATCACTATCACTATCAGTCACTCCTGGAGATTCAATGTTGGTCACACTATTCAAAATTTCTTGGATCAGTCATCTCACTTGTGACAAGTACCTGGTCATCAGCGGTGATAAAGTCATTGAAATTGAGTTCTGCAGGGATTCCAGGTGACCTCCGTGCAATAGTAGCCCATAGCTCACAAAGTGATGTGTCTTCCACAGGATCTTCCTCGTCTTCACCGCCATCTGGGTTGAAAGCCATCTTAATTATGCCACTCTTTTTCCAGGCACTAGCGATCATTTATATGGCTCCCTTCACGTTAACTTCAGGCTAACTTTTTTCACAAGCAATGTTGGCTAGCATTTTACGCAAAAGCGTCTTCCTGTAATGTACTTTCACATTTCGAATGACGCCTAAATCCAGAGGTTGAAGAACGGCTGTGCAGTGTGGTGTTAGGTATTCTATGCGTACATTTCCTAAGAGAGGAATGACATTGTGGGCTGCACAGTTGTCAATGAGTAGCAGGATTTTTATTCAATTCTTCTTTTTCATGTCCTTGTCAACCTGTTTAAGCCATTCCCCGAAGACTGGGGTAAGTCATCCAAGCGGGCTTGTTGGCTTTATATTCACATGGGAGGAACAACAGGGCTTCGCTGACTTCCCAACGATAAGTGGCGGAAACTTTTCTGTCCCCGAGGCATTACAACAAAAGAGAGCTGTAAGCCTCTGCTTTGATTTTTTGCCTCCACAACAGGGATCATACCTGGCAGCCAAGGTGTGGTGAGGTAGTAGCTTATAGAACATCCCTGTCTCGTTAGCATTAAAAACATTGTCAGGACTGTAGAAAGCAATCAATGTTTTAACTTCACTGGATCTCCATTCGTTTACTGTCTCGAGTGGAATTGCCAACTCTTCACCGCAGATTGCTTTTGCTGTGATCCCAAAGCGATCTCGAAAGCGAATCAGCCATCCCCAACTGGCAGTAAAGTCTTCATGCCCCAAGACAGTAGCCATTGATTTCACTTTCTCCTGGATGAGTGGCGCAGTAATCGGAATGTTCCTCGCATGAGCATGTTGGAACCACATAAAAACTCCTCTTTCAACATCTTCAAACGCTGCAGTTCGTATACGTTTGCGATGGGGCCCAAGGTTTGCTTCCTGAGATTTCTCCTCAATTTTTGTGCTGCGCTTCAAGAAGGTTGAGAGTGTTGATGGTGAAATTCCAAATTTGCTGGCAACTTCTTTTTTTCTTTAAACTGGAATCAAGAGCCACAAAAATCTCAAGCTGTTTTTCTAAGGTGAACTGCTGCCGCTTTTTTGAGTCAGCCATTTTTTATTGAGGGCAATCGAAAAGCACAACAGAACAAACAGAGCAAAACTTTAACACAACTTTTAACAGCGAAGAAAACTCTGAGGAACTTTTACAATGTTTCTCGTCAGGATCTTTCTACGGAAGTGAACTGCAAACGCAGAACAGCTTAGAGCCTGTCAGAACCGCTCAGAGCAGGGCTAGCTGCATTTCTTAAAGAAAAAATTTCACAAAGTAAGCAACTCTTTTGGTATTCCAAGGCCTTTTGGCACTTCGTTGTAATGAAAGTATCTGCTGAATTTATTTCATAGTAACGAGATTTCTATAGACTTATGTCATATGGGGAAACTGTTGGGACCATAAAAATACTTTGTTGTAATGAAAATTTCAAAGATATTCATTATAACCAAATTTTACTTGTATTTGAAATTTATACAGGATGCTGCTGATTCACACTTGCTTGACGCTCAATCATTTTATAAAAGAAAAATGTAAAAGGTCTTCTTAAAAACATTTGAACAGAACTGCAAAAAAGTGCTGAGAGGAACATACTGTGAACAAATCTCTTTAAAGGCTGAAATATGACTTCTTTAGCATCTCCAGCATAACCAGAGGTAAAATCATTGAAATTTCACACCTTGGATTAGAGCGATTCAAATGAAATTAGGCCCATGGTTTCTGTTGTTGACTACTGAATCTCTTCACACTGACTTCACCTGTGATGTTATGGTGGAAAAAGTCTGAATGGTAAACATCCTTTTCATTCAAAAGTATTCTTTTATGGCTCCTTGCTGTTGTTTCCTTTCTGACTGCAAGGGGTTGCCCCCACCACAATGGTCAAACTGCTCAACATCTGTCAAATGCTAATTTGACATTTGAGAGGGTGTCAGACCACCAAATACTTAGCTCAGCTTCAAACCAAGACTTGCTTGAGGATTAAGCCCCTAATACACCATCTGCAGTAAATTTCTATTTCAACATGTATTTCTATATTGGTTTTAACAACACCATCACACAATCCAAACTGATCATAACATGGCACAATACATGCTCAGGTATATAAGATACATACAGTCGTGCTTGAAAGTTTGCGAACCCTTTAGAATTTTGTATATTTCTGCATAAATATGACCTAAAACATCATCAGATTTTCACTCAAGTCCTAAAAGTAGATAAAGAAGAACCAGTTCAACAAATGAGACAAAATTTTATACTTGGTCATTTATTTATTAAGGAAAATGATCAAATATTACATATTTGTGAGTGGCAAAAGTATGTGAACCTCTAGGATTAGCAGTTAGTTTGAAGGTGAAATTAGAGTCAGGTGTTTTCAATCAATGGGATGACAATCAGGTGTGAGTGGGCACCCTGTGTTATTTAGAGAACAGGGATATATCAAAGTCTGCTCTTCACAACACGTTTGTGGAAGTGTATCACGGCACGATCAAAGGAGATTTCTGAGGACCTCAGAAAAAGAGTTGTTGATGCTCATCAGGCTGCAAAAGGTTACAAAACCATCTCTAAAGAGTTTGGACTCCACCAATCCACAGTCAGACAGATTGTGTACAAATGGAGGAAATTCAAGACCATTGTTACCCTCCCCAGGAGTGGTCGACCAACAAAGATCACTCCAAGAGCAAGACGTGTAATAGTCGGCGAGGTCACAAAGGACCCCAGGGTAACTTCTAAGCAACTGAAGGCCTCTCTCACATTGGCTAATGTTCATGTTCACGAGTCTACCATCAGGAGAACACTGAACAACAATGGTGTGCATGGCAGGGTTGCTAGGAGAAAGCTACTGCTTTCCAAAAAAAAAAAAAAAATTGCTGCTCGTCTGAAGTTTGCTAAAGATCACGTGGACAAACCAGAAGGCTATTGGAAGAATGTTTTGTGGACGGATGAGACCAAAACAGAACTTTTTGGTTTAAATGAAAAGCGTTATGTTTGGTGAAAGGAAAACACATAAGAACCTTATCCCATCTGTGAAACATGGTGGTGGTAGTATCATGGTTTGGCCCCGTTTTGCTGCATCTGGGCCAGGACGGCTTGCCTTCATTGATGGAACAATGAATTCTGAATTATATCAGAGAATTCTAAAGGAAAATGTCAGGACATCTGTCCATGAACTGAATCTCAAGAGAAGGTGGGTCATGCAGCAAGACAACGACCCTAAGCACACAAGTCGTTCTACCAAAGAATGGTTAAAGAAGAATAAAGTTAATGTTTTGTAATGGCCAAGTCAAAGTCCTGACCTTAATCCAATTGAAATGTTGTGGAAGGACCTGAAGCGAGCAGTTAATGTGAGGAAACCCACCAACATCCCAGAGTTGAAGCTGTTCTGTATGGAGGAATGGGCTAAAATTCCTCCAAGCCACTGTGCAGGAATGATCAAAAGTTACCAGAAACGTTTAGTTGCAGTTATTGCTGCAAAGGGGGGTCACACCAGATACTGAAAGCAAAGGTTCACATACTTTTGCCACTCACAAATATGTAATATTCGATCATTTTCCTCAATAAATAAATGACCAAGTATAATATTTTTGTCTCATTTGTTTAACTGGTTTCTCTTTATCTACTTTTAGGACTTGAGTGAATATCTGAAGATGTTTTAGGTCATATTTATGCAGAAATATAGAAAATTCTAAAGGGTTCACAAACTTTCAAGCACAACTGTATACAGTCATGACTCGGTTAACAACGTCCCAACTAATGATTACTGTACTTTAACAACAGAGATTCCACAGAGATACAATAAATTAAAATAGAATAATTTAGAAATGTCATTGTAATTGGCCATATTTTAGTATTATTATTGTTATTAATGTATTATTGTGTGTTACTGTATTTCAATAATTAATTTATGTGATGTATGTATTACACTAATGTTAGGTTAGGTCATTTGAGAATAGATTAGCTTAAAGTGGGTTGCGTCAGATCAGGTGTATACTTGATGCGTCATCACAGTGAAGGTGACATACTGTAAAGGCACATCCCTGCATGCTGCTGGAGTACAGCTAGTCTTTCTCCACACACTGCACATGGAATGTAACAATGCAGAAGTGGTGACTTGTATCCAAAGTCAGTGAAGTGAAAATGACATAAAATACAGAGCTGCACATCCCCATCCCCTTAATATACATCAATGTGCTTAACGACAAAAACAACTAACAATGCACTGGTTCAAACTACCTGTATATACCATCATTAAGCGAGACATAACTAACTCATGATCTCAGCAGCCTTGTTGATCCACCACTCCTTCTGTTTTTGTTTTACACTTCTGCAGGAGGGAAACTGATGAAGGATTTGCAATATAAGCTTGAAATGCTGCTTTCTGTGTCTCTGGGATGGAGGGAATCTTGTCTGTGGCTTCATTAAACCAGTCTAGTTTCTTCCCCTTGGGGAATCACTGGAGGGCTGTGAGCAGCTAGGTCCACAGTTCATCAACATCAGGACTGGTAGTAATGATGTCACCATCCCTGGTTGGGGTTGGGATGTGTTCAAGCTGAATGTAAAGATGACTTGTCATACAATTCTGGTGTTGATGGTTACAAGGGATGCAATGATGAGGTGTTTGCTTGGTGGGTTGTTTTTCTAGTAGGTGATCGGAGTACAGCGTGAACGTTGGACTGGACAAGCCTATGGTCTGTGGACTGGCCGAGTACAAATGGGACAAACTTTGTTTAAGACTCCTTTTATTGGTCCCTCTTCATTAGGGGTAGGCAGCGCCATTTTCATTTGAAAAAGGCTGCCTAGTCACTCCAGCAATATATGGATGAGGCACTTGTCCTGGGAGTGCCTCTGAATGGCTATCACACCAATATTGCCATGTGTGTGGGTTCCATACTAAGAAAAAACACCTTCGCCCAATGGTCTCGATCTGTTGCCAGTGCCATAGGACTTTGATATGGGAAAAAGGATGAGGCAGATAGATGGAAGGAAGAGCCTACACAAAGGAGTTGTTTATATTGATGGTAGTGAGGGTATGTAATCCTCAATCACAACGCTTCACTTCCTGTCAGGAATCAACATGGCAAAATGTGTACAGAACAACAAGAGACAGAAGGAAGTTGCACCACTTTGGGTAGACCCTTGGTGGTACATCGTGGGATTGTTAAATCAGTCTTAGTCAGGCCCAACCAGGAGTTCACAACTTCCAACGACATCGCTCAGGAGATCATTGATCACGCAAACCACTCAGTGAAAGATACACACACACACATTGTCACATGCATGAGATTATCCTGCATCTTCTCTTTGTCACGGATGGTTACTAAGTGCCAACTGATAGGCAAAAATGGCAAATGTAAAAAGAAAATGTAAAATAAAATGTACAACACAAAGTGTACAGAAAGTGAAGGTATCTGAATACTTGTCTGAATGCAGTATGTATATTATATATATTCGTATATACTGCTCAAAAAAATTAAAGGAACACTTTTTAATTAGAGTATAACATCAAGTCAATGAAAGCACTTTGGGTAGACCCTTGGTGGTACTTGAGGGGCAACAATGAGACGACCCCCAATGGTTTAACAGGTGTAGACCACTAACATTTTTCCCTCCTCACCTTTTTTGACTGTTTTTCACTAGTTTTGCATTTGGCTATGGTCTGTGTCACTACTGGTAGCATGAGGCGATACCTGGACCCTACAGAGGTTGCACTGGTAGTCCAACTTCTCCAGGATGGCACATCAATCAATACGTGCCATCGCCAGAAGGTTTGCTGCATCTCCCAGCACAGTCTCAAGGAAATGGAGGAGATTCCAGGAGATAGACGGTTATTCTAAGAGAGCTGGACAGGGCTGTAGAAGGTCCTTAACCCATCAGTAGGACCAGTATCTGCTCCTTTGGGCAAGGAAGAACAGGATGAGCACTGCCGGAGCCCTACAAAATGACCTGCCACTGGTGTGAATGTCTTTGACCAAACAATCAGAAACAGACTTCATGAGGGTGGCCTGAGGGCCCGACGTCCTCTAGTGGGCCCTGTGCTTACTGCCTGGCACCACAGAGCTTGACTGGCATTTGCCATAGAATACCAGAATTTGCAGATCAACCAATGACACCCTGTGCGTTTCACAGACGACAGCAGGTTCACCCTGAGCACATGCGACAGACGTGAAAGGATCTGGAGTAGCCATGGAGAACATCATGCTGCCTGAAACATCGTTCAGCATGACTGGTTTTGTGGTGGGTCAGCGATGGTCTGGGGAGGCATATCCATGAAGGAACGCACAGACCTCTACTGGCTGGAAAATGGTACATTGACTGCCATTAGGTATCAAGATGAAATCCTTGAACCCATTGTCAGACCCTAAGCTGGTGCAGTGGGTCCTTTGTTCCTCCTGGTGCACGAAAATGACTGACCTCACGTGGCAAGAGTATGCAGGCAGTTTCTGGAGGATGAAGAAACTGATACCATTGACTGCCCCCCCCCCCCCCTCACCTGACCTAAATCCAATAGAACACCTCTGGGACATTATGTTTCAGTCCATCCGACGCTGCCAGGTTGCAACTCAGACTATCCAGGAGCTCAGTGATGGCCTGGTCCAGATCTGGGAGAAGGTCCCCAGGACACCATCTGTCATCTCATTAGGATCATGCCCCGACGTTGTCAGGCATGCATACAAGCACATGGGGGCCATACAAACTACTGAGTACGATTTTGAGTTGCTGCAAAGAAATGTCTGCAAAATAGACTAGCCTGTCGCATCATTTGTTCACTTTGATTTTCAGGGTGTCTTTGAATTCAGTCTTCTGTAGGATGCTAACTTTCATTTCCATCAAATGATGTGGCATCCTTTCATTCCTAACACATATCAATCCAAATCGGTATAGATATCCAGCATTTTGTTATTCCCATAGAGATGTGATGTGTTTTCAAAGTGTTCCAAATAAACACTATATACATACACTGTATACAGTGTGGCGTGAAAAACTATTTGCCCCCTTTCTGATTTATTATTCTTTTGCATGTTTGTCACACAAAATGTTTCTGATCATCAAACACATTTAACCATTAGTCAAATATAACACAAGTAAACACAAAATGCAGTTTTTAAATGATGGTTTTTATTATTTAGGGAGAAAAAAAAATCCAAACCTACATGGCCCTGTGTGAAAAAGTAATTGCCCCCTGAACCTAATAACTGGTTGGGCCACCCTTAGCAGCAATAACTGCAATCAAGCGTTTGCGATAACTTGCAATGAGTCTTTTACAGCGCTCTGGAGGAATTTTGGCCCACTCATCTTTGCAGAATTGTTGTAATTCAGCTTTATTTGAGGGTTTTCTAGCATGAACCGCCTTTTTAAGGTCATGCCATAGCATCTCAATTGGATTCAGGTCAGGACTTTGACTAGGCCACTCCAAAGTCTTCATTTTGTTTTTCTTCAGCCATTCAGAGGTGGATTTGCTGGTGTGTTTTGGGTCATTGTCCTGTTGCAGCACCCAAGATCGCTTCAGCTTGAGTTGACGAACAGATGGCCGGACATTCTCCTTCAGGATTTTTTGGTAGACAGTAGAATTCATGGTTCCATCTATCACAGCAAGCCTTCCAGGTCCTGAAGCAGCAAAACAACCCCAGACCATCACACTACCACCACCATATTTTACTGTTGGTATGATGTTCTTTTTCTGAAATGCTGTGTTCCTTTTACACCAGATGTAACGGGACATTTGCCTTCCAAAAAGTTCAACTTTTGTCTCATCAGTCCACAAGGTATTTTCCCAAAAGTCTTGGCAATCATTGAGATGTTTCTTAGCAAAATTGAGACGAGCCCTAATGTTCTTTTTGCTTAACAGTGGTTTGCGTCTTGGAAATCTGCCATGCAGGCCGTTTTTGCCCAGTCTCTTTCTTATGGTGGAGTCGTGAACACTGACCTTAATTGAGGCAAGTGAGGCCTGCAGTTCTTTAGACGTTGTCCTGGGGTCTTTTGTGACCTCTCGGATGAGTCGTCTCTGCGCTCTTGGGGTAATTTTGGTCAGCCGGCCACTCCTGGGAAGGTTCACCACTGTTCCATGTTTTTGCCATTTGTGGATAATGGCTCTCACTGTGGTTCACTGGAGTCCCAAAGCTTTAGAAATGGCTTTATAACCTTTACCAGACTGATAGATCTCAATTACTTCTGTTCTCATTTGTTCCTGAATTTCTTTGGATCTTGGCATGATGTCTAGCTTTTGAGGTGCTTTTGGTCTACTTCTCTGTGTCAGGCAGCTCCTATTTAAGTGATTTCTTGATTGAAACAGGTGTGGCAGTAATCAGGCCTGGGGGTGGCTATGGAAATTGAACTCAGGTGTGATACACCACAGTTAGGTTATTTTTTAACAAGGGGGCAATTACTTTTTCACACAGGGCCATGTAGGTTTGGATTTTTTTTTCTCCCTAAATAATAAAAACCATCATTTAAAAACTGCATTTTGTGTTTACTTGTGTTATATTTGACTAATGGTTACATGTGTTTGATGATCAGAATAGCTTTTCACACCACTGTATATGAGTATTTATAAAGACTTTTAAAAAATTTTGATGGGTTTCCTAGCTAGAACTAGATGGTGCAAAGACACAATTAAGGGCCATACAGAGAATGGTAGAAATATATTAGCAGATTAAAACTGGTACACCATTCCTGCCATGGTGATTCGCATGCCAAAAGTAATTACTTTGCGATGAAAAGACAGCACATGGTGCTGTTGAAGGCTGCCTTAAAATATTTACATGGTGGTGAATGGGCAAGCAACCAAGGCTGACTAACACTTTCAGAGGGAAAGGCCATTAAATCTAAATGGAGGACGCATGAAATTCAAGTGGGAGTCTGATGTGAAGTCAAAGAGCACTCCAGGCCCATCCCAAGGTCTCCATTGCCAACTAGATGCCCTTAAGAATCATGCAACTGTAAAGGTATTTGCCAGAAGGCAATACCAGTGTGGGGCATAATAGCCACCTCTTGCTTGTGGTTAGACAAGCTTGGAGTTGGTTGAGAAGGAAGAGAAGTCTGGGTTTGAAGAAAGTTGGCAAACTACCTATATGATTTTTTTGAGATGCAGTAACCACATCATAAAACAGTCAAGGAAGACCAATGGTGCAGTAGGTGCTTTAAATTTGTTCTATATTACCTCTTGTATAGCCCTCCATGGTATTTTATTGATAACTTTAGACTTTCTTGGCTTTATTCCAAGACTGGAGAGACAGCAGACTGATATTAGAAATATTACTAATCGCTGTTAACTCTTTTGATGTTATTTTCTTCTTGGGTATAAAAATTAGGATTAAATGCAGAAATTGATGATTGCCAATAACAATTGGGAAAGGGTGAACTCCCCACTTCATTCTGAACACATCTTCAAGGAAGACTGTATCAGTTAAAGCCACTGTACATGCCTGCTGAGAACAGGGTAGTAGGACACTGGGTCAGGTTGGCAAAAGACAATCTTTACTCAGGTAGGTCTACATGGGGAAGAAAGATAAATCTTTATAAGAAAAAATAAGGCATACAGAAAGATGAGGCTTTCTGGTGTGTTTCTGAACTGTCAATGATTCTCATATGGATAGGGACACCAGCAAAGTTGAGCCAGTTGAAAAGGCATGTGATCATTGCGTTTGCACGGAGTCAACAGCCTCAACAGGGTGTACACTTCTGCAAACTTAAGCGGGAAAACCATCAAGAACGGAAACACAGAAAGTTAAATAAGATGTAATGAAGGCCTGACCTTGAGACTGAGAGGAAGCCCCTTACTCAAAATTTCACAGAACACTGCTTTTGGTTAAGTGGGATGGGAGCTGAAAAGGTGCAAATACCTCATTGCAGCAACCAAAATATCTAATTCCTTATAAAGCAGATGGAAGGCTCTCTTTACCTTACAGACACCCTAAAGTTTATGTTTTAAAATTGTGTTCCTTGTTTATGAGAATAACAAAGGTATCATGGTAATGTGTTTAAATGTTGGTAATGGAGTTGGGGGTACAAGAAGGAAAATGACCAGGACTGATTTCTGCAAGCTATACACAGAAGTAATAAACTGCACTGGCCAGGCACAAATAATTTGTCAGAACAAATACTGTGTATAATATAAATTTGTTGCCATGAATGAGGGAACATGCAGGAAAGAAAAACTTTTCATGACAGAAACAGGAGTCTAGGGAGAACATGCAAGCTTCAGGTAGATAATGATCAGCCAGGAATGAAAGTCATATCCTTGGAGGAGTAGTAGTAGCAGTGTTAACGTTTTTGCAAGAATGGCACAAAATTTATTAAGCCTTTAAACAGATGATCTAATTTTTCTGCTTTAACAAACTATGTCTGCTATTAACATTGCCTAACGTGGAGTTTTGGAAAGTCCCCACACGCACAATGGGGCAGACCTCTGACTTTGATTTCTTCTCTTTTTTTGTAAAACAGCGACTTCCAACAAGCTTGACATTCAACTTCCCTTTTTTCACTTCTTTATATTAAAAGAAAAAAAATAACAAAAACAATGATGACATAGCAGAAGAGTTTTCGGGCGAAGTCAAGATCTATACTAAACTAAAGGAATTATACTTGTCTAGAGTACATGATGAATAGACATAATTAAAAGCAAAGAATTTTTTAAATATTTAACCATTAAAGATTTTTAAGCATCTTTTGAATGTAACCTGCAGCTCAAATGGATATTTAACATTAGATATTTGGGGTTCTAGGCTAGGTACATTTAAATGTCCCTTAAATGCATACAAGAGAAGATTAATTTCTATTAATAAAGATAGGGAAGTAAAAAACATCTGCCCTGTGGGTGGATTGTTCATGTGGGATTTTCCATTGGTAATTTCTCAAATACGTTATGGTATTTCATCTCAGTTTTAGAGGACTATGAAAGATACGATAGATTAAGGGGGTTTATATATAGGCAACACAAGCTCTCACTCAAAACAATTTAAAGAGGCTTGAAACTTGGGACTCTCTATCCTGCCTAGATAGTGTGTCATTCCAGTACAGGCTAAAGAGCATTACAGACAAATAAAAATGTGAATACTGTGGGGGAAAATTACTAATGCAATAATAGTGTTTGATTTCATCTTAGAAAGAAGGTCAAACACCAAGTTACAGGCCTTAAAATACAATCACCCATTGTAATTGAGATCATTAAACATGAATGTGGGGCACAAATTTATAAGGCTCAATGGCTACCACAATTTTAATAATATAATTAAAGTGATTTTATCATTAAGCTCAGCTTCATGAAAATATCAAAACTGTACACAAGTTAAACTAAACTGCAGCATGCACTGCTTAGTTCCTCCTTACCTTGGCTATACAACTATAGACCATCTGCTTGTTTCTTTAGAGATGAACAGCACTCTTGAAATTGTACAATATGGGGACCGGTTTACTTTTTCTTCCACTCCATATATGGAGGCATTTATATAAAAGGGAGACTTCTGTTATATTTATGAAAAAACATATTTCCTTAAAAGTTAAACATAACAGAATTGAAAGCTGGCATAACAGTTTTAAGAATTAGCTTATATAGTATAGGACTATGGTGATGAGTCAAAGACATTCTTATGATAACTGCTTATATCAGCTTCATTAATACAGTATAGTATAGCAACTCTAACCAATTGATAAGTGCCACATTTTGCATGAAAGATTTAAAATATTTGTACAAATATATACTTAAAAGTTTTTCTATTAACATGCTATCTAAAGTAGAATGAATTATGCAGTATTTAATATCTTTAAAAAGTTTCTGCAACAGATTAATCAGAACAAAAACAGCATTCAAGTACAACACGTCTTCCCCTTCACTGCTGCACACATAAGTACACATACTGTATACAGTGCAGAGTATATGGACTTCAGGAACATTGTATGCTTACACACCTTCTGTGTAGAATTTGAACATTTACTTCATTTTCATCTGTTAACTCCAATTTTCTCCCTTCATACAAAGAGATGTTATTCAAACAAGTGATAAATCTAACTTGTCACCTCAAGTGTGTGTGTGTGTGTGTTTGCCGTTACCGTTTACCTGTTGTGGTCTTTGCTACCAGTAAATACTTCATCTTCCATGTCCCTTTAATGGAGAAAGCTTGTAATGTGATGATATAAATATCCACTTGTCACGAAACACTGTCTTCGGTCAGTTGCTGCTAGCAGTTCATAGCCGGACGGAGCTCAAGGTACCCCAAAACCCAGATAAAGTACAAAGTCTCTTGAAAGTAAAGTCACCAATGTTTATTGCAAAAAAAAAAAATGATAAACCAGTATTGGTGGAAGAGATACATGACAAAATCCACAACAAAAAATTAAAAAAATATATATAACAATCCAGCAGAATAAAAACAGTAGTTTCCAACAAACAGGACGAATTGAATAAATTACTGAAATAATTAATGTATAGTACTTATAGGCAAGGTTCATAAAATATTCATAGTCCAAACTACCAAAAAAATAAAACTGTACAAAGTAAAGGGTCGAATAACTGTTCCCATGGCTCTGTAGCAGCCAAAATCTCTCCGCAAGTGCTGAAGTTCTCCCCAAAATCTAGGAGACTTACTGGCTTAAAAAGGCTGGAAAAATACCTTTAAGACAACCTTGAGCATGGGGATAAAATGAGCCTTTGTAATACGCAGAATAGTGACACCTATCCTCACCACTACCCCTTACTAATGGCACTGAGCCTTTTAAGTATTTCCTACCCAGTCGCTTAAAGGAAACGGGCTTCTACCATTCAGATAGAGGGAGAGGAACACAGCCTTATCCCTACTTTATTCCTACATATATACCATCTTACATACATCTCACACATCCCCATGGATTAAAATGACAATAAGACATAATATACATGAATAAATGAAGTAAAACTATTACCATACCCGTACTGCGATTGCTTTCCCCCTTTCCCGTTTCGTGCTTCCCGAATGTTGCAAAATCGGCTGCTTACCAGCTTTTAGCAGCATAAAGGGATTACGCAGCCACACGTGCCAAGAATGAAAACTGCATGTCAACTGACCACTAACGCAGCTAGTCTGGTTAAAAAGAGGAATCCGCCATGCCGGTACTTGAAGGCATTATCTAACAAAAAAAAAAAAATCTGATATTTAATCGGAATGATGTGCCAACATTAAGTGTCTTAGGGGGAATCTTCACTTTACAAACCTTTCAGTACTGCTCCCATCAAATCTTTACTATACTTTATTTTAATAGCGGCTGATGCCAATTCTTCTGGCTCTCCTCAATGACAAAAGGCACGGTGACAGTTCTACTACCATCACACCACTCGGCACAGAATGATGCACTGCAGATATCTGTACACAAATATATAAACCAAAAATTGTGGGAACCAATTCAGAAATGTTTGATAAAACACATATAGCTCATCAATGCAAATATGAAAAAGCCTTCCTAGTATCAAAGGGAACAACTGAAAATAAAAGCATCCCCAATGTTATACATTTTTGATGTTGTAGCATTAAAGATAACCATGTTTTTAACACAGGGCCTTGGTTAGCACTGTTGTATCACAGCTTATGGAAACTAGACTCAGATCTCAGACTAGTCATGATCTGTGTGCAGACTGTCTTCTCCATGTTTTTTTTTTTTATTTTTCTTTCTTCCTGAGGTATTCCAATTTTACTTCCAAATCCCAAAGATATGCAATTTATGTTAACTGGCAATTCTAACCTGGGACCCATAATTTGCTTGTTTCTTGCCCAGCACCCAAACTTCACAACTGGGCTTCAGTAGGCCGCAAACCTCACCCAGATTAAATGGGTTCCAAAATGGATAAATGACCATAGCATTATAGAATTAAAAATGAATTCATCAATGTAATCCATAATTAAGGATTCTGTTACTTGTTTATCTGTAATTGATTTATTAAAATAGTCACTTTGCACTGCAATTGAATTAGCTACCAATAAAATTAAGGTCTTATTCCTAATTATATACTCAGTATAAATAGCTAAACAAAAGAGATTCAATTTACATGCCGGAAAATACAATTTAAGCTGCAAAGGGCATTACAACCTGTATAGCACAGAAAATTGTTACCATTAACAGAGCATTTCATATTCTCTTCTCTTATTTCCTTATTTTAACTGATCAGCATTGTACAGAAAATATCTTATTTTACAATAATTGTAGGTAAATTTTGGATGCTGCAAGATTATGAAACAAAAACAATGGGTAAAAATTGTGCAGATGTTATTTTACTCAATAACATACAACCATGACAGTTTAGCCACTGTACCATTCTAAGGAAATACTGCTTTAGTACACCACAGGGGCTCATTTATTCCAATTTAAAAAAAAAAAAAAAAAAACATACATTATACAGTTAGGAATTTTACCAGGCCATTAAATAGAAAAAAATACTTTGTAAATATAATGCATATCATTTCAATAGCAAAAAAAGATTTCAAGATATCACAAATGTAACATTAGTGCCATTATGTATAATAACATCTGTTCCTGTCCAGCTTTTAAGTAAATACCATTAGTACTATAATTCCCAAGCTTCCATTCTTATGGAAAGTAAACAGAATGAAACATATGTAGACCACGCTTTCTCTTATAAAAACTATAAATGCAATATATAGAAATACCCTTTCACAAAAAAGTAATAACTCATAGTCCAATACAAACATCTGAAGAAGTCAGAGATTCTGATTTAACCGAACTGCTATCACTGTTGCAGTCTTTAATTTGGTGCATTTGCCCAAAACATTACGGTGTTCCTTGCATTAATAGAGGGGGTTCTTCCAGAATGTTCAAGAAAACCTTGCTTTGTTGGCAGCTGTTCTCCATTTTAGCATAAAATGAAATGCAAAATCTGGTGCACATTTGTGAAATTAAAATATCTTACACTGATTCACATTAAAAATGTTCCTTCTTGAATGTCTCCTGGCTTGGTTAACTGCTGTTCGTACAGCATATTCAAAGACCTGCTGTACCCCTCGGTTACTGAGGGCTGAGCACTCCACATACCCTTTAGCTTTGATCTCATGGGCTAGTCTTTTTCCATCGGCTGCAGTAATGCATGCTGAACGGTTTGGTCCCATTTCACGCTGGTCAGTCTGAGCAGCTACCACCAGGATAGGAACTTTAGGCAAGTAGCTCCTTATTTCATTGATCCACTTATTACGAATGTTTAAAAAGGACATGTGATTTGCTACTGAATAACACATAAGTACAACATCTGCTTGCTGGTATGATAATGGACGGATTCCCTTAAAGGCATCATTTCCAGCTGTATCCCAGAGACCCAAACTAATCTGTATTCCATCCATAAAAACTTCCACTCCTGTGTTTTCATATACCGTAGGCCTATAAATATCTGGAAAAGTCTCAGTGGTGAATCGAACAAGCAGAGCTGTCTTCCCAACAGCTGTGTCACCAACCAAAACACATTTTACAGAGTTCATTTTTTTTGTCCAAAAATACAGTTGATAACAGCAAGTACACCCTCAGTTTAATGCAAAATAAGAGGGTCAAGCTAGATCTGCTTTTCTGCAAAGCATTAGTACCTTTGGGTAACAGCAATATTAAGTAACAGTTGACGTTTCGCTTTTTTCATAATTTCTGTGTACTTCACCCTGTGTGGAGAAAAAGAAAAAATATTTAATTTTAGGAAGTGTTCCTGATGTCAACATATAATTTTGGCTAAAACAAGGTCCAAACCAAATATAACCTAGTCTTATGAAAATACTCTCCAGTACATGGGAAAGCACCTACACAGAGGACAACGTTGTCACATTTCTGTCAGCTATCTCGATGGAACTTTCAAATTAAACTCAGCTGCAGCTCTAGTTTAATAACCAGACAGCTAACAGTGTGATGAATCACATAGGGTTTGAGGTTTTATACTCTACAGCTCAGGAAGTCCTCTGAAGAGATACTTCTCAGGCAATTCAACAATTTACTGTAAATCCTGTAACACTGCAGACTCTAAGACTTTCATGGAGCTCCTCTGAACAGACACTTATAATTTTCTGAAACAGCTAGATACTCTTCTTTGTGTGTTTGAAGAGTGTGTGTGATTTTAAATACAAAGCCACACACATACAAGCAGTATTTTGCCTCAAAAGAACAGGAACTGACAACACTCCCACATGCTACCTGTATCGCTCCACAACAACTAAACCAAGAGGAAATACAGGGTTTCATTGATTTTAGGATAAAAAAAAGTAAAACTTCATATAAGAAAACCTACGCTTTGTTGGGCAGAACTGTTAAAAAGTGCCATACAAAGTTAGTTAAATTACCAAACAAATTACTATTGCGTTTAAAAAATAAATCTTACCATTTTAGCAATTCAATGATACTGTTGATTTTTTGTCTAATACATCTATAAATAAATTAAAAAGACTAAAACTGTATATTCTGAAAAGCATACTTGTGATTTGAGTCTTTTTAAAGTAAAATTGAACCTATTCAAAGGAGAAGTGAATCCACAATGCATTTCAATCCATAATGTTCTCTCCAAATCAACTGTTTTACAATATGTTGCAGACTGGTAATAATAGTCTTAGTGTATGAAATGTTGTTTCTTTTCTGGAAACAGAATTACAAAATCTCTACACTGCCCCAATAAACTCAGTCTTTTAATAATTTAAACCCATAAAATACTATGCAGGTTTATTAGCATCTACCCACCTATCTAAAAACTTCCTTCATCCAGGCTAGGACCAGAGTGACTCGAGCCTGCTCTGGCAGCATCAGGCATAAGCCCATACCATTGGATCACAGGATACTCTTATACCACACTAACTCACATAGAGACAATTTAGAATCACCTGTCCACTAACCTGTATGTCCTTGCATTGTGGGAGGAAAACCAGACGACCCTCAGACAAACCCACATACACATAGTGAGAATATGCAAACTCCACAGATTTGGCGAGTAAACTAGGATTCAAATCCAGGATTCTGAAAGCTAGCCTATGGAGCAGCTCTAAGCAGTAAACCACCACACTACACCTAAAGATAAAGTAGCATAGCCTAAATTTTAAAATACATTTAAAAATGCCACTGCTGCTCATTTCCTACTGAAAAAAATGATTTGTTGTGGGTGCCACTTGGGATAGAAATAGATGCACACTGATGATGCAAAGCTCTCCCAAGGCATTCAATATCAAATACAGCTTTCTACTGTCAAATGTCTGTGGCATAGGATGGAAGCTCCCATCATCATATACAGTACAGCTGGCTTCACAAGGTAAGCATAAATTAATTTTCATGAACATTTCAGAATTAACTATCAAGAACAGAATAAAATATATAACCAAATCCAACATCAGCTCCTTATCTGGTGTATGCAGTGAACACTGTATACCAGAAACTTGCAATCTGAAAATACCACACAGCCTGCAAGTAACACTGTGTTATAAGTTTAAATATAACAAGTTCTAAGCCTGACATAAAACCCATCCCTGATATAATGGAGAAACGAACCAAAGTCCATGTCTGATAACCACACTTGGAGTGTGAACACAGACACAGACTCATCAATGCCTGCATTTCGCGAGATACCTCAGACTGGGGGCAGTGTTGGTACGGGTACTGGTGAACATCTAGTTCTGCATTGACAGCATTCTTACCTACAGGATCAGTGTTTGGTAATGCAACACTTTGACCTTGGATTGAAAAACAATGAAAATAACTGAATGTAGTGCAAAACATCACTGGCTGCAGTCTCACTACAATTGAACAAAACCACTGCCATTGTAGAATTCTGGCCACTCCAGACAACATTCACCTCCACACTCTCCAACAGGTGGTACATTGGTATCTGGACATTCACCATCATATTTAACAGCAGCTTTTAACACAAGTAATACACATGATAAAATGGCCCTTTGACATCTGACTATGTCGGCACTACATGATTGACTCATATTTATATGTTCATTAGTTCTTTGAACATGCAACACTGACCATCAAAACATGATTTTCAAATTTATTTTCAAGGGCCCTCCAAAACTTTGATTTTCACACATTCAGTGAGACCGAAGGATTAATTAAAGGGTCTCGGACACAACCATGAAGCACATATTTCATAAGCTGAACATAGAGCAGCTGTCTTCTACGAGGTGTGGCAGAAAAGTAATGAGACTGGCAACACTGCAAGCGATCTGGCAACGCTGCGCTGTTGTCCTTGATAGAGCACGTGTATCAGTACCCTCCCATAGCTCAGTGCGAGTTTCAACTCCTTCCATTAACTACGTGATTTTTGTGACTGCTATTAGCGAAGTTGCGTTTTTGGTTGTGCGTCACGCAAAATGGAACAGCGGAATTTGGAGCAACGTTGTGCCATTAAATTTTGTGTTAAACTTGGAGAATCGGCAAGTGTGACGTTTGAAAAGTTAAAACAGGCCTATGGACATTCTTTATCCCGAGCTAAAGTTTTTCGCTGGCACAAATCATTTTTGGAAGGCAGAAAACACGTTGAAGATGAACACCGTTCAGGGAGGCCTTCAACTTCGAAAACCAACAAACTGTCAACCAAGTTTTTTATAAAGACGTCCTTGAAAGGCTCAGAAAAAGGGTCATTTGCGTGAGACCAGACATTGCAGACAAATGGATGCTCCATCATGACAACGCCCCATGTCACACTGCCCTCTCCATAACAGAATTTTTGACCTCAAAAGGCATTCCTGTGGTTCACCAGCCCCCTTATTCACCTGACCTCAGTCCGTGTGACTTTTTCCTTTTTCCTAAACTGAAAAATGTCCTCAAAGGACGTCATTTCGGGACTTTAGAAAACATCCAAAAGAGTGTAACGGCCATGCTGAAGACCATACCGGTTGAAGACTTCCAGCGCTGCTACCAACAGTGGGAACAACGTCTCCATCGGTGTGTAGCTGCCCAAGGGAACTACTTTGAAGAGGATAACATTGATGATTGAAAAAAATAAAAACTTTGGTAAATAAAAAATCAGTCTCATTACTTTTCTGCCACACCTCGTATTTTGCAGTCTCACCAAAATACGCTTCTTTAACGCTTTTATTATATTTTAATTTGTGTTGAATCACTGGTACATAGCAAACACTTTAAACAGTAGTATACCTTGATAGGCACACACACATGGATGGACGAGAGAGAGAGAAAGGCTGCACATTCAGTTTTTAAAACGAAGCTCATCTTTCTAGTAATTTGAATAAGAAATCACTAACAGGGTATAATCAAGGTAGCATGTCTATCTGAGGACCAAAGTGCTTAAATTTGATCACCAGAGTGGACAAGAGGACAGCTAGAGATTAATTATCAGGACCATCTTAATTAACACCACTGTTAAAAATCAGATTCTAGAGGCTGCCTGACAGCATCGGCTTCAGAAGGACCTTAGTTTAGTTTATTAACTTAAATATTTTTCCAATTGTTTGTACATTCTGGACTGAATACAGAAAACTATTTTAAAATCTTCTTGCCTGGCAGCTCTATCCTTAACAGCCTTTTCCCAATATACTCAGTATCTCTCCTCTGCACATGTCCAAACCATCGCAATCTCGCCTCTCTGACGTTGTCTCTCAACCTCCCAACCTGAGCTGACCCTCTAATGTACTAAATTAACATATCAGATAAAATAATGTAAGCAACTTACAGACAAGCACTGTATGTTTGAATGCCATAAATGTCATCTAAGAATTATTTTAAAGGCTACTGATGTCCCCAAATGCATATTGACTACTTGGATAACATAGGATAAGCTCCCAAAACTGTAGTTGATAGCCCTTTCTTTATCCTCAGCGTCTTTTTTGTAGTATGGTGATCCCACCTGTGCAAAGCCCTCCTGATGAAGTCCAACATGCACACTGTAATCTGAGCATTATATTCCTTGATATGCCTCAATGAGTTTTAATGATACGACCAACAATTTATTTACCTTTTTCCACTGATTCACTGTACTGGGCAAAGACATAGTGTTAACTTTGTCATTTTTGTCCATTTACTGAAGTAATTGACCAGTTTTGAAGATTCTTTATGTTTTTCTAAGATGTTGATGCTGCCTTAGTGGTTCTCTCTGTAAATTTCCAAAATTTACACCTCTGTGGTAATAATGTCTAAGTTGCAAAGAGTAACTGTCAATGTACTTTAGTTCATATGCAGTTTTAAAAGTTTAAACAAATATCCTAAAATTAACTTCTTGTATTTATTTCTAAAATCACTCCAATTGCAATGAAAGGCAAAAAGGGGTACAGTTTTTAACAAAGGCAAAAAGAGAAATCTGTGTTTGTATTGATATATGTCTATAACTATGTGTTTGCATACATTAAAGTCTATTTCATTCAAAACAACCAGGATGTAACTTGAAATCTATAAAGTACTCTAATGTGCTGTTTAAACATTTTGGGAATGTTATGCCCGTTGCACAGCCGGGTCCCAATCCAGGTGGTTTGTCGTGTGGTGGGTGCGGCAATGCGCTGTAATCAGTGCCTGCTCCTCAACCTATGAGGTAATGAAATCAAACAATATCTTTTAATTTATGATTTGCAATATGTAATCAAAGATTATGTAGTGATACATAATTCAAGATTAAATGTTATTTACAAACTACAATAATACAATTAACACAATTTTATTGACAATTTTGCCGAATACAATGGCTGCCAAGCAATGGGCTTAGCTTTATGTAGTCAATGACAAGATACCAAATGGTTTCATAAAAATAAGACTGCAAAATATGAAAGATTATAAATTTTCAGTGACCTCATTAACAGTGTAGCAGTAATATCTTAAAAAATGGCAGAGGTAAAAGTACCCTTATTTCCACTTGATATTGTTTAAAATTACTTAAGTATGAATTAGCATAAGCATAAGAACAGATAAAATAAAATAAAAGCAATATGCACTGTAATTATAAACAGTCCGCAAAGCATTCACCTAAGATTAAAATACTTGCAATCAGTAATGTGAATCATTTTGACACAATGCAATATAAAGAATGTGCCAAAAAATGTATAAATACCGGCCAAATGCATACATGAATTGATGGCAAACAAACAATTTTTGCCTATATGATGAGTATGCCATGATGACACATATCCATCAAAGGGTTTTTCTCTTTCTGTTTCTAATGCACGTATCCATCACAATCAGGCAAATAACCTGGAATCTATACTGATAAAAGGCAAAGCCCTCACTCACTCACTGACTGACTGAGTGACTCACTGACTGACTCACTCACCACTAATTCTCCAACTTCCTGTGTAGGTAGAAGGCTGAAATTTGGCAGGCTTATTCCTTACAGCTTACTTACAAAAGTTAAGCAGGTTTCATTTCGAAATTCTACACATAACGGTCGATAACGGTATACAACGTCCGCCATGTTGAACTTTCTTATTTATGGCCCCATCTTCACGAAATTTGGTAGGTGGCTTCCCTGCGCTAACCGAAACCGATGTACTTACTTATTTCGATGGTATGACGCCACTGTCGGCCGCCATATTGAACTTTCCAAAAGTCACAAATTCTCCAACTTCCCGTGTAGGTAGAAGGCTGAAATGGCAGGCCCATTCCTTACAGCTTACTTACAAAAGTTAAGTAGGTTTCATTTCGAAATTCTACGCGTAACGGTCATAACGGTCAACAATGTCCGTCATATTGAACTTTCTTATTCATGGCCCCATCTTCACGAAATTTGGTAGACGGCTTCCCTGCGCTAACCGAAACCAATGTACATACTTATTTCGGTGGTATGACGCCACTGTCAGCCGCCATATTGAACTTTCCAACGTCACTAATTCTCCAACTTCCTGTGTAGGTAGAAGGCTGAAATTTGGTACTTATTTCGGTGGTATGATGCCACTGTCGGCCGCCATATTAAACTTTTAACGGAAACCGATGTACGTATTTATTTCGTTGGTATGACACCACTGTCGGCCGCCATATTGAACTTTTCAACAGTCTTTGTTACTTATGGGCCCATCTTCAACAAATTTGGTACACGGGTTCCCAACGCTAACTGAATCCTATTTACGTACATATATACGTCCATAGCCTGCAATTCGGTCACCGTGTGAGGTGGCGTTGGGTCCCCCATCCCAACGCCTCCCACGTTGTTGGCTGCCTGCCTATATAAGACCGTCCGTCGCTCCGGTCTCTACATTCCCTTCCTTGCTTCGCCACGGGATTCACGTCTCCCTACTGATAACTACAGCCTTTTTGTTTAATCCACGGCTTCTCTGCTGTTTTATTGTTTGTTTATTACAATTATAGTTATTGTATAGGTATTTTAGACTTACTTTACATTGCTCAGGTACCCATTTCCTTTATCATTCCAACCCCCATTACCATGTCTATCGAGGTGATCACTAATCGATCAAAGAACTGTCACGTACTGAGTGGTTTCCATGCCCGGAGATGGCACCTACCTTTTCCATTCTCTTTGTTACATATTGCACGGCCATATCAGGCTCACTCTTGATATCCGGAGGAACATTGTGTCTTATGTATTGAATGACTGGGACAGGTTCAAGGTGTGGACTGATGACAGTACAGGAGATAATTATACTACACAGGAGCACTATAAGAGTGAAATGCTTAAGCCCTTCACCTATGGTTCTGCATGTGAGTTGATGGCTGCCGCTGAATTGTTCGGTTGTCGCTTTCAAGTGTACCGAAATGGCCAAATATTTTACGCCTTTCGACAACCGCCAATGCCTCTTAAACATCTTAGATTCACAGGTGACGATTTCAGTAGTGGACACTTTGATGTTTATGAATGTTTAAACTCTCAAAAGCTGGATGTGATTTTATCGATGAAACCGGTTGTGCGCTTACAACGCTTGACAGATGCTGAATGTCACTTCAACACAATAAATCCTGCAAATACTGTCGTAACTGAAACAAAACATGAAACTCAAACCGATTATGACAGTAGCAATCCAAGCTGTGAGATTTGAGACAAGATTACTGTTCACATGGCCAACTGTAAATTACATGCTCAAGAGTAAGCTCAGCGCACAGCTTGGTCATGTTACAACCGGAGGGCCGAACTGACAACATGGTATACAAAGAGATCCTTAACAAGTAATTATTGGCATATTTTCCCTCAGTTTAAAAAGGTTAAATTTTCTTCTTAATAAAAATTTTAAGGCAGTACTTTGCCGCTGCGAAGCGCGGGTATTTTGCTAGTAGACCAATAAAGTAGAAATCACTTGCAGAATACTATACCAAAAAACAAATTCCAAAAAAATCAAGTTAATTTTATTAGCAAGAGACAGGATATTTCCATGAACAATATTTACCAAACCTCTAGTACTTCTTTGTTACAATAGGTATTTTGAAATAAATTTTATTTGGGTATTGTACTGCACAATAACAAAAATGAGATTTTAGTCCTACGTTAAAAAAACTGAGGCAACATCAGATGATGACCAAACCATTAACTTTCCAGAGAATGCAGAAAACTATTCTGAATTTCTAAGCATGCAGTCTTGAAACCTTATATTACTTGCCAAATCAGCTTAATATACCAAATTTTCAGAAAAACCTTATTAGAAACATATTTAACAATGAATGAATGAGAAATACAAATGTAAACAAAAAAGATCAAGGAATACCGAACTGAAAAATGAAAACTGTTTTAAAAATATGATGGATAAAGTAGCAAGTTTCTGCAGTTTCTCTCTTAACTGTAAATAAGTATTGTAAAACCATTAAAATCAGTTTGTGCTAGATGTTAAGACATTTTATTTTTTCATAGTTAATAATTCTCATGGGAATTTTCGAGCACTAAATGAAAAGTAATTTGATTGCCATTTGAAAATCTGGGATATTAAAATGAAGCAGCTTTACTGATTACATTTAAAGGACAGCAGATTTCTACAGTGGTAAGCACTTCCAGCTCACTCTGCATATGTATCAAGTATACACATTCATGTCTGCAACTGTTTATCTTCTGGTACTGCGGTGTGTTTCTTTCATCTCAAAGACATGCATGTTAGGATGATTGAAAACTCTAAACTGGCCAAGTGTGATTGTCTGAGTAACTGTGGATGTGTGCACACAAGTGTGGCCTATGACAGGTTGGCTTCTGCTATGCACCCAAAACTACCTAGATAGGTTCCAGCTCACCACATTCCCAAGATGGAAATAGCAAGCTAAGGAAATGGACAGTTGGACTTAACTTTCAACACCTACTTTTTCTGATTCAGATGTTGTCAGACAGACAACTGGTGGCATCAATTTGCCTATAGTATGTGAGAAAAAACCCTTTGCAGAACACCATTCATTAGGTATGTACTATCACCCCTAACTGGACTATCTCTGGATTGTAGCAGAAACATTAACAAGCAATATAGCTAACTTGAGTTCTCTTTATTGATACAGGAATATATTTTTATTAGATATGTTGTATGGTTTAAATTGTTTTATAAAATATCATCCAGAATTTTCAATAATATATAGTGGAAATCAAAATGAATTCTGGTCAATGCATAGACACCTTATATTTTACTAAAAGTGATATTGAATTGCTTTGTGAACACTATATTTATTATATTTACATTTTCTCTGCAATTACCCACATCTGTTACTGTTTTTCATCGAGTCAACCACTTTGTATGAAAATTAAAATTTTATAAAAAAAACTTTCCTATGGTGGTTTTTTTTTCCTATTTTAGGAAAAAAAAAAACGGACGCGAGTGTCAGTAGGTTTTGTGCCCTAGGAACCAAGTTACCAAAACTATTCTATAACATTTCAGTAATTATTTACCACTCTGATTCTGATCTTTCTGATCATAAAATAGGTAATTATGATAGTAAGTGAAGTGCCTCTTTCTCTTGCATGGTTTGGCTCAAAAACTAATCAGCACATCATCATCACATAACAGGCTTAAGTCTCAAGTTTGGTATTTTTCCATCCAGCCATTTTAGCTCTAGACCATCCTCAAGAAACTGTAACACACAGAAACACACACACACACACAGACTGACGCAACCATCATCAAGATATTGATTTTGTCGGTATCAGGGGACTCTAAAACACTGAGAATTGTCGAAAAGCCAGGATGACATTTCTGACGAATCTAAAGCTTTCACTCCTCCCCCAGAGACAATAGGTTATAGGGGGGGTACAAAAATGTTGTGCAAGTTTCTGTTTAGACCGTGTTCCAGAGAAGATTGCTTTGGCTGCCTCTACAATCCCCAAAGTACTAAAGAGGACGGATAAATACACATAACTGAATAAACAACAAAGAAATAAAACCAAATGGATGTAACATGCTGTAATATCTTCAAACCCACTTAACTCAATTCAGGGTCATGGGGGTGCCAGAGCCTTTTCAAGCAGCATCAAATGCAAGACATGATCAAATCCTGGTCAAAATACCAGTTCATCACAGGATTCATTCATCCAATAATAAGCACCCCCTCAATCACACAGGGTCAGTTTACAGTCACTAATAAACCTAAACGTCACACAGACAAGGTGAGAATGTGGAAACTCCATACTGACAGTGAATGGAAACAGAATTTGAACACTAGGACGCAAAATCTACACCAAGCTGATACATTTATATACTCCATTGATTTGGGGGTATCAGTTTCTACCATAATAAAAGGATAAGTGTCTTGTGTGTCCATCCAGTTGCTATGTCTCCATCATTCCAAAAGATGGAGCATCAGACATTCTTAGTAATAAATTTAACTGCATTTGTCATTACAACTGATGGCACATCACAAACATTAACACTACCTTTTTAAATCTCATACCAAATGGCATATAACAAATGTATGCATTGAATGGAGCAATGCAAATGTTAATGCTGAGGTCTATGTTGACTACTTAAATTTCAATCTGTCTTAGACGGGTAGCACAGGTAGTAATACCTTGTCTGTCAATAAATTAAACATCAAGTTTGTTACACTGAACCACTGTGTCATGGCTTGCAGTGTGACTTCAGTGATCATCTTCTACAGTATGTTTTAAAATAGAGAAGGAGCCGTGAGATGATGTAAGAGATCTGAGAAATTAGACTAATAATGAAAAGTATCATCTTGATACAACAGCTGCATTGTTTCCTCACAATTCCAATGACATACAGTATGTTTAAAGTCCAGTATTAACAACTGTCTGTGCAAAGTTTGTATATTCTCCAGTCTTTCATCTTTTTTGTTCTTCGGCAACTTCACCTTCCTCCAACATTCCATTAGTTATATTAAATGGCATCTCCAAATTGACCAATTGTGAGTAAGTGTGAGTGTGTGTCAGAATTATGCCATGATCTCCTTTTAAGGGCAAGGCTCCATCTTAAATCCCTAAGCTCCATGGCAAGCTTCCTTTCCAAAAAATCCAAAACTGAAAAATCTTGATTCATGAAGAACAATGATAGTTAAGTAGACCAAAAATCAAAAAGAAGATTCCACAACATGTCAGGGTAGGTTGGGAAGCATGCACTGGTACAGGGCATTGCCGCACCCACCACACGATGAAACAGCTTGGGATCCTGGTTGGCAACCCCCAAGACCGTAAATGACAACCTATCTGCTGCAGCCAGGTGTTACATGGATGTCCCCTTGGCCTGGTCCAGCTGGTCAGGTCCTCAACAATGAGGATCCAGTGAGCTGGATCACCCTTGGGGAATTGCGCCACATGGCCGTATTGCCATAGCTAATGTTCCCTCACAATGCAGGTAATGTAATTCATTCGGAAGTCTGTGAGCAACTAATCATTTTGGCACAAAATCGAACCAGAGGTACCTTAAGGATTCTCTGAAAAGACACAGTCTTCGTCTCAGGTCACTGGATAGCATCCATGTCTCACAACCATATAGCAAGACAAGAAACACCAGGACTCTAAAGACTTGGACCTTCGTCCTTTATAGGGAGCACCACACACCCCTTTATAGCAACCTCATGACCTCCCAGTCACCAGAGTCAAGAGACATGAATGTCACTGCCAAGGTAAGTAAACCTCTCAACAAGGTTGACACTCTCTCAGCAGACAGACACACTGCTGATGGCTATGCCCAAGAGGTATTAAAGGCCTGGATCTTCTTGTGGTACTTTCATTACAATTTGAAATGTTTGTTAAGTTACTATTTAAGCAAAAAATGAAGGCTTTATAAGTAATGAAGTGAAGAGATCTTAGTATTTAACATCTGTGCCTAAAAGAAGCCTGCTTTATCAAATAAAAAGTTGTTTTGACAGCACAGATATTTTAAGTGAAAATTAATAAACATCCAATTATCAGAAAAATAAATTTTGCAATAAACAAAAAATATGAATAATTATACTAATAGCAGGAAGAAAAAAAATGTGGTTTCATTCCTGTAAGTCAACAGTATAAATATTACAAATATGTTATTTCGATGTTAAACCAAAACATTTCGAATGTAAATAAAAAATAAAATGAAAGTTCTCCTAGGAGGGGCAAACATCTCACTATATACAACTCACTGTACTACAGGGAAAGAATAAACAAATATTTTAAAGTATTGTGATGCTATGACTATAGAAGACAATGTCTCTATTGCTTTAATTAAAAATGAAGCAAATCTTTGGAAAACATTTATTCTTATATTTTACTTTACATTACCATAATATTAAAATACATACAAAAATAAAATTTTATATAGGTGATTATTTTAATTCAACTCATTACTGTCCAATTATACAGAAGTTTTTAACCAAAGCAAATGCTTACTGAGTATGCATAAATTTAAATGAGGTAAAATGGTTACACAATATATATAAAAGGAACTGAAAAAGGCAGTACTCAGCAGTTTACTTCAAAAATTTTATGTACACAACAGATGTACAAGCTTTATGCACACAATGCATTTTCTGAGCTTCTCTTCATTTTACTTGCACTGGCACAATCTAGAAATGAAATAATCAATGGCAAACCAAGAAGTTAGAAACACTGGCAATTAATGGACAAACCACAGCTTATGACAAATATGAAATAAATGTGTCTCTGAAGACATAATCAAAATTATTAACGGGCATTCAAATACAATACAATATGACACCATACCATGGCACTAATGCAATCATTTACCTTAATATCAGGAAAACTTGAACCTACCAAGTACTTTGAAATGCACTATTAAACATTAATTTGCTACCTATAGTGCACTCATTTAGTGATTATCCATGTGTGTCCAAAGTACCTATTTGATACCACTGTCACTAACAACAATCACACTTAATAAACTACTTTACTCATTATATGATACAAATTTAGAATGGTTAAATTGATTATGTGTCTTTCATGACCCTCCAATAGATCTATACAATCTTTTTTGACTTTTTGTCTTACAATTATACAGTATTAATCACATATTTTAAAATTTAATAGATTTTTAATAGATATTATTGTTTTCCCTTTCTATTCTGCAAAATGTTACTTTTTTGGTTGCACAATATTCTCAAACACTATTCAATAAAAGTTCGTAAGAACCCATCCTGGCAGTACTGGGTGCAAGACAGAAACCAACCATAATAAGGGGGCCAGTCCGACACAGGGCCCACTTATGCATATATCGCACACAAGAAGACAGTCCACAACCACCAAGTAATCAACCTGCACACCATTGCCAACATTCAAGAAAACCTGGAATATCCATAAGAAAATGCCATACAAACAAGGAAAAATGTGCAAACTTCATATGGACAAAGACCAGTTGTGGGACGTAAACCAATCACATTACATCAAAGAGGCACCATTGAGGCGCATCACTGCACAACCATGTCAACCACATATTCAAAAGTAAAGGATACATTTTTAAACTAATTATTGTTCTATCACATTTAATCTAGTAACTGCAAAAATGTAGTGATTGCCTGGATCTGAAATCATCTGTGATGCTAAAAAAGGTTACGAATCACTATTTTATCTAGTTTTGTTGTGTGACTGAACTATTGATATTCTAACTATCAGTATCAATATCAAATACTTATCAGTATCATAAATCAGTACTATACTGGCAGAAAGACAGGAGATGCATACATATTATATTAAGTTATGGAAAGTCGTTATCAACCATAGGTGAAAAGGGCAAACTTATAATAAAGAAAAGAAAGAAAAAAAAAAGAAAAAGATAATGTAGACTTAAAAATTGTCAAAATTCATACTTTTAGAATGTGTGTCACTGCAATTTTACATTTACAAGAAACTCAAACAAAAGTATTATAATATGAAGGCCATATGAAAATAAACAATACATTGAGGTAAACATGCCTGAAAAGATTTTAAGATACATCAAACAAACAAACAAAAAACCCACAAAGAAAGAGTATCTACATAAAGTACTGCCTGGATACACACACTATTCCCAGCAGTCTCTTTTATACATATTAAAAAAAAAAAAAAAAAACACAGACAGCAGCAGCCATTTTACTTTACGAGCTCAGCTACCATTACATGAAAGTTATGGTAACAATTGCTACCCTGCCCGGGGTTTGTTTCCTGCCTTGCACCCTGTGTTGGCTGGGATTGGCTCCAGCAGACCCCGGTGACCCTGTAGTTAGGATATAGCGGGTTGGATAATGGATGGATGGATGCTACTGTGCTAATGTCAGGTTCATTTATGACCAGCACACCCAACATTCTTGCTTATTTCCGACCTTTTACGGCAGGTCCATTAGTAGGCTCTTTAGAGTATGTAGATGAGGAAAAAACGAGTAAGCGATACTTGCGTGCCATTAAATATAAAACCAATAATAATTTATTACTAACAATTTCAAGTCTTAATGAATACAATAGTTTATCCACTCATCACTGAAAAAGTTGAAAATCACTTCAGGGCAATGAGGTGCTATCCCAGCAGCATTAGGATCCAGGGAAACAACTGTAAACAGAATGAGAGTGCATCACAGAGTAAACTCAAAAAACAGGATAAATAAAGTATAATGTGCACTGTTCAAAAATTACAAGAATAATTTTACATTCCAATTTAGACAAAAAATTCTCTATGGTCAAAAAATGTCTAAGTAACTAATATAACTAACCTGAAGAACAGAATACACATTCATTATATTCATACAGGAATTTTAAAAGTAAAAGTGTTTTTGATTCACTAGATGTATGGGAACACTCTGGAATCTAAATTTATTTTTATTTGAATATACAACACTAGAGTCTGGTGATATAAACAAATCCAGAAAATTGAGAAGACTGTATTTTCAAAAAAGACATTAATACAGGCAGAACAGCATTATCTTGCCAAGAGAGTCATTGTGTTTTCTTTTACATATTGGTTTAGGAAGTATTAAAGGAAAAATGGCCTCGTCAACATTATCACCACTAATGTTCTTAAAATTTATCTTTAGAAGAGAAATGAAAAATAAATTGTAACATAAAAATATCCATAAAACAACAAATTCATATATACGCAGATGGGTTATACGATGGTACTGAACACTTTCTACTACGGGTATACTGATTACATAGAAATTGTCAAATTATGGGTTTCAAAACTTGGGGCTGTAACATTCCCCCGGTTTGATTGCTAATGTATTTTTCCTGCTTTGTGTTTGATGCTGCTGGGAAAGTCCATACTGGCAGCACTGAGAAGTTAAACTTTACCTGAAACATACACTAATGCTAAAATAAATAATCCGTTTTTAATTGTATCCCATGTGAATTTCCCCTTGGGATTAATAAAGTATCTATCTATCTATGTGGCACAGTAAAGACAGCATGTGTCTGTAGTATTATTATCTTGAAAACGTTTAATCCGTTAATTTCCTTCTTCACGCAAGGAGGAGAGGCCTGAGCTGCCTTGAAAGCTGGCACATTGCATTCTACGCAGTGAGCCAATAAAAGTTTATTTTGCTTCACTTCTCATTGTATCCATAAATGGCTAACATGGGTACCTCACTCTACTACTTCAATCCATTTCCAGAATGCTGGAGTGCATTGAGTAAAGTCTGCATGTTCTCTCCATGCTCACATTTATTTCCTCCAGAAGATCAGATTTCCTCCTTCCGTTTAGGATCTGCTAAATTAAACTGGCCTGCTTGCTGTGGGTGTGGACTACACCTCCCCCAGCTGACTGTCCAGTGTTGCATACAGGCTTAATTTTCAGCATATTGACTGGAGCAGCATTGAATAAAGAGTTTTAAAAATGGGTGAAGTAAACTATTTTTTTTAATATATCAGCTAGGCAGAGTGGCCCAATAGTTAAGATACTGGACTGCAAACTGCTTGGATGCTGATTCAATCCCCACCATCTAACACAATACACAAACTAGGCAATTAAGTAATTTCACATTGAACAAAACAAGTGTATTACACTTGAGGGCCTATAAAGTGCATTGTCATGGTGACTGTTATAGAAAGGTTCTGCTAAAATGTGCAAGTTTATATTTCCTTTATAATTATATTTGAAAGAGTGCTTATTAAGAAAGGCACTCTAACAAATGGAGGGAACCAATTTAAGGTATACAATGAAGTAAAAAAAAAAAAAAAAAAACTAAGTGAGGGCAACATCTGAAAAATAGAATATTGTTACCTTAAAGAAAAAAAATGCAGGTAATTAACAAGTATACTCATTTTAAATAAACTCCAGCTTTAAATGAGTATATATTTTCATGTACGATGCTGACAGCATTGGGACACATACTGTAGATGGATGGATATAGACTAGACAAAAAATGAGTAACCAGTTAAGTCTACCGAGACAAATTTACAATCTGGGTTTTATGTACTGAAGTTGAAATATTTTTAAACAGTTTGCACAAGCTCATGCTCATTTGTGTTTTCAGAGTAATTGTGAACTGGTTGACAAACATCTGCAAGAACAAAAAAAAACCCTAACCATCTTCACAGCAGCATTAACTACACAGTTGATTTGGTCTGTCTTTTCACACTTGCTACGTTTTAAGCTAACATAAACCAGTTTCATGTGGGTGAAAAATGAGAAATGTACATGATCTCAATGCCTATTGCTTTGAGGTTTCATAAAAGTCACAAGGAAACAGAGCAAATATCTTTTTGCTGGCAGCCTCCTGCATTTTAGAATGATGTTCTTTTAGTGTGTTCATTATTTTTAAGAAAGCCATCCCTTTTAAAACTAGCAACACTTTTAACTGCATTATTTTATGTTTTGTTCATTCTGTTGCCACATTTGTTTGCATATATTTGAGAAGTAGTAGGACAAAGAACAGTTTCACCTGTTGAAACTGGCCAGTGGCAGTCCTGTCTTAGCGAGCTTTAACAGGCAAATTAATATGAAGGTCAACCTTATGCTATCAGGCACCCTAACAATTTTCAAAAATCATCACCAGACTAAAGTTTTTGATTTTGATGATTTACCAATGACAAATTTACGAGCTATCATTACAAATAATATAACCATTTTCAATTCAAAATCATAAAATACGTGTTGTGAAGGGACTAGGACTCAATATTGGGCAATTAAAAAAAGGAGGAACAATTTCAAAAATATATTACTCAGTAAAAAAGTATTATACAATATGAACATGCAATATACACTTAACTGCAGAGTTACCTTTTTTTAAAATCATATTCTGGCACTTAAAAGCTCTATGCTATGCAATGTTAACAATTAACAGTGATATGATACAAAGGTTCTGGGATTACAGGATTGAATTGTGCTGTGTGACATGAGGGGTGCAAGTTAAGCATTTAGAGATTTGTAAGATTATTAAACCACTATGCAAGTTCCTTTAGAAATTACTTTGAATTACATGTTCATATATTATACTTCGTTCATTAGTAATAATCTTCTGAAGGTGCTTAATTCTTTTTGAATAACTATATTACAAGTAGTAAAAATTGAGGTTTTGTGGATTAGTACAATGCAAGCATTTCTTTATGGATAAACCTTAGTGTGTCTGTGAACCGATGCAGCATTTCAGTATAACCCTTCTGCAAAGAAAGCCACAGCACAGATGAGAAAGTGTACGTGGTACTTACAGGCAGCTATCATACTTTTTTTTTTTATAACGGGCTACTTGTACCATCGGTTCATGTTCACCAAGGTAGACTACAAGTTTGGGCGTATGTAATTTACCAATTCTTGCTACACTGCTCTGCACTGTTGTATCTCACAAAACTATCGAAACGACACTGATTTGACAGGAGAACTAGTATGAAGATGAAAGGTGTGCAATGTGAGACAAGCTTCAAACGACAGAAACCGCCATTTTGGTTACAAATTGCCAGATAGTTACGTTTCCTGTCATTATATTATTTAACCAAAAAAAAACCTCTTGTATTTGTTGGTAAATAAAGTTGATAATTTTTGGAGAATACAATTCGATCGTTCTACCGCCACCAGAAGTGCACTTCCCAAAGAAAAAAACGAAATTAGGGGAATAGAAACATGTCTGCTCTTAAAATAAAAAGTTGCCTCCGGGAAACGACCCGAGTAAACTTATCTTCCCACTCTCGCTCACCGTAGATTGGGCTGCGCAGCTACCAGCCCTACTCGTGTTACAGGTATCTTCACTAGAGAAATGGGGGCAGAGGAAAGCGTTTGCCTGGCAAAGCGGCACACCTTTTCAAGTGTATTAACTCTGACTCCGCTTCATGTTTGTATCGAGTTTGTACAGAGATGGGCACAGAGCGCGAACAACGGAGGAGAGCCTTACCTTGCCGTTGAATGCTGCTTTTCTATAACGGATGTTTAAAACGTTGCAAATATTACGTAACCAGTCCACAAATATCTTCTACCATTACATAAACATTGATAACTAAGAATACAAAAAATACAAAACGAGCTTACATCTTTATCTTTTCTTTAATTCTCACCAGAATCGCAAACCCATCCGCAGCAGAATGCAAGTGAGTGTACCACAGGTGCCTCCCATCATGCAGATGGAAGGGAAGGAAGGAGGCGTGTCTTCGTCGCGAGGGGCGGGTAATCTGTTACCTGAAGGAGGGGGAATTTCGTGTTAAATTTCTTTTGACTCCCACGAAGTTATGTTTTTGCACGTTCACCTTTTTTTCCACGGGATTCCTAAAATGTGACACAATTTGCCTGTTCAAATGCTGCCAGGGTGCACAGGGGGTTACCGGTGAGGGTAGAAATTTTGGGAAGACGCGGGACCTCGGATGCTGGGGAGGCTGACGCGTAGAAAGTTGACCATTATTGCTTGGCGAGAGGACCGTTATAAGAAAAAAGCGGAGGTTTTAAGGGAGTCTAGAATTCAACAGAGCAGAATTCCACTACTTTTTTGACATTTATTGCAGCCTAGAGCTACTTAAAGGCATGTCTTGCTTGCCTGTAAACCTGGTCGGTAAACTAATATTAAAACTAATTTTTGTTTTAAATATATCGTTCATTCATAATGAAACGAGTTTAAATCTGAACGAGCACGCCTGGCAGGGCCCTCGACTATTGTCGTACACGTTCATGCATACGCTGACACTGTCTCAAAGGGTAGTTTAGGGTGACCAACTAAGCCAAGACTAATTTGTTTAGTGCGTAAGAAGAAAACTGGACAAAATTACGTCAGCACGGAGAGAGCGTGCAAAGCCCTTGCGGGCAGATACCGGCAATAAAGAATGCATCAGTAAACTCGGAGCTGGCGGTCGCGATTCTCATCACCACGCGGGTGCGTACATAGCAGCGCATGCCTTGAGAATTGATCTTTGTATTGGTATGGATATTACATATCACATAATAATCCGTATGTATAACATTGTGTCGTGATATGTCATACAGTAATGCAGAATAAAATAAGTTGTTTGTATTATTTTAGATTACTTTAGTAATAGACTTGCCTGTATTCCAACTCATTTTTAATGCATTATTCTGCCTGAAAGAAAAGCAAATTAAAGGTTGTAATCATGCTTAGCTTAAAATAAAAAGTGGGTTGCTTTGGTGATTATTGAGAAAGGTGATTAACATAATAAAAGTTTATTTATTTTGTCTTATATATTGTCTCCTACAATGTCCTGGGTGCAAGGCAGAGACACCAGTTATGTTTGTTCATTGCAAATACTGAACAGACTTAGTAAAAGGTTTAATCTCGCTTTGTTTGTTCTTCTCCTGGTGAGGGGCATGGTGGTAACTGACTGGACTGAGTTTTGCCTTTCATAGTCAAGACGTTAGTTTTTAGACATGTAGTCCTACTGCTATGCCTCGAGTCTACCACCCTTGTATTCCCAGTGCAGTGGGTCATGTTCAATTTACCATTTATGAGAATCCCCTATGTAGAATTCTCATTACAAACCCAAAGACTTAAGCTGGTTTATCTTGATCACAATCCTCATTACACACCTAAAACATTTCCAGGTATATGCTTTTTAAACACAGAACAAAACATACAATGTTTGTAGTATTAAGACATGTTTTATTAAGCATAGATTTAATAAGAAGACTATTTTTGGTGCTAATGCACACTATTTCATTAAGTAATCCCTAAAAAAAAGTAGCAGAGTATCTGACTAATAATGCCGCCAGGCTGTCTGTTATTCTTAACCCACATAATCTAATTTTTGGTTACTTTGGCCTTAAGCAAGCCCACCAGCACTGGGCGCAAAGCAGGAACAAGACATGGACAATGCCAGCCTATCATACACAAACACATTCAGAGTTGATTTAGAGTTCCCAATCAAATTAATATGCACATCTCTGAGAGAAGGTAGGACAACCATAGTATCAGAAGATAAACAGTTGAGAGATAAATTAGAATGTGTAACCTCCCTACACATAGATGATGAGTTAGGATTTGAATCCTGGACTATGGAGCTAGAAGGCAGGAGACCTAGCACTGGGCAAATGTACTGTCCTTTAAAATGAATCAAAAAGACATCTGTCATAATTAGCCTACAGTTTAAAACCATACCTCATATTAACAAAATATGTTTCTGCATATTATTTTTTTCTACAGTTTTACTATAAATACCTTACTATAAATATTTACAATTCTTACTCCACTTTAATCAAAAATGTTCTTATTTCAAAAATGTATAACTGAGCAGAAATTATATTGAGCAAGTCCTGGGGAAGTCACTTTCTTTCACAAGTCTAAGTAATACTGCATGTGACAATTTTCTTAGAAAAGTAAAGAATATACTATAATGAGCATCTGAATTTAGAAACTAAAGGGAGCTATGTGAAATAGGGTCTAAGCCAGTGTTTCTCAAACTCGGTCCTGGGGACCCCCTGTGGCTGCAGGTTTTTGTTCCTACCAGATTCCTAATCAGTGACAACACCTGATAGCACTGATCTCATTTAATTAGATGGTATTTTTTTTTCTTTTATTCGACATTCAGAAAAGCATAGCAGCGTAATTTTTATATTTATAAGACATTTAGAAATATTTCTGCCTTTGCTATAGATTTAAATGATTAACTTTCTTTTGTTGATTTCATTATACTTTGCCCTTTCTCTGTGCAGTTGTATCTTAATAATGACAACTTAAAACAAACAGATCAGACACCCAGGAACAATTAGGACACCTTGAAAAGTAGAATGAAAATCAAGATGAAAATACTGTTAAAAAGAAAAAAATATATATTATTCCTATATAACTGCTTGGTACATTTTATTTATTTTTTTTTTTAGCAAGCTTAGTTTTCTAATTAATATATTGTTCCCTAAACACAGAACTTGGAAAATATCAGTTCACTTAATTAGCCCAGGAGTTCAATTAAAAACAGAAGCTGGTTGGAATAAAAACCTGCAGCGACAGGGGGTCCCCAGGACCGACATTGAGAACCCCTGGTCTAAGCAGTTTGTAACTAAAGGCATGTAAGACCTCTAGGACATGAATAGCACATACAAGCAGCTGAATCCTACAATAGAAGAATGCTGTTCTGACAGCCACTTTGTGTAGTTCTTCATTATAAAAATATTTACAGTATTAAAGCCATTAATCCATCACAATCATGAGATGTTATTCTCCCACTGACAAAAATCAGAGAACTTAAATTTGTGGATAATTCAATACAATAAAAATAATAAATTAATAACATTATACTTGTACTGTAAATGAGTGAAAGAGAAAAATGGTGACAGATGACTGAAATCAAGTTTGGCAATAAAAAATAGTTTGCGAAATCAAACATCAAAATACAGAACGATCATTAAACAATATAAAAAAACAGGAAGAGTTTCATAGATTGACAAGTACCAAACACACAGCTGTTTTCACAAAGCATACATCTGTAATCTGGGGATGTGTCTAATATTCTGTTACAGGGTACTGTTAAATGCGAACTTTAATAAGTTACTCTTATTAGGCAAAATTAAAAGAAAATAATTGGCTTTACCTATATTAAGAAGAAATATCTCATCATTGTATACCAATTTAAGGCAGAATGTTTTAGGGATAACCTTGTATTAATATGAGTAGATTACAATTTGATATAATTTTAAATATTAAGATTAACGATTAATTAAGGATAAAAATTAATAGCTTAATAGCTTTCTTTCCTATATAAATATATTAAAATATGTATATTAGAATGGCAGGACAAATGTCATCCTTTTTTGTAAAAAAAAAAAAAAAAAAAACCTTTGCTTTTTAATGATCAATGTTAATTAATTTTATGGCACATAGAAACATTAACTTGAAAAATGCAATTTTCTTGCATTTACTCATATTAAAAAAAAAACCTAATTTCGATTTTAGTTTGTATCTTGCTCAAACTGTTGCCTATTGAAATAGAAAATTTAACCTTTGGAATCTGATCTCTTATTTAAAAATAGATTTATTACGTAGAAGGTAGAATGAAAACATAACATTAACTAAGACAACATTCTCAGACTTGCTTAATCTAATTCAGTGCCTCGGAAGCCAGAGCTTGGCAGAGCAATGTCAGATGAAGGGCAAGAACCAGCCCTGGACAGGGCAGAATAACCCATTTGTAACGTTTAATGTCACACTAATGGGATAGAATTTTGTCTGTTTGTATGCTTTAAGAAGTTAAAACACAAAGAAAAAAAAAATACTATATATATATACACACACACACTCACGTTTTTTAACACGCACACATTTTTGGTAGCATGTAGTTTTATATTAACTGTATTTGTAATGGTATATAGTGTTCTGGGGTTATCAATGGAAATGTGTATTATAATATTGAATTAAATAATAATCTATTATGTGCTAAAGCACACTGCTGAACAAAGCTGTATGGTTTTCAACTTATTTTTGTTTATATTTCACAGTGTCACACTTTTCAGTCCTTAATGAACACTTCATTGATCAAATACATTGATAGCTGTATGCACCTTAAAAATTAGCACTGTTAAAAATCAATTGATGTTTAACATTGCAGTTTTACACCATTATATATTGAAAATAAATGGATTAGGAAATTAATGTACTGTTAGCCCATTTCTAGCTACAATACCTCAACAATGGTGAGTAAACAAGCAGGTTAAAGGCTTATTATAATGATGTGTGCTGAGCAGTAAGTTCTAAACTGTTTACTTTTATAGTTTTCATAAATGAGCACAGTGAATGAAAATCAAGTTGTTAGTTTATATGTCAACTTTGTTGAAAAATCCCAAAAATTCACATAAGCTGATCTGCAAAGCTAGATCTGTATGTAGATTATTTTACAATTGTATTTCTGAATTATAAACATTATAAGAACTTACTATTGAAAAAGCTATTGAAATCAATAGTATTATTTGATTATTTTAGTATTAAATAAACATAAACAGGAAAATAATCAAATAATTTATAAATACTACTACTACTAAAATAAGAATAATGCAACTGTTAAAAGGGGGCTAATGTAAAAGATGATTTTACTATTTCAGTGTACATTGAAAAGTGTTTTCCTGGAGCTCATAGTCCATTATGGCGGTAGTACTTATTTTATTCTATTTTCAGTTTTTCCATATACCTGAAGAAGGTGACACTCATATGGCCTGTAGCAATTTGGCGTGATGTCTTGGCCATTGACCTATTTAGGTGCTATAAAACATGTTGTGTTGTGAAAATGTATAGTAGAGCTGCATGCACCCACTACTTTGTGCCAGTACATGAATTCTGCAGTTTACAGTTAAGTAATTATCTTTTAGTTAACCATGTTTGAGATTATTGTCTGTTTTATTTCCTCTGCTTTGTAAATGGCTTCCCACATCCTGAGTATAACCAAGGAACGTTGATAGTTTTTCATCTTTGAAAGTTTTTGTTAATTTAAATAGTATGCAACATGTGCTTAGAATGTTATTTGATAATACATTTGCATAAATGTTCTTGTCAATTTTTACAAAGAACCCAAAAATATTTGGTATTATCATTGTACACTTAATGCAAACCATAAACTGTGAGCAGTTAATAAATTGGCACAGCAATAAAGAACTCATACAGTAAGTGCATCATTTTCTTTTTATTTAACACAGACCCTGTTTTCATACAAACTTTGTACTGCACCAGCTAAACTTCTGCATACTTTCAGAAAAAAATTTGAAGCAGGTGACAAGCCACATAGACACAAAGGTCACATAAGCAGAAAATGGAAGTTAGCTTGTCTGTTTGGTGCAAATCAGCATGCAGGCACATTCAGTATTCCCTTCAGCAGTCAATTTAAATTGGCATTCTGACCATTCTGCATCAGCGCTTTATGATCAGTCATTTTTGGACACTGTCATCATCTTTCAATTATACCACTTGATACTTTTGTGCACTTCTTAAGTATTTGTGCCAATGAAGTTATAGGTTGCAACTTCCCAGATAAACCCCCTAGCAACTGGATACTGCATTATGGCAACAGTTCATCAAATTGTCGGCACTCATTGGAAAACAAAATTACTTCACATTATAAATCAAAACATAATTACATTAACTACACAAAAAAAATTACAATAGAAAACAAAGAAGTACAGTAAATGGCTTTTTTGTGATCTAAAACCATAGAAAAAAATATGTGAGTTCAGAAAAAGTTTATAAAGTTATAAATTATAAAACTCCAAAATCAGAACAGCAGGTAGACATATTCTCTCTAATGCCTTCTCTGTGGGCCTGTTCAGTCACTGATCTGTCACAAGTCAAAACTCAGCACTCTGTTTCCACCCTGCAGCTCCCTGCTCTTAGTTGTCTTACCAAAAACTACACAACGAGAAAGGAGAAAATGCGAAAAACCAACCCAAAAAAAAAACAAAAAAACCATATAACCAGTTGTAGTCAATTTTAAAATAATCAAGGAATTAATAAACAAAAAATCATATGAAACAAAACGAGAAATAAATAAAACTAGGACAAGAAATCCACAGATTAATTTGTTTACAGCAAACCTCCAAAATATAGAAAACAAACAAAAGAGAAAACCAGGAAAACATGAGACTCTGGTAAAGGAAAGAAAAGCACCAATTAAAATAAAATAACATTTAGGGGTGGAAAGGTAGGGGAAAATATATATAGTTAACACACACATACATAGGTTGTGAGATTTATTCTTCAGCTTCTTTATTGCAATACAGAAAAAAACATCAGAAAACCACCAAAAATTCAAAAACATGAATTCAGAAGATGAAGACCAAGAAAAAGGAACTTTATTAACAATATCCAAAACCAAGACCAGAAAATACGGCACAAAACCTTGGTACACTAATACATAAAAAGAACATGAAGCAATACCTTAGCAAGGAAATGGAGTTGGAATCTTATGGTTTATTTGACTGCACTAATAAGTAGAAGCAGTACTTCAGAATGAGTCAGAACTGAAGGCCACACCTATTTGGCTTGAAGGCTAGAAGATAACCAGGAGATAAAATGTAGTCAAAACCAGAAACAAGTCAAAACTGAGAAGATGAAACATTCTGCACCAAAGCCTAAATACCAAAATTGGAAATCAAAGTCAGAGGTTAAACCAAAAGTTCAGAAACCAGAAATGTGAGAAAGAAACTTGCAGTACTTTCTATCATTTTTTTGTTCAAATCATGGAACCAACTGAATCATCGTGCCAGCATTTAAGGGTTCATGCTGATGACATAAAACGTGGCACCATCCAAAACCACATTCCTTGGCAACCAGAAGTAGCCTGCTGGAAATGGGAATCATGGCACAGCAGTGTCCAAATGTAAAATAAAATAACGTTTTGGGACCATGAAATAAATAATCGCTATGATCAAGAAACATAAATTATAACGCAAATTTTACTACACAGAAATAAAGAAACCCATGTTCCATCATATATTTTTGCTTAGAACAATGATCTAAAATAGAAAAGTATTAATTAACACCACCACATTTGGCTCCAATCTGATTCAAGGAAAACAATTACCAGATAAAAGGGATATAGCTATTAAAAGAGGTGTGGTGGTGGGCTGGGGGCTGTGCCCAGTCGCGACACCTGGACGGACCAGGAGAGGGACTGTGCCTCCCCAGGACCAAGAGAGGGCAGCCTCCTTGCCTGGTTTGGGGGCCACAGGGTTTGAGCATGGAAGCTCAACCCTGTAAGGCCCGTGGCCACCGCCAGGGGGTGCCCAGACGATTGTGGAGCCTCGGACGTTAGCGCTTCCGCCACACCAGGAAGTGCCACAGGAAGTCCATTGGAAGCACCTGGAGCAAGTCTGGGTGGACATAAAAGGGGCCGCCTCCCTCCAGTCATCAGCTGCAGTCGGGAGAGAAGACAGAGCTCGGTGGAGAGGAGTGGAGGCAGTGAAGGACCGTTTAAAGGCCTGTGAGAGGGTTTGTGCTGCAGGGGCACCGTGTGCCGTGTGGACTTGATATTAATAAACATGTGCTTTTTGTAGACGTTCCGGTGTCTGTCTGTCTGTGTCCAGGGCTGGCTTCCACAGAGGGGAAAAATGAACAGGTGGAGCCAGGGAGCACTCTGTCTAAAACCTGACAGCATGATGCCTTCACCATCTATATGAGAGTACCTATGGGGTGGTCCAGATCTAATTATGCAATTTTCATTACACTATAACTTATTAAGTTTATTACATAGAAAATCGGCCAAAAATTCCCGGACCATCGAGAAGTGTGCAAACTGATGACATGAAGAATCGTCGTTGCGCTGAACTGGAATCGTCCCTGCATAAATCAAAGTCATCCAGACGATCTGGATCTGCATAATTAGATCTGGACCACCCTGTACTGTATTCTCCTTTATTGTCAACCTCCAATGTGTTCTGTCAGGATAGAAAAGAGAGATCATTTTTTATTGAAAACGGACCAGAAGATGAAAAGGGTAAAAGCATTGGTCTTACAACATGCAAAGATCAAAATAAAGGGTGATCAATAAATTACCAAAAACTAACAAAATTCAAAACGTTTCCCAAAAATATAACAATAAAAATTGACAACATAGAAATCAAAATTCCTGAACCATTGAAAAAAATTTTGGTTTATAGTTCATATTCTTGAAACCCAGGAGGAGTAAGTTACCACCTTAAATAACATCCAGAAAATGACATCACAACATGTAATCTCGTAAAGTTATATGATGGCAACAGAGATGGATTGCTATTAACTGCCTGATATGACAGGGCTACCAGTGTATACAGCAAATAAATAAAAGGTAGAACCTGTATTAATCAAAATGGCAGTGAAAAACAAACAAAATGAAATGAAATTATACTAAAGACAATCCACTGCCTCATGGCCTTCATCTGGTATGCTCATATACTAGGGGAATTTTCAGAACTACCACCTGTAATATCTCACCTTCTCACTTGATTGTGTATGTGTAAATTTAAGGTTAATGTTTTGAGAAAAACACAAGGTTGATGTTTTAATGATCAGCAGTTATTGCTACAAAGGGGGTCACACCAGATACTGAAAGCAAAGGTTCACATACTTTTGCCACTCACAAATATGTAATATTCAATCCTCAATAAATAAATGACCAAGTATAATATTTTTGTCTCATTTGTTTAACTGGTTTCTCTTTATCTACTTTTAGGACTTGAGTGAAAATCTGATGATGTTTTAGGTCATATTTATGCAGAAATATAGAAAATTCTAAAGGGTTCACAAACTTTCAAGCACAACTGTATAAATACATATACACATACATGGTATAACTTTAAGAGAAAAAAAAATCTGATTATTTGTAATACTGAGTACTCAATATCACTGACAACATTCAAAAAGGCTAACTACATCAGATCTCAACATTTTCCCGCCAGTGTAAAAAAACAAAAAAAATGGCTACTTGGTTTGTAAGCTTATCTCTCTCATACCATATGTAAACTGTATCTATGAAGTAAAGCAAAACTGCCAAGTCAACAACTCTTTACTCTCGGCACTGTCCAGTGTTTGAGTATCTGCTTTAGACATAACAATGAATTCAACAGTTTGTGTATATAGTTGTGGTGATGTTAAACATTATTCCCTATATTTTTATACCACACTTTTCTTTAGTTGAACATAATTAATAGCTCAAACAAAACACACAAACATCATGGCGATTACACCACCACCATACAATGTTTTCATGGGAGTCCAAATACACATGCATTTGTGTGCATACTTTTAAATAAATTTGGTAAATAAATGTAAAAAAGTGAGAATACATTTATTATTTACTGTTTTAGTAAACTGAAATGTCTATGGCTTAAACAGTTGGTCACCTAGCAGCCTCTTCCATGTCCTATTGTGGATGCTAGTGTCTTCATTTTTTACATGGAGACTGTCTAATTTTATCCATATAAATCATACCAAGTGCCATCAAAGGAATGTGGGAGCAAAACACAAATAGGAAATGCTTAGTAATAACCCATCGCAATTTTTAGAAAACAATATGAACAGCAGCAGCTCAAATAAGAGTACCTTATACTAAAATAGTAAATCCTCAAATATGATTTGGATGTTGTGGTCCATTTTGCTATCTGAGTAGCTTAAACTATAACAACAAATATTGGGCAGACATTCTGTTATCTTAGCAAGCCACACAGTAGTATATAAATCGGCTAATTAAGTATTATTAATGACATGTTGCTTTGATATCTAGTTTTGATGTTATACACCTGCTGGATGTTGGGTAGGTAGTGTACACTGTAGCATGTATCAAAAAGGAAGACTGAACTGCAAATGGGTGTCTTAAATGTGTTTTTAGTCTGAATTCAAGTCACATAATAAGCATAAAGCGACACTGGGTGGCACAGAATCTTTTAGAATTCATCGACATGACACATTTGTGAGCAGTAGCATTAGTCGTATTGTCACAGTAACAAAGTCCAACTAGTATGCAAAGTGTCACCACTCTTCAGCACTACACAAATAAGAATGTATTAAAATTTAGAAATACATTTTATTTAATAGAAAACACAAACCATCTTACCTGATTTATCCTTTACTTCTGTTTTAAAAGGACTTTATGAAAATCATTCCTTATATGTTCTTGAAAGGCCATTTCCTCAGACATATTTACCTCACAGACAGATGAGGTATTAGAATAGTCCAGATGTTCATGTTAAGTATTACTAATTATATTCAGCCCCAAGCAACACTGCTGTGGTTGTAAGATAAATAAACTCTCTTTTTTCTCAGAAGCCAGCTTCTATGGTTGGTTCATATTCAGTCCTTCTATGATAACTATGCTGTGCTTAAAAAAAAAAAGAAAAAGAAAAAAGAGAGACCAGTTATTGTCCAGGGGAACTTTTGCACATTCCCATGAATGTAACTATAATTTGGTATGTGTGTGGGTATGTAGGGTTGGTAGAGTATCTTGTGCCCAATACTTCCAGTATAGCCTCCCCATCTCTCCTAACATAAAATTTAATACAGTTCGTTCAACACATGGATAAAAGGGATGAATGTGTTTGGGGGCATAAACACTATATTATAATTAGAAGAATGGCACCATGATCTATGGACACATGCTTTACCGTGTGAGTGACCATCAAGATGCAACATATTTATTAAAAGAATTAACAAAATTACAAAAATATTAGTATCCTTTCATAGTGGTTAGCACCACTGACTCACAAAACAGTCCTGGGACAGGCATAGCAGTATAAATGCCATCCATCAGAGACAGCAAAGTGCCAATAATATAGTACCCAAAAATCACCCAGCCAGTAATGATCCTCAAACTGGAAAGAAACCATTTATATCAGGGACTAAAAAGAAGCCGACTTGTACAAAATGCCAGATTGTTGCTTTTCAACAAACATTGTTTTTTGGTGTACTTTGCATGGCTGGGATATGGCAAATTATAAACAGACCAAATGCCACTATTTAAAAAACACACTCAGAACAAACAGCAAATACACCAGACAAAGAGAACACAAATACTAATTATTGGAAACTTTAAAAAACAATGCCTTGGTTGAGCTCCAGCTTTTACGGATTCCTGCTGGTCAGAGAACACAACAACATTATGGCCAATACGGTATGAATCCATGCTGAGAAGTGATGACAAATTCAGGCTGGTGGCGTAATAGCATTAGGATTGTTTTCTGATTACTTGATTCGAGTAGCACAGCATTTGAACATCACATCATGTCTGAATGTCTTTAACTTTGTTCTCATCTTAAAATGGATTTTTTTTTAAATCAGAATAATGGTTGATGCCCAACACTGAAGGAACTTGCTGGTGAATTCATCTTAATTCAGTAGCCCCCACAGTTACCAGATCCTGACGCAGCTAAGCATCAGTGGGATGTGATGGAATTAGATACTTGGAGTATATTTGAACCACTAGTAGGTAATCAAGAGCTATGGCCAACATTGGCCGTACCTTTGAAATGTTGCTGTGTGCAAGCAGAAGGGTGTTTTGTGGGTCAAGTTCATGAAGGAAAATCTAATGAAGTGGCCACATACTGTAAATCTAACCATTGGTGCCTTAGAAGGTAAAGATACCTCAACACCGCACACCAAAAAGTCCTACGATATGTTTCAGCACTAATTTGTAGCAACAGTTCACTTTTAAACCTAATAGTATCATTCCAGGCAAAATATTTAAAATATTTTACTTTAAAAAATGTAAATTTAAATTATCACTAAGTTTACATTAAAAGTTACATTAAAAATGTACCAACTGTGAAATGCTTGAAACAAAAATGAATCCATGATTTAAAAAAAAAAAATGAATCACACATTTAGAAACTTTATTCATTTCTTGAAACAATTTTTTATGTAAACACCTCATACACTTTTATTAAATATAATTACAACAACGAGAGTACCTTGTGGTGATTCCCCTTATTAAATAGTGCAGTACTATAGGAAAAAAAAATAAACCTGGACCAAAATTAGGAAAAAGAAAAAGTAAATAAATAAAAATCAGTACATTACAAATGTACAATGTTAGTTAAACTTCTATTTCAAGAATAGTGATGACAACAGAAATAGAATTATTTCTGGGATTTAGACAGATACATACCTTTTACCAATAAAAAATTATATATATATATATATATATATATATATATTTATATATTAATATATATATTTATATATATATAAATATATATATATTTACATATATTTATATATATATCATTTTACTTAACTTAAAAAGTAATAAAATAGACATTGCATAAAAAAGACGTTAGAGTAAGTAGTACCCCACTGTTGCAATTTTAAAAGTGAATTGATTGAAATAATGAAACGATTTAAAAATATGCATGTTTAAAATCATGTACTTGAAAACTCATCTCAGGCTTCTGAAGACAACATGGTGCAGTTTAGGCTAGAAACTGTTTATAGAAAATAATTGAGTTATGTCAAAAGTTTAACTTATTATTTATTCAAAGTGTTCTTTAATACTAAATACCACCATTTTCTCATCTTGTGTGTAGGTTTCTGAAAATATAAGTGTGTGCATGTGACTAACAGCACAAAAAAAAATGTGTGTAGTGTCCTACGAGATAATGAGAGGAATTTTCAAGTGCATATTGTCAACCTATTTACAGCAGTATATCAAATAAGGAAAATGAATAACAGTAGAGAATACTTGTCATTTTTAACAGTTTCACAAAAAAATATGAAAAGCAATTGTCTTAAGTTACAAATCATGACTAGGTTTAATAGGTAAGTTAAGCAATATTTAACATGCTAAGAATATTTTTTCTTAAATTTTTGTAACAAATTATACAGAGGAAACATACACTTAATTACTTAAAAAGCTATGTGTTTAAAAACCCTGAGTCATATTTATAACAATATCAACAATATCATTTAAGTAAGTACTTGTTTGTTTAAGTAATTATTAAGTTTATTTAAATAAAAACCAGCTTAAAGACGTTAAAAAAGTGAATGGAAGTAGGTAAATGGAAGATATTAAAAGGCATTTTAATCCTTTAAAAATAAAAAAAATGTTTCAAAAAAACTGAAATTCATTTTTAAAAATGCATTATAAAAGAGAAACTAACATTGTACAAATAGTGCACAGTAAAGTTAAAAACAAAACAAAAAAAAAAAGACAGTTTAAATTCTTGGATGCATGCAGCTTTTACTCAGAAAACTGCTTTCTCGTATCCTGTTTCACAATAGTACTTATCTCAGCATTATGTTCAAAACCCCAGGCTTTGGCTCAGAAAACCTATTAGAGGAAGCAAAAAAAAGTATATATATATTAAATATATTGATACATAGACAGACAGACAAAAAGACTGCTCTTTATAAAGTCTACTGGTAATAAATACAGTTGTGAATGAGTGTGATCAAGAAGAATTTAATTCTTATCAATTATGCCCTTCATATATCACAGTGTTTTCTGTGATCCTTTCTGAACTGACTTAAGTAAACACAATTGCCAATTAATTTGATTAAGGAATGACTATTGTTGCTTCAACATCCTAGGGTTTAGACAAAATAAACTTCTTAAAGTAAATGATACACAGTAAGTGTTTGTGCTATGCATTTTAAAATAGAATATGACAGTGGTCAGCACAGAGTTCAAGTCTTTGTCTGTGGAGTCAATATATTCTCATCATGTCCATGTTAGGTTTTCACCAGACACTCTAGTTGTCTGGGTGGCATGGTGGCGCAGTGGTAGCACTGATGCCTTGCAGTAAGGAGACCTGGGTTCACTTCCCGGGTCCTCCCTGTGTGGTGTTTGTATGTTCTCCCCATGTCTGCGTGGGTTTCCTCCGGGTGCTCCGGTTTCCGTCCACAGTCCAAAGACATGCAGGTTAGGTGTATTGGCAATCCTAAATTGTCCCTAGTGTGTGCCCTGCAGTGGGCTGGAGCCCTGCCCAGGGTTTGTTCCTGCCTTATGCCCTGTGTTGGCTCCAGCAGAGTCCCGTGACCCTGTGTTAGGATATAGCTGGTTGGAGAAAATGACTGACTGACTCTAGTTTTCCCTCTACATCTACCTAAGGCATGTTTGTTGGGTTGATTGTTAGATTTAAGTTGCCCTATAATGAGTGAGAATGTAAAATGTGTGCACAAATATATACTGTAATGGAGTGATCGCCCCATAACCCCCAAGTGGATTCAGAGGGTTTAATGAGTTAATGAATGGAGTAACTAAACTGGATGTTCTAAATGGAAGAAGGATAGTATATTATGCTAGTATCCTTTTCTACATGAAAATTGGCTGGTAGTTTTGAAATGCATGATCTCTACAAACCTTGAGATTCATTGTGCAATATAGCAGCACAAAATTCAACAATTTAAAAATATGTATGGTTTTCTAACTTTTAAAAATTGTGTTTATTTTTAATATTAGTAATAATGAAGCATTTAAACACTTTATACAGTGCAATAGTTCAAAGACAATATATATGGCTAAACTGAAAAGAAACAATACTGCCTTAATTTTGAAAATAATAAAATATCACATCAAAGTGTACTTATTAATTACTAATTTTTGTGTTAAAAAAAAATCAACACAAAGCAACCTGATCAAAGAGAGATAAAATCACAACACATTACACAGAAATCATTTACAAAACCCTGGACCTTGCCAAAAGTGACTGGAAAAAACAATGATTTCCCATGATTTTTATCAGTGCCCACCCTTCAGCAAGTTTCCATTACCACCACCACCTGAGTACACATCTCTCCTAAGAATATAGAAGCTTGTTTATTCAATATGTTATTACTGACATCTGTTCAAGTAATCCAAACTTTTTCATTTTTTTAAAAATTAAGAATAAGGTTATTGAGCAAGGTAACACTGCTGCCAGACATAAAACTTTGAATTAGCAACACTGACAATGATCACTATTAGTGAATAGGAGTTTATTAATTATGTTTTCTTTACTATTCTTATATTCAGATTATCTGAAAAAATTATATACGGTGAAAAAATAAGAGCTTCAGAGGTGGTCAGTTATTTAACTTGCGGAGTTAAAATAACTGAAGTATTAAGTTATAGATTTGAAGAAGAGCATGCTTTTTGACAAGGCAATACCACCAAAACATGAAAACTCTGCAAAATGATGGTCCTTTCCCATAGCCAGTTAACGACACTGACATTAGAATAGTGCCGTTGCCTAACAACAATCTTATTTAGGCAGACCAGAAAGTGCAGTAAAATAGTATTCTAATGAAGTATTTATACAGGAAGATGTAGCGTAAAACACTTCACCTCCCACCTCCGGTTAATCCGTATACATTTTCCTGTTATACACATTCAGAAGTTTTTCCCCTACTTATTTACACTTACACGTGCACTATTTGTATACTGATTCATTTTCCGGTACTGAACAAAATGTTCTGTAAACCTTCTTAATAGGACACCTTTTAGATGGTATGCTTACAATTTGATGTGATGATGATAAATTTTGATGTGTCAATCACAAAAATGTTAAAATTGATGGCTTCAGGAAACCAAACACAAGTCTAACATATCAAAACATCTAAAATCCAGCTATCTACCTGTTTACCAAACTCTTTTATCCTGATCATAGGCACATAAATCAAAAACAGCAATTTAAAGAGTAAAACAAAAATAAAACCTCCAAAGAGAAAAGCACAATTAACATTCCTCATAATGAAATAAATTCAATTCCAGATTAAAATTGAATCTGGTCAATTTTATGAATTGTCATACAGACCACCATTATATGGTTCTATAAATTCCAAATCAGAATTAAATATTAACCTAGGCAGATCCATACATAATAAGTACTGTATATTTGTTTCTCATAAAAAGATTATGGAGTTTGCATTATATGCACCATATTTACAGAATAATTATTAACCACTGAAACTAGGCAGAGAAGAACAGAAAAAAATGAATCTAAATTAATTGCTTCAAGTGTATATGTTAAAGTTATGTGTCTACTCCCAGACAACCCTGCAGAGAGCACTGTAGGCTCAGGCTTCTGTTAGGCAGATCAGTAAGCTCACCTGAAGCTGTGGTTTGTGAGGTAGTCTATGACGGCTGGCCTTATGCGAGCTACTCCTCCTTGGCTGTGGTTTCCTCTTCCCGTAATCACAGAGAGGTGTGGTTTACCACCACATTGCTGGTATTCTAGTGTAACAGAAATGACAAAGTTAAAACCAGTATTCATTGTGCAAGTCTTGGTTTGTGCCTATCTTGTTGAAGATCCACATTTCCTGACAATGCTCACTTTTTAAACAGACCACCTGTTACCGCAGTTCACACAGTAGGCAAGTATCAGATATTTCTGTTATCACTAGTGCTCCTGAAGGTCAAGTTTAAGGACAAATGTTGCAGATCAGGCTGTGGCAGATCGTCCTAGTTAAAGGTCTGGTTTATCAATATAAAATATACATATATATCTTTTATCCATAAAAGAAAGATTTAGTTATTTATAAATATTTTTTGGCAGTTTGGAGGAACCATCAAAATCAGCATCGAATACATTTGTTCTTAAATGCCCTGTTCTAGTTGTTTCAGCCAGAGAGTGAAACACATCACTGCACAAAAACTCTTCCAGTTTAGACAAGACTTAAGACATAATAAGCAACATGGTGTACGCTTGATTTCATTAAAAGCAAACATGATGACATAAGTAGATTATAATGTAGGCTTTACATAACATTCACCCACATCAAGCAGATTTGTAAATATAAATTTACTTTCCTTCACTGTAAATGCTCTGTATTTATTTATGTCTAATACATGAGACTTTTATTTTTAAGTTTATATTTTTAACAAATTATTTAAGAGAGTTTTGCTCATCATTTGTTGCATTGGGGCTTACCAAAGTTTTTTTGCTTTATCATTTATATTATTTTAAAATCACATATACCTCTGCAAAATGTGTCTTTTTAACCTTTTTTATTTTATTATATTTGCTTTGCATGCAAACCTCAGCTACTTAAAAATTGTAACCAGAATGTAACTCAAACAAAAAAAACTAATGCAACAAAACACCTTGCACAGTGGTATTATGGTTGATATTTAGTGAACTGTGAGTGGAAGAAATGTGAATCATTTTTTATAAAGCACGTGGAGAATTGTCAATGGAGCAAAAATAAATATACACAGAAAGACGGATAGCCATAACACTGATGCCAAAACTTAACCAGACCAAACCCAAGTTCAAAATCCCAAATGAATTCTTCCTAGTGAGGTTTGTTAGTAATATTTTGAAGAGTAATATTTTTCCCTTTATTGGATCTATAGTTAGGATGTTAGGTTATATGCACTGCCATATTTGATAGGAGCACAACAATGATATCACAGGTCACAAACTGTCAGACATGTTTGATAGGAACACAATAATGATATCGCAGGTCACAAACTGTCAGCACCACACGACAAGCGAAGAGAGACACTGCTATAAACAATATGGCAGCATCCATTCAAAGCAACACACAACATGGTATTATATATATGAATGTTTAATAAAAGAAGGTTGAGTATCTGTATTGCATATTTGTTGAGCCTTGTTCTACACAGGCAAATTTTATAGCCAAGGTAAAACAACAGTGTGCTCTTGTTGACCCTTGCATTGGGCCTCTTTCAAGTTCTTTCTTTAAATCTTTTTTTTTTTTTTTACTTTTTTGTTAAATATGTTTTTCTTAATATATGAAGTAATTAGAACAATCTAGACAAAAGCAGGCCTTTCAGCCCAACAATGCTCGCCAGTCCAATCCATTTAATTCTTCTAAAATAACAAATTATAGTTTTGAAGGGCCTAAAGTTCTACTGTCTACGATACTACTTGATAGCTCATTCCATATGCCTGTGGTTCCCTGTGTGAAGAAAAACTTTCTAATATTTTTGTGAAATTTATTCTTAACAAGTTTCCAGCTGTGTTGCCGTGTTCTTGATTAACTCATTTTTGATCCACTACACTAATGCCTCTTAATCTTCTTTTGCTTAAACTTAAAAACTGAAAAAATATATAATTTTTTGAAGGATTTTCATTTTAACAATATCCATCCCAAAGGTTTATAAGACACTAAGCATTCTACAAGCTGTATGAAAATGGCCATATTGGATGCTGCTGTAATGAACTTTACAGGTTTCTTGGAGACAGAAAGTAGCTGCATAATTCTAATTAATTTTATGTAGCACTTTTTTCACATCTAGTGAGCTACTACAAAGCTACTTTATGTGGTTGAAACATGCACGATTATAAGGAATAAAATATGGGGTTGAGTTTCTGTTGCAATTGATGGAAGAAAATTAATATGCCTTCAGCTCTCAATTTTGTCCTTCAAGGACTGTTTATATATGATGGATATGTTAATAGGGCTTGTACTTTGTTTTCACCATCAATGATGTCTTGATTTTCATGTATTTTAGATATACAGTTGCCATGGACTCAAAAGGTTTGTCATTAATATATTTCAGTCCTGTTATGCAGAAAAATTACAGAATAGTCAACTGAATAACAGAAAGATCCTTTCATTGACTTAGCATGACAGCAAAAGTGGCCAAGTGTACCTGACTGGTTTTGGTGCATGATAGAAACCATCCTTTGAACCAATTTAATTTTAATCTGCAGCAATGCATGTCTGGTAAGTTTTATCAAAGTCAAGATTACATCTAGAATATCATTTCTGAAACCTTCTATTATCATTTGTGATCATTCGATAGCCATTCTGTCAATGTGAGGTATGCAGGGCTGCTGTGCCATACAGATCCTCTGTCACATTCTGCCCTCTTCATATTAAACTGTAGATCTATTATCTGTAATTTTATTTTTGATTACTCAAACATATACTGCAGTTACATCAAATTTTTGAATACTTAAAATTATATTTTATATCTCAAATATAATTTTCACTTGTCTGAATGTTATGATTTGTCAAAATAAGGCAGTGCATTTTACCATTACTTTCCATATAAAACAGTTAATAACTGAGCAAAAACTCAAAATTAATCTAACTACTGTATGCAACAAAAATAACATTAGAATGACCCTTCGGGAAGGTTGCACTTTAAAAACTGCAAGAGGATGGGGGTTATTACATTACCTAAACCAGAGCGAAATGGATATTTCGAGGCTTCTGTGTTTTTAACAAAGCAGAAACACTTGGCTGAAGCCTGGTAATGTAGCGCCTTTTTGTTCTAAAGTCCAGGTATTAGCTTTCTGAATGGTGTACGCTTTTAAGTTGTTAAAATTCTCATTTATTGAAGCATGACTCCTCAGAATGATAACTCGGAATGGAGCTAAGAGACAGGAAACAAACTGACTTATAGATGGAACTATATGTCCCCATGGGGCTTTTTTACGTAAAGTGTTTAAAAAGAATACATAAATAGATTTCTCTCTGTATAAACATCTGACTTTGGCAGCTATAGTCACAATGAGGCATTATGCAGACGTATTGCTGTTAGCATAAAGGTGCGTTTCTTGATGCTGTTCTGCTTAAGGATTTGCTGGCCAAAAGTACTCGTGTTAAGTGTATCAGAGAGAGAGGATGTGCAGCACTGTTCATAATGGTGCTCAGTTTTGTTTTCTTTCTCTCGCTTTGCTACTAACTCCAGGGGTTCCAGACTGTATTACTTAACTGCGCCTGCTCTTTTAATTAGCTTGTTGATTCGGTGGGACTCTGATGAAATGATGTTACCAGCCCAGCACACAGCAGTGTAGAAAATCACAATGGCCATCATAGAGTTATAGAAGATGTGAAATATGTAAAGTATGTCTCTACTCACATTAAATGAATGCTGTCTACTAAAAGAAAAGCTTACTCTGCCCATACTTATATAGCTCACCTGTGTTCCAAGATCAGTCCAACCTGTCACTGATGTGGACCCCCAAGTACTGTATACCACTTCTACATCCAATCCATGAATAGTGATCGGACATATAGTAGAGGATCTTTGGTGCAGTTAAAGTCAAAAACCAGTTCCTGGGGTTGACTGATTTTAAGAAGCAGACAATTCTATTTGCACTACAAAATAAAGTTCTCCACCTTACTCAGATAATCTGTCTCCTCACCTTTATCAATACGCCCTGTAAGTGTAGAACCATCTGAGGATTTCTGCAAATGACACGACCTGGTGGTGTGTTTATAGTCTGAGGTGTACAGAGTGAAGAGAAAAGGAGAAAGGACAGTTCCTTGTGGTGCTCCAGTGTTGCTCACACTCATATCAGAGAGACAGTTTAAATCTCACAAAGTGTGACCTGCCCAATAGACAGTCCATTATCCAGAACTTATCTACCTCTGGAAATTACACCCTTAACATGGATGGCTGAATGGTATTGAAGATACTGGGAAATTAAAAAACATAATCCACACAGTGCTGCCAGTTTTGTCCAGGTGAGAATAAGCCCTGTGGAGCAGCTAGATAATTACATCCTCAAACTCCAATTTTTGTCCAAAACGCTGAAGTGAACAATACTAGATACAGTCTAGAACACTTACTGGTTGATTTTTACTGTTTTTTTTACTGTTTTACTGTTACATTTAACTACATTAAACCTTTCCACCAGCGAGAGATATATGTGGGTCCAGAGAAGAGGTCTTGTTTAAGGCTTACCACAACATTTTGTGCTTGTGAATCCTAAACTCGTGAAGTTGCTTTACATGGTAACAAGTATTCATATTTACAGGGATGAGCACTAGTATTCATTTGAAATAATGCTCTCTGTAAGTCATATTCAAGAGAAGAGTGTTGGCTAGAATTAAGAGATTTTCATCTGTGTACTGGGAGGCCTACTATTGCTAAATCCTGCCAATGACTTCATCAGATGGGGAATATTCTTCCTCTTCAAGCCTTTTTCATGGGCCTAACAGACAGAATGTGCTCTGCCTGCTGATAAATTTTTACTGTGAAAGATACTGCACTGAGGCTACAGTGCATAAATAGTTATAATAGATTTAAAAACCTCCACAAACCTAAACTGGATTACTCCCTGCATTTTCACTTTGGGGCAAACTTAATATGGATCTTCCATTTTTAATCATTAACTATGGCACAATAACAGACAATAACACCAAACTACAGTATACACATTGTACAAGTATGTGCTATGCCTTTGTACCAGTGAATTCTACATCATGTCATACAACTACATCTCCTAAAAGTGTGAAGGTGACATGCTTTACTTTAATTTGAATAAACCAATATGTAAGAAAATGAAAAAGATTTTGCCACTAATCAAAAAACTTTAAATGTTCTTCATGACATGCAAAAGGTCTAATTAAAATAGTTTTAAACATTAAATTAAAAATATAGTCACATATGCTTTAAAAATGTAAAAATACTCAATTCTTTCCAACATACAGCAGCTCAAAATTTGAGACAATTTAAAAACAAAAGTTTAACTTTAACAATGTCCACTTCTCTTTAAGACTCACTTGATATATATACAGTATACATATTTTTACTGCAGATAAAGAGTTGTTTATAATAACATGTTTAGTTTCCACTACACAAAACTCAGAACAGATCATGGCTAACAAAAGAAACTATTATACACTATATTTATACATAAAATTAAGAAATGAAGTTTTTTTTCTTATAAACATATAAACTTTGTCAAATTTCAAAAAGAGTATCACTATTACTGCTTCCAACATGCTAAACACAAATCCCTTATTTTGTAAGAAACCAATTTCTTCATTTCAGAAACTGCATCAAAGTGATATTAGACAAACTGATGAGGGCTTACATAGCAAAACATTTCCATTTTTAATATAAATCTTGAAACTGAAAGTACAGTGTATTTCTGCATTTAAAGCAAATGACAGGACCAAGTGTGTCATGGGGATCTCACAATTTCTATGCCAATCACAATTTCCATAAAGAGATAAGAATGAGTTTACTGAAAAATGTAATGCACACTGGTGTGTAGGAAGCACAACAGTAAAAACCACCAGCCACCTTAAATGTTACCGAGTGCTGTCTATGTTATCCTTTGAAGAGGCAAAGAATAAAATTTTAATGCAAGTTTTTGTAAATATACTGCTATGAACTGCAGAAAAACTGAAACCAATAAATAGTAAGGTAATTAAATAAATATATAAAATGGCTCACTGTTATTAAATTCCTCCAGGTCCTTCTCCTTAGACTGAATATTTCCAAAATGCCAGATCTACTTACTGCAGCAGTTCTACATAACATATATCATCATGCATGACAAATGAGAAAGCATGGTACTGTGCACATCCAGAAAATGACTTGCTTACGGGTTATATACAATATCTCTTTGATGTTTGAAAACTAATTCAGAAAAAAGTCACAACCAGTCCTTAATTTAGAACCAGAGCTTAGAAATCCATTCTGATCATAGTTAGAATGAGATTATCCTAGTGATTCAAGTGGACTGGTACTCACCAGTACTCTGTACTATCATTAATATGGTTTGAAGTTTGGAGTACTGAGAGTATTTCCATACATACCAGCAGTGTCTGAAGTCAGCCGGTACTCACCATTACACAATACTAGCACTACTCATAACCTCTCAGTACTATAATGACCCACATTTGTTAACTGACTATTATTTCCTAGGAATTATAGCAAGGAAGACACCTCTTCCATACTCCCCCACTCCTTTGGTATCCAACACAAAATTTCTCCTCCCAGCTTATATACGTTCAAGGAGAGCCCCAAGTTCCCCTCGACCGCCACTGCCACTCCCCCAAACCTCTCAGTTAGCCAAAGAAGAAGAAACACCACACATGAACTTACAGAGAAAGAATGGACATAATGAGACAAGATCTTTGCCACAAACTAGGCAGACAAGAGTAGCATCAATATATAATGTAAGATATTGTATGATTATTAAAATTGTAAACAATATTTAATGAGAAACTCATTACACATTTTTTTCATATTAATTTCAAACTTCAGCGACTTCCATACTGGGCATACAAACAAGTTGAAAACTCCACATAAATACTCAATTCAGGACACTAGAGAAATGAAAAAACACAAGATACAAAATAAAAAATGTTTTTGTAATTTTTAACTTTGCAACAGCACCTTATTTTTTATTTGTTCAACACAACCTCTGGCAAAAACTAGGGAATCATAACAGTAACAGGATGTTCACCCAGCTTTTTTACTTCGTAGCAAATAAACTATTCACAGATATAATACAAAAATTTTACTTTAACACCTAAACATTCTGGCTTTATGAAGCATACCTTAAACAAAATAAATTTTTTTAATAGCATTTTCTTCCATTTCATGTAGAGGCAAAGTATTAACCCCTAATTCCTATCCTTCCATTTTCTTTTTCCATATAACCAATTACCACACAAACGTCTTTGTGAAAGCAAAACCAGCAATAAACTTAGAACACTGAGCATTCAAAACTTTTAAGGCGAACTGAAAAATCTTTGTTATACATGTGTAATTATTCCACCAATCCATCCATCCAGGGTCACGACTGTCCCAGCAAGCACTGGGTGAGAGACAGGAATAAAAATGCACCAGCTCATCACAGGGCTGATACAAGCACACACATTCACCAGAGTCAATTTAGCATCACCAAATCCCCTAACTTACATATCTTTATAAGAAAACCAGAGCATGTCAAGGAATCCCACCTGGAAACCTTGCCAATTCCAATCGGAGAACACCCGGTACATGAGTGTTATAAGTGTTGCTGTCATATATATATATATATAT
>JANRMT010062808.1:52364476-52387892 GCA_026402145.1 Polypterus bichir lapradei
ATATATATATATATATACACACACACACACACCCTTTGGGGTGCGAGCAACTGTTGCTTGGGGTGCCAGAATCCATCGAGGAAGAAAAATGAAAAACATTATTTGTACAAAATCTTAATTTATCTATCCATTCTTAAATAATTAAATGGGCAGGCTATTTCGTATCAGTGCAATACATGCTTGTTAAAACGGATGACTTCCGCTCTTACGTGCACTTAGTGCTGCGTGGGTATTATGAACTATCGTATCTGTTGAAGTTCTATTTAAATTTTAAATATAAGTAATTTTTATTTAGTCGACAGAAATATCTTTGGTAGGAATGCAAGTTAAATTTACTCATCATTGCATACATTTTTCTTCACCATAGAAATTTAAACACTAAATTCAAATTACATTCCTACCAAAGATATTTCTTTCGACTAAATAGAACCTACTTATATCCAAATAGAACTTGAAAAGATATATTTTTTCGAATCTGATCGTGCATTTTAGATCGAGTTGACGCGCACCACATCGAGCCCGCGTGCTATTGTGCTCCCGGCTACCTGCCTCAATAAGTCACTGTCGCTTCGCGCTTTTTTACCGTTCATTTAATCATGGCTTGGTGCAAAAAAATTAGAAAATGGAAGGAGGATTACACTGAGTATGGCTTTACCAAAACAATTATTGATGGCGAATAAAGTATCCATTATTCATAAAGCTTCAATTGGTGATCTGTTTTTCTGCGTTAACCTCATATTTTTTCATACTTCTTCTCAAACCAATTTCGAAATGAAACCTGCCTAACTTTTGTAAGTAAGCTGTAAGGAATGAGCCTGCCAAATTTCAGCCTTCTACCTACACAGGAAGTTGGAGAATTAGCGATGAGTGAATCAGTCAGTGAGTCAGTCAGTCAGTCAGTGAGGGATTTGCCTTTTATTAGTATAGATGTAAATTACTTAAATTAACAATTTATCTGTAAAATGTTATATAAATGCTTTAATGCATTTCATCATGAAAATGATACCAAGTATAAATCTTAGGATTCTAAATGTTCAAAGCTGTAACATCATGGATTTAATGTATTCTGTGTGGCTATCACTACCAGCGCAAAAAGAAGCCAGTTTAAGATGGATGTAGTGTATAATATCGAGCATTTAAAATGCTTCTTTAGTTACAATGGGATTTGAGAAACTATAGTAAATTAAACATCGATTTTAAGATCAAGTTAACAATGCTCTACTTAATTGACCAAATAAACTATGAAACTAAAGTGGAAATTTCCAGATTAAAGTTGAAATTTCAACATTTAAAAAAAAAAAAACTTTTTTTCCCCCCACTGTGTCCCAATTTTTTTTTTGGCTCCATGGCCCTAATAATCTTCGGTAAAGACATCATAAAGACTCTAGAGGCAACCAACAAAAACAGATAGTAAATGAAAAGCATGCTAAAGTAACATGAACTACTCAACAAAGGCGCTGCAATTAATATCACAGCCACAACAACAACAACATCAGGAAAGAAAATCTCACACAACAGTTGAACAGACCCATGCAACACCTAAACGGCAGCAATGGTAGATATACTGTATATATGTTTTGGGTGCTCTCTGCAGCGTATCAACTGACTGATGAACTACTTTGAAGCAAGCTTTAAGTGAGCTTGTGCACATCTTAGTGACTTTTGCATTTGCATATATTGCAGACTGCATTGTTCTTCTGCTGGCTACATATAGTGAAGTTTGTACAGGTATTATCATATACTCTGAAGTTGTATAGCATTTGCAAAGTCTCCAGATGTGTTAGACATACTATTGGATTCATAAAATGTTTTTAAAAAACAAAAAAAAAAAAACACTTAAGTGCTGATGACAAAGCAAGTGTACAACACTGCAATAGAAAAGTGGAGTAACTACATCCTTCATTCATCTTCAACACATTTGCTTACCTTCTGTTTAAGGCTGCATTACTTTCTAATACTCAGCACTCAATCACAACACAGATTGTATGATGCAAGAAAAACTAAGGGTATGGATAATTTTTGAGTATGGTCATCTTAGCAAGCAGATGGCCTAAACGGCCTAAACTGGCACCATTCTGGTGGTCTTGGTCTGTAAAACTGAACTCCCCTAACTTTTACTCAGGAATTTATACTTCTGATCCATCACACAAACTATCAAATAAATGGATTTCTTTCTACAAAGAAATTCTTTGATTCTTCAAGCTATTGCTTAAAGGCTTTGTGCTTTATGGAAACTTGCGACGGCAAAACAATATGAAGCTTTGTACTAAATGACTCACTATCATACATTGAGTTTATACCTAAAGCTGTCACAAATTGTTGTGTGTAATTATCTTACACACATACTGTATTCATGTGCTATGTTCTTCCTTTAACTTTACTGAACACTGAGATTTTAGTGTTCTCTTTGGAGAAACAGATAATCTTTTCTAAAAAATGTTAAACATAAGGACAAAACCAAACTCACAGTCTTGAACTAAACTAGAACAATCTTTCTTCTAAAGTAATTCAACTTCTAAATCATAAAACAGTTTGTCCCCCCCTCTGTAAACAAAGACCTTAGAGCATGTCTTTTGTAATTTTACACAAAATTTTTTCACTGGCCATTGCACATAGTCACATGCATAACATATCCTGAAATGCAAATAGAAACTTATAAATACAATATCCTTGAAATTCTAACACACGCAGGTGGCAAAATGCTCAATCACCACATGTCAACAATATTTGGACAGACTCATAAAAGATTCATACAAATGATAAAACATAAACAAAACCTATAATGGAAATATTTAGTATTATAAAAGCAAAACCTATAATGGAAATATTTAGTATTATAAAAGCAAAACCTATAATGGAAATATTTAGTATTATATGTGAGAGAGAGAGAGAGAGAGAGAGAGAGAGAGAAGTGGTGATGGGTCCTCAGGAGGGAGAGGGCAAGCACCAGCAGCAGATAGAAAGAAGCCCACACAGAGTAAGTCTTAGTGACTTTTCAAATCTGCACCTCGGATTAGATCCACAGGACTGGGTGCATGGCCACTGGTAAGTCTTCACCAGGATTCTTGATTAATTCATGAGGGGGACAGACAGATCATCAAATCAAAACATCTGTGCACATACACATTTTTTTACATGGTGTAAACAAATAACTGGATAACTGACATATGGATTATGTAACACAAGTAATGGACTTTTTCCCCCCTGGATGTTTTTTTACTTTGTCTGCTGTTGTACAGCATTGGTCATCATTGTATTATAACAAACTTTTTTATTTCTGTGCTCCATAAATAAATGAGATCAACAATTTTCTCTGTTATCACTACAAAACACATGGGGTAACAAACATACTAAAAATATTTAATTTTTGGGTGGAGTATTCCTTTAAACCCATTTCAAATTTAAGACAAAATAAATAATAGAGAAATCCCACTTTGCCATACTCTATTCCTGTTCCTCGTAAACAAAGACATGAAGCTCCACAATGATAGCACCAATTGTACCTGTCTGTTTCTCCTGTATCACCCTCTTGAGATGATGGATGGCTTCATCAACATGAAGTCCATGAAGATCCAGGACATTCTGAGGCAACAAAGAAGCATTGACTCTCTCAAAAATTTTAATGGCTGCTCGATAGTGAGCATCTTTCATGTGCTGTCCATGAAGATGTCCCTGCAGCAAAAATGATCATCTTAAGGTTAGATTACAAACATTAAGAAAGTTGTACTAATACATTTAAAAAGTAGCTATAAAACTGCTAAATGCTGGCATGGAATGCCACCCTAACTGTTATAATGTTAACATTATTCAAAAGGCGCAGTACAATCAAATTACATTATAGTTCTGAATGTCATCATACAATAGTGCACATGGCCCAAGACCTATGAAATTTGACTGTGCATGTTCAAAAGCACTATGAACACAAAAGTAGTTTATTTATTCAAAGAGTGCTGTCACTCTTCTCCTCAACTGACAATTTGCAACATTTTCTGCTGGTCTGATTTCTTCTGGCTAAAGTTTCTGGATGTCTCTACTACTATTCTTTTAAATACATGTTAATGTTTGAAAATAACTAAGTAATTATGAACTGTATTGTTACTGTTTTGTAATTGTAAAACTATGTTGGCACTCTGTGTTTATCTACACTAGTGAGGTGTGCTATTTAAGAAAGAACTGGAATTAACTAAAGATAAATGGTATAGCTCCAAAATGTAAGAAATAATTTATATTGCCAACCTTCTTTTTTACTTCTGCCCATACACAATACTTACACAATTATTCAAACAGCTGCCTAACCAGTTACAAAAGAGTGTCTATCTTAGTAGTCCTAATAAAGAAAATAGCTACACAAAGAAATATACTGCCTAATTTCCTCACTTGTTGAGCATAGTATGTAGCAACATCCTTCATGCCTCTACGATAAGCTTCTGCTGCCTTACTGAAGCATTCCTGTTGCTTTAGACGATGAATAAATGCTTCGGCCCTGTAATCATCATAGTCAGGATCTACTGTGTCTTGATATAACCGACTTTCATCATTCTCTTCGGCATCCTTCTGCTTCTTTTTCTGTCACAAAAAATATTAGGCAATGATGCTCAAAGTTAAGCCTCTACAGTTAATTTACATAAAATACTGAAAACATTTTATATGAGAAATGATTTTTTTCTAAGGCTCCCCCATCCTTTTAAATGTTACTCATGATGGGATATTATGAAAATTAGCAATGCTCTTCATTTTGATTTTGTCTGTTCCAAACTCACCTGCTCGACTCTAGTGAAATATTGCTCCAAAGTCAGATCTCCAATTTAACACCTAACATCCCCATCAAACAATCCGTTTTGATCTGGCAAGCTTGATGCAGGGGTGTCTCTACCTGATTTAGGATTATATGACTTAATATTTACATAACATCTAATTTGGAGTAGAACTGTCCTTTCCTTTGAGATGTGGCATTGAGTGGAAAGAAACCTAGGCTTTTATCCAAACAGGCAGTACTACACACTAGTCTTTTGTTACTAAGCCTTTTGAACTGACAGGTGCTCCATCTTACTCACATCTTGGGCATGTGAAAGCTGCATACTTGGAGAGCAGAAAGTGTGCCATCCAGCTGGAAGACAGGACAATAAACAGCAGCTATGCCATATTGTTCCCTTGAAAAAATGGCAACCAATCCTCAGAAAATGTTCGGCCGAGAAGGCTAGCAATCCTCACTGTGCATGCATATCTGTACACATAACAATATCACTGCATTTAGCAGCAAGTTGAAGTGGAAAAAACTAACTTCTAACCAAGGCAGAGAATTTAGTGTTCTCCAAAAAGTCCAAAACACATATTGCTGTGTCCTCCTATTACTTGGGAATGCAGTGCTGAAAGGATACTATAAATCACACAGAGTCTGAAAAACACCACATACATTTCAGTTATTCAAATCAAAGGGATGCTCAGAACTCTGTGAAATGCTGCCATCACCAAAAGAACCCACAGTATCTGCTACCTGAGCAGGAATGAGATCAACACTAGTTTTAATGATTAAAGGAGAAAAGTCGTATTTGTCTGTCTCTTTATGGTGACAAGTACCCTATCATGCAGAAGCATTGGAAAAAAACTGCACCATCAAATGATGCAGATGTTTTTGCATACAACACCAGTGATGTCCCTGGTCTAGCAATGGGCAAGTGGAAGAAATTTAATCTCAATTGCAAAAGGAAACATAGCTGTATAACACATAAACAACAAATAACAGGGTCAAGGAGCACATGTGAGTAATGACTAAATATATATTAGCATTGTTAAAAGCCAAGTACCAAGAAATATTGTTGAAAATGCAAACAATAACAAAAAGAGGTTTGTTTAATGTTTTGGTAGTAAAAGAACAGGTAATGAGAAGATGAAGTCTACTAGGAACAGTAAAAGTGAAATTAAATATGCTGACTAGCAAATGGTCTAAATTAATATTTTCCTGAAGTTTTAACATTTAAGGAAGTCTATAAGCTCCCAGTAGCTAAGGAGGCACTACGTAATTTACAGATGGCTGACAGAGAAGACATGCAAGAATTAAAAAGGTTGAAATCAAAAAAATTCCCAGGACTTGATTACATTTATCCTAGGATTTAAGGAAGTTATTGAGTAACACATATAGTTATCCCTTTTGTTTTTGGCAAAGGAAGGACTACCTCTGGATGAGATGCCACTGAATTTTAGAGTATACACACATTCATCCTCACTCATATCATGGCAATTTAGAGTTACTACTAGTTGTAAACTAGATATCAGATAAACTAATGGACACCCACCTTTTCTTTATTTTGAGGCCGAGGTAACTCAGTACGTTGTATGACATTTTTGGCAACAACTGTTTTAGCAGGTTCTTCATCAAGTAATGATTTTAAGAAATGTTCTGTTTGCTCTAGAGAATAGCTAAGAAAGATATATATATGTAGATGTAGAAATAATTTACTAGACAGCCTCAAGATACTGTACATTAAAAAAAATCTGTAAAACTCAAAACTTAATTTTCTGGAAAAAAGATGAAGAAAAAATAGCCACAGTAAAAACATTAAAACAGACACATTAAAATATACAAACATCTTTAAAGAGAATGTTTGAATTTAATTTGAATGCATTTAAATTGCATTTTAATGACAGAAACCTGGAAGTTAAACTGTAAATTAGAATGCTGTGTATACATATATACACACACATCAATAAATGACTATAGTTCTTGAAGATTTTACACATCTGCTAACACTATAGATATAGAGTAAAATTCTGTATTATAAGGACTCTACTACCCAACTTAAAGGTGATCAGAATATACAGGAAAATTCAGAATAGCAATCTATACATATATAGGTATATTGTAATTTACTTAATCAAATGAAGAAGCAGTATGATCATCAAATATAATTCTGCTTGAAAGAATTTACAATAAGGTGAATAAAGTGGATAATTTTTAGAAAATTACATAAACATGCATTTTTATATTATTTGTGGCTAAGTTGCCAGAAACTGCAGAGTACAATGTTTGTGGAAGGCACTCATATCCTTCATCTTTTCTTTAAGTCTGTGCATTTCTCCATGATAATTACTTTTAACAAACATAGTTTTGAGAAATAAATATTTGTAACATAACTTAAGCCAATTGAATTCCTCAGCCTCAGATAATAAAATGGGAGGAGTGTATTTATATAAAGAAAATCACAACCTATTATGTCTATTCTTTAATTTTACAGTCCTTTTTGCTAATCTTTTAATAGTTGCTCATTCTGATAATACTTGTATTCAAAAATTAAAAAGATTTATTTGGAGACAACATACTTGTTATCTTTGAAAATATCCAGCAGAAAATGTTGATCAATACTTGGAAACATTTTGAACAGTTGTTTTTCTTTAAGCATAACAGCTCCATCTCTTCTCCCTAGAAATGGCACATCTTTTGCCTGAAGCAAACAGAAAAGAATGAACTAATCAATATGTCCACTTTTACTTTACAGTGTATGAGGAAAAGATGTTTGTAATGGTTTTAAGAATATAAACAAATTTACCAAACCAATAAAAAATAAATAAATAAAAAGAAGAATGTATGAAACAGTTTAGAATAACATACTTACAGATATTACATTTTATCTACAGTAATGGATGTAAAAGTTTCAAACTTTATTGGCATAACTGTTCGTTAATTAATATAAATAATGATTTCAATCAATCAAGTATAATTTGGACGAGAAATATGAAAAAGCTTATAGAAGGAAGGTAAGATGAGAGGAAATAAAGGATACTAGAGAGTGTAATAAGCATGTAAAAAAACAACAGAGAAAGCATGCAGAAACAGTGAAGGAAAAGGAAATACAGTGTCCTCCATAATATTTAGGACAAAGATACATTTTTCCTTGATTTTCCCTTCTGCTTCACAGTTTAAAATTACAAATCAAACAATTCAGACATGTTTAAAGTGCCCATTGCAGACTTTATTGTAGGGGTATTTGCATACCCAAATGAAAACTGCTTGAACGGTCAAGCCAGTCACCCAATTGAGCATACCTTCCATGTACCATAGAGAATAAAAGCAGGAACTGAAGCACCTGGTGATGTCTATGAATTGCAGACAAGCAGTCATTGCATGCATGGGATATGCAAAAATGCACTAAATATTTCTGCTTTAATATAACCACCATTGCTATATCCCTAACATTATGGTGCCCAAAAATAGGGAGACTGTGTAGAAAAAGTAATATCACTTCTACATGTTGTGACCGAAAAGAAGCAAATACCCTTAAATTTTAGTCTGCAATTTTAAGCACTTTAATTATGTCTTAACTGTTTGATTTGTAATTTTACACAATTGTAGCAGAGGGAGAAATCAATGAAAAATGTGTCTTAAACATTATGAAGGGCATAGTTTACAATTTACCTGCTAAAGATGATTATATTTAATCCACCTCTTTGACATGACAAGAAGACAACGCACAATGAATTTCAATATGAACACCTAAATTAAATCTTATACATGCAGTATATTTGGTTTGTAAAGCACCTAATGAAAAGTCAACCTTTATGAGTAATACCTTTATATGTTCTTCTAAGGCCATTTCCTCAGACATAATGTCCCTCAAAGAGACATGAGATATTCGAGTAGTCCAGTGGTTCATGTAAGGTAACTCCCACTGCCTTGACTCCTTGGCCCCTTCAAAATCAGTGAAAGCCCAGCTGGCTTTATTAACTTCATCCAGCTTATGATTATTTGGACATGTAGAATCTATAATGACAGGAATGATTTCCAGATTTCACAAACGTTGTCTGATAGGATGTGCCTGATTTATGGGGAAAATTAATTAAAATCAACAGTTATAGTATATGTGATAAAATTCTCTGAAATCTATTAATTCACCTACTTAGTATGGTATGGGGTCTCCCAGCAGAATCACACACAGGGCAGTCTTCAATGCAATACTCATCCACTTAGAGGCACAATCACTCAATTTAGAGTTACATTGTAAGATGTTGTCATTGTCATATGTCTCAGTTGGATACACACAGTAACCAACAGCAAATGTTAATTATCATCATCTAAATGAAAACAATCTGATGCATTCATTCCAAAAATCAAAGGATAAACATGAGCATTAAGTTGAAGATAAACATATGTTCACAAACTGTCTCTTGAAACAAAAAAGTACACATATTTATATAAATAACAAATTAAAATAAGGCACACCACAGAAATCCATTTGTCAAGTATCCACTTGAAAAATGCAGTATACTGTACTGGTAGAAGACTAGTGCAAATTTTACATTTTAGACTTGGGACCTAAAAGGCAGTGCAATTTTACTTTTTGCTATTTTTTGAAAATGTTATTGTGCTATAAAGATACCAATATTCAACAGAAGCATAAATAAATACTCAATGCAATGATAAATATGCATCAAACTGTTCTTTTGCATTGTTTGGTTATACTACAGTTGTGTTTTTATAAACACAGGAATACAATTCTAAATTGATTCTAAGTTGAGATATCATTTATAGCTAAACACATATTTTACAAGAAGAAAGTAGTGATGTAATGGGCCATACTTTTGAAATGAAGCCATATGTTTAAGTCTTTAAAGCAATGCGTCACACTGGACAATTGTTTTTCTAACTTTTCTTCCTTAAAATTTTTTGATGATTATAAAAGACTGAACTCAATTAAAGTCTGAAATAAGCTGTCCTGATTTAGGTTGTTCATAAGAAATGTAATGATTTACTTCATGAGGTAGAAGTACATAATAAACAAGAAGGGTTGTGTTAAAATATCAAAGAGTGATTGAATTATATGTTTAAAGTCTAAAAATTCTCAACTGTAACTGGAAAAAAAAATCAAAAATATCATGTTCATAATCATTAACATTGAAAGAGCCTAAAACAATACCCCATTTGCTTATCTTTGAAACTTGTGATTTTAATCTTCTGGGAGAGGCTTTTAGTGGGCTAGGCCCAATATATCTGTATATTTTTATTGCCCAACTTATTGGTATACAACATACAAAATATTGCTTTGTATTTGTAAAAAGGAACCTGTAATCTTTGCTTCTACAACAGTTTCATTTGAGAGCTTAATAATGATGCCTTCCACTTTCTTAAACTGAGGTCTGCTGTAGCATTTATATGATTTTTTTTTTTTTTTTTGGGACTGCAGCATAAGTAAGATAAAATTATCAGGTAAGGATACAGTGCTGTAAACTGCCACTCCATTACCAGTAGTGAGGTGACAAATGTTTAAAATTTCCTTGCCACATCTTACAGTTGGTAGTAAGGTGTTAATATTCAATAACTGTTATGTGGGAACTGCTTTGAAGACTGCAAGTTCCAAATAAGATGTGCTGGTTGTCTGGAGGGCAAACTGAGCTTAAACAATAATTCAAAAGAAGTATTCTCTGCTGACTTTTGGGAGCTATATAACAGTAAAAAGGCAAGTTATTAACTGGGTTGTAAAATGTACAACACAAAACGTACAATGACCCTATGTTATCCTTCAGTTATTAGCCTGTACCTGCACAACTACAACAACAATGACATAGACATTGGGTTTTTAAGTCCTGATTCCCAAGCAAAAGCTTATTTTTATGTTCAAGAACTTGTTTCAGTGTTGCTCAGCATGTTAAGTGAGAAATGCACTACAGGGTGTGTTTTAGTTTTCTAGAAAGAGTCATATCAATTTCATTTGTAAAAAGAAACCAATATATTATTTTCTTTCATTATTGTGATTCATCTCAATTTTCTTGATAGTGCATATTTTACCAGTTATTTAAAGTAAAATAGTATTCAGTGAAAAACAAGTGCAAAATAGCTAACAATTACACAGAATAGCCATACCAGATGTTGTGCAAAATAAGTAATGCACTTTTCTCAGTAATGTAACTTATTATTAAAATATGTGCAACAACCCTAATTTTTTCATCTTAAGCATATTTCCTGTTTTACATCATATTCTTAAATTGCTTATTTACAAAAATATTGTTGATTGTAGTATGTGAACCTACCATCATGCTGGTTGCTCCAAACCAGGTTCTACCTAAGAGAATATCTGTATTGGCCTTGCAGTATTCAAGGTTTCCAAGTTTAGCAATGGGGCACAAAAGCAACACTGAGGACAATCTTTTTTTTTTTTGTTTTTAATTGTGCATTTGCACTTCCGGTCAAGCATTTCCCAGCCAATGCCAAGCAGCATAAGCCTGTGAAGATGCAGGAAAAGTCCAGTACCACTTGCTCCTTTAAAGGTAGCTGTAGCAGTCTGAAGAAAAAAATCAAAGCAGATTAATATCAGCAATCTACTGAACCCAGAAGCCTATGCTAACTGGGCTGAGCAGTATCTTAATCTTCACCCATTTCTGAAAACCTCATTAAATCTGAGAAAGCCACTAAGGAAGCCTTATGTCTACTTTGTTTTTCAAAACAAAAAAAAAGCCAGCAGTTTGATGCACCTATAGGAAACAACTAAGGTCCAGTGCAGAAGGTGCATGTATTTAGAAAATCATTTTTTTCCATTGCATGCTGTCCAGTAAACACCTAGTTGCATGGTAATTAGCATTTCTACCAGAAGGCCACAAAGTCTTGTTTCTGAGTCATGTGTCTTATGTAGTCCATGTGTTCTTGCCATATTGTTATGGATTGTCCTTTTTCACCTCAAAGCTGTTTAACTGTAAACTTGAGGGGTTGCTGTTTTCGACTTGGGTACAGATTTTCCTCAGAAGAGTGTGGTTGTCTGGAGGCTCCATGTTTATTGAATGTTTAAATTAATACCACCCTATTTTGACAGATGATGATGATGATGATAAAGACCATAGATCTGCATCCCATTGTCTAATTAATTTTTTGTGAAGCAATAGTTCATGAACTTGAAGGTACAGTATCAGTAATCTTTAGAAAAAGAGAGACAAATATAATTAGTTAGGTATGTTAATGTTAGACAAGTCTGTATACTTAAAGGAAAATTCCGGTATGACTCCACCAGAATTTCATGCCCCAAAAAAAAAAGCAATGAGCCCTCATAATGTTTGTTAGGTGTGTTTTACCAATAACTATGCATGCTTGTCATAATCATAAACCTTCTAAAATAAAATATCTTAAATGACTAACTATATGTGGGAGAATCTGCTCCACTGTTATACATCTAGATTACAAAAAAATAAATAAATAATAAATAATAAAGGATAAGGTTGGTATTTTTGAAGTTGAACTTATTTTTTCACACCACTTCAGTTTGCACTAGATATTTGCTTTATTGCTTGGAAGTTTTTTCAGCAATTTTTATTTTGAAATCAAATTAAAAAATTGATCCAAAAAAAAAAAAAAAATTCAGCCAATAGGGCACCAGTCCAATCAGCAAAAACCTTAAAAATATCAAATTGTCAAATTTAAAGCAGCTAATATTCATGTACATTAATTCACAATCTCAGACAAGGTATTTTATGTGAATGTCTAAATAGTACCCACATTGTTTTTTTTTTCCCCTGACACTCCACCATTTTGGAAAGATGGATAAGTGTGTGCAATAACCCTTCATTCTCAGTTGCCTCCCTGAAGCCTAACTTACAAACATACTTTGATAATGGCACTCAGGATATACATTTTTGCAGGTATCAAAAATGTAAAATCAATGTTAAAAAATGTGGGTTGGCATGGCATCAATGTTTAACAGGGAGCAGGAGTGTTCAAAGTATGATGAGAAATAAAAGTCAAAGTGTCTACTAACCTAAGTTCAAATTTAGTCTACTGTCAGTGTGGTGAGGTTACTTTTATTATTTGTAACTATTGTTTTCATATTACCGTTTCCTGAGTTTACTACAAATAAATAATATCAGCAAAAAAAAGTCTTTACTGCTAATTTTAAGAATACTGTAAATAAAACCTTTTTTTATTTAAATTTCTTCTTGACGTGTTAATAATAATATATTTTATTTATATAGCGCCTTTCCCATGCTCAAGGCACTTACAGAATATAAGAAAGAACGCCAGGGTATACATTATATAGCATTGTACAAACCAAATAAATAAAGAAGATTAAGACGGCAAATTCAGAGAAAAGCCTAACAGACAACATAATTGATGGCCTAGCACACACACATACAGGTTACATGAGCATCTTGACAGAGAGGTAAACTGAGAGAAGGATAGTAAAATCTAGTAGAGCTAAAAGCCTTCCTGAACAGATGAGTTTTGAGTTGTTTTTAAAAAGAAATCATGGAGTCAGCTGATCTAATTAATTTCGGTAGGTCATTCCAGAGTCTGGGCACTATATAACTGAAGGCCCTGTCACCCATGGAGTGTAGATTAGTGTGGGACACAACAAGATTTCCAGAGTCAGAGGACCTTAGTGGACGGGCAGGCAGGTACATAGTGATGGAAAAGGTCACTGATGTAGTTTGGCGCGAGGTTATTTAAGGCTTTGTAGGTTATTAGTAGGATTTTATATTCGATTCTGTAAGACACAGGGAGCCAGTGAAGACGGAGCAGGATGGGTGTGATGTGCTCGCTGCTGCTGGTTCGAGTAAGGACTCTTGCAGCCGAGTTTTGAATAAGCTGGAGCTGTGATATAAGATTAGAAGGGGCACCTGCCAGCAGCGAGTTACAATAGTCGATGCGGGACGTGATAAAAGCATGGACAAGTTTCTCAGCATTAGAAAAGGAGAGGAAAGAGCGAACACGGGATATGTTACGGAGGTGAAAGTAAGAAAGTTTCTTGATGTGATTTATGTGGGCAGAATAAGAGAGGGAGGAATCAATAATGACACCAAGATTCTTTGCAGTAGAGGCAGGTCTGATGAGATCACTGCCAAGATGGACTGGGAAGGAGCTAATTTTATTAAGTTGCATTTTAGTCCCAATTTGCAGGAGATTAGTTTTGTTGCAATTTAATTTTAAAGAGTTCTGCTCCATCCAGGTTTTAATTTCACTAAGGCAGGTTGTGAGCTGAGAAACCTCTGATGAAGTTCCACTTTTAACATTGAAGTAGAGTTGAGTATCATCTACATAAAGATGATAACCCAGTCCATAGCTACGAATAATATAGCCAAGGGGAAGCATATAAATACAGAAGAGTAGAGGGCCGAGGACAGAGCCCTGAGGAACTCCTTGTGTGACTGGCGCCGAGCTGGATCTGTTGTTGCCAAGACTAACAAACTCTTGCCTTTCAGTCAGATAGGACTTGAACCACTGGAAGGCAGTGCCAGAAATACCCAGCTTGTTCTCCATTCTGGACAGTAGAATGTCATGTCTGACTGTGTCAAATGCTGCACTGAGGTCTAACAGAATTAATATGCTGGTTTGTCCAAAGTCTGCTGCCATAAGCAAATCATTGGTTACCCATAGCAGAGCAGTTTCACAGCTGTGCCGCGCCCTGAAACCAGATTGAAAGGGTTCCATCAAATTATTAGAGGTTAAGTAATTGGTAAGCTGGGAGGCTACAACACACTCAAGAGCTTTTGACAGGAAAGGTAAGCGGGAAATAGGCCGGAAATTGTTTTTTTGTGGAGCAAGACAGAATGGAAGAAGCATCTAAAAATCTCATTACCCATTTAACCAGATTACCTTCTTAAATCACAACACGCTTACCTTTTTTCTTAGTTGTCCTTAAAATCCAGCAATCTAAAGCTATATGTAAAATTAGAAACCAAAAACTCAATTGGGGGAACAAGCTTATTTAACATAAACAAGAGTCTTACAGGGGGTTAATACTTGAAAAGCACCAAACCAAAAATAAGAAATTCAGTCTCCTGAACAAAAAAAGGTTCGTGGTAGGTTAAGCAAATATAGAAGAAATTTCCTAGTATGGCCAGTGCTATTAACTTTTTATCCTGGTATAATATTGTGGTCTTACTCAACTACTTAGACTTTCAGGATAAAGCCTAATATTTACACCGATAGGTGAGGTACTGGTTGTTATTTCATAAAAAAGGAAGAAAATAAAATCGCTTACTTTCTTCAAGGAGATGATATGACAGAGCTTCTTGACGCTGTCGCTCCTAGAAAAAAAAAATAGACCAAAGAAGCGAAAATTTAAACATCCAAAAAAGAATATGTGGAGGAAAAAAGCTTTAATTAATGCTGTGGTCACCTTCCCTTTCTTGAAAATAAAATCTTGACCAACACACAGTAAAGTAGTTTGGAATGATGCAATTGTTATAAGCACATCAACCTCAAAGCTTTATACTGCCGTTACTTCCCTCCACTTTAGTGTATACCTACCTGCAGTGAATCCTTCCATTTCTGGTGTATCAGCTTTGCCAAGTTCAGATCTATTTGGACAATGCAATCTTCTATTGATAACATGTCTAATAGCATAAAAATAAAAACAAAAATAAAACATAAGCAAGACCAACATTGTAGACAACTTACATAATAATTAGAAACCACATAGCTTTGAAATACTAAATTTTGCTTATTTCTGTTTTACTACATTCACTTCTTGATTTGGGTCTGCAGGGCTATATGGCTGTTATCTATGTGAAGCAGAAATATCAAAATGAGAGATATGTATAACGACCAATTTCAAACACAAGTCTGTAGAAAGTAACAGATAGGCAACTGTGTTTGCAGTATAATAGACTGGAAGCATTAAGAAAAACTGACAGAAAATCTACAAAATAAACCTGTAACTATCATGCAAAAATTCCCAAGTAAAAATAAATATCTATACAATCATCTGCAAAATGTCTAGAACACTTTGATAAATTTCAACAAATTTGGAAAAAAAAAATATTTTACTAAAATAAAGTTAATGAGAAAAAGTTATTTTTTTAACAAGTAAATTTATTTCTCAAACAATATAGGTCAATAAGGCAGATTAAATAATGCGGTAGCACTAGGCTAAGGCCAGCATGGGGCCCCCATGATGTTCCTGTTAACACAAACACTCCCACCTATCTGTATGTTACCATCAGCTTGTGACCTATAAAGAGCATGAAATACAAATCACTATACAGCACTTGATGCATGGGTTGTTTTAACATACAAATGCATCAAAATATCATAGGCCATAGAAATCTCCATGACAAACAATATGATATCAACAACAGCAAATGAAGGAATAACCAGTGTGAAACATCTGTAAACAACACAGTATGAGTAATAAAGAACTTCTGCTAATCTACACAATGGCCTACTGCTGCCTTTGTTTCAAGATACATCAGTATCAGATTGTTGAATCTTTCCTGTTGAACTATAGATCACAGTCTATTCTACACTAAAGCCTGCTTTGTTAGAGCATCTATTATTGGCATTAGTGACTGGTAATTACGGTTGGACTACCATCAAAAACTAGCCCTGGACCTTTGTCCAGACTGGCACACCATAATAGGCCAGACACTAACTTTTATTACATCCCATTCAGTGCTAACATCCATAATATTCCATATTGATATGCAGTGTAGTGAAATGTCTCTTAAGTTCAGTCCTTGGACCCCAGTTTCTGGGTTGATACAAACACAGATACTTAAAAATAACAGCTTAATTAAGAGGAAGTGCAATGTAAAATAGAAGTAGGTTTGGAGGAAAACCTGTAGTCACAGGGATGGCCCCAGGACTATACTTGGGAAACATACATGGACAAAGTAAGATTTTAGTTCTAACTAAACTTCTCTTAACTGCTTGCCACCTAATGTTGACTACATTCAATGCATTTGAATGTTGGTGTCTTTGTTCAATAAAACTATCAATATCGGGGTCCCCAACTCCGGTCCTGGAGGGCCCCAGTGGCTGCAGGTTTTCATTCTAACCTTTTTCTTAAATGATGACCTGTTTTTATTGCTTATTAACTTCTTTTGAATTAAATTTAATTGGCTTGTTTTTTTTAAGATTTGTTCCCCTGAATTTCTTCATTGTTCCTCTGAATTGTTTCATTTCTTTCATTAAATTGGTCCCAAAGGAAAATGAAATGTGAAGTGAGTGAGCCAACAGAAGACCAACTAAGACAGGGCCTGAAACTCCAACCAATTTCACTCCAACCTTAATTAGGCTCTAATTTTTGTTGTTGATTAAACCCGTTCTTTAATTCCATGGCTTGTTGCTGCTCTCATTGTGCAATAGCATATTTTATATATATATATATATATATATATATATATATATATATATATATATACACAGTACAGGCCAAATGTTTGGACACACCTCATTCAATGTGTTTTCTTTATTTTCATGACTGAAGGCATCAAAACTATGAATGAACACATGTGGAGTTATGTACTTAACAAAAAAAGGTGAAATAACTGAAAACATGTTTTATATTCTAGTTTCTTCAAAATAGCCACCCTTTGCTCTGATTACTGCTTTGCACACTCTTGGCATTCTCTCGATGAGCTTCAACAGGTAGTCACCTGAAATGGTTTTCACTTCACAGGTGTGCCTTATCAGGGTTATTTAGTGGAATTTCTTGCTTTATCAATGGGGTTGGGACCAGCAGTTGTGTTGTGCAGAAGTCAGGTTAGTTGGACGATCATTTATTTTTCAACAGGACAATGACCCCAAACACACCTCCAGGCTGTGTAAGGGCTATTTGACCAAGAATGAGAGTAATGGAGTGCTGTAAATGGTCATGAAAATAAAGAAAATACATTGAATGAGGAGGTATGTCCAAACTTTTGGCCTGTACTGTATTTTATATATATATATATATATATATATATATATATATATATGCGTTGATTTTCTCTTTTTTAAGAGCACTGTAGAGAAAAGCCAAGGAAAATTACACCTTGTTTTTGGGACCTGAGCAGATCAGCATTACTCAGGCCTTCTCCTTTCTTTATTTTCAGATATTGTATGATCAATAGTGCTGGTCATGTTTTTCTGGTCACGTTTTGGTTTGTTTTGTATCTCATTATCATTTGGCTGCTAATTAGGGAAAAAGAAACAATTAAGGGGTCTGAGTCTTCAAGAGCAGGTCAATTAAAATTAATTCAAAAGAAGTTAATTAGCAGCAAAAACAGGTCGGTAATTAAGAAAAAGGATAGAATGAAAACCTGCAGCCACAGGGGCCCTTCAGGACCGGAGCTGGGGACCCCTGGTCTATATATTGAGAGAAAATAGTCAATGAGAGTGACTATAGCATTGTCTTATTTAGCATCAGATGGTTCCATCACATTCATAATATTTCAATGTACCCTTCACTACTACGGCTGCTGTTTATAAAGCATCATTTTAAGGAAGTTTTAATGTTAGGTGGTTAAAGTTAGGGCAAAGTGGGGGTAGCCAGATTTAGCAATTTGCAGTTGGACAGGTACACTGAGGATGCAGTATGGGCCACTTATGTTCTCTCCATCATTCACCTGCTCACTTTGTCTCACAGTGTGTGGCCCAAAAGCACAGACCACGGAAATGTATTTTATTTATATATATATATATATATATATATATATATATATATATATATATATATATACACACACTAGGGGGGTTCATTAATGAAATGGGTTAACAGAATTGGTAAAAATAACACAACCACTGAAATATCCATGCAAGGACTAAGAGTTTAGGTACTTAACCAGAGATACCTTGACAATTGGAGGATCTCTCTTATTCTCCTTTTTAAAAGTGAAAAGCTTCACAATAGTCTGCCAATCTCAGGAGCTGTCATGAATACAATATTAAAAAGACATACTAACCAGGGTAATGTCCAAAAATGTCTAGTGATTTTAGCAATTCCATCCATATTTCATCCAGCACTAACGGAGCCTTGATTTGATACTCAGTGTAAGCCCACACTGACATGAAATGGCCAATCTAGATGTTTAAAGTTAACAGATTCTCTCACAGGTTTCTAAGCTTGAGATCAGTACTAAATAAACCAATAATAATCTACATCTTTCATTTGAGATACATATATACACATACACACACACTAGGAGGCTTCGCCCCCTGCTCGCTTTGCTCGCCAACCCCCCCCCCCCCCCCCCCCCAGCCACTTCACGTCTCTGCCACTCGCGTATGTGGATTTCACTTTCACCAAACAACAAATTTTTCAATTCTCGCAGATACGCCTCTTCACTGGAAAGAAACACTACTTTACCCTGATGGCAACATGAATTAGACAATCTGCAAGTCTCCAACTTAAAATTAAAATCAAGCAATATATTCAATCTCTTTTTGCTGTTCCATTATTTGAAAGACTAATAATTTCCGTTTGTTTGCGCTAATGCGATCTTTACTATCAATTTTTGAGACTTTCGAATTTTAGTACTTTCATTATCTCTAACCTGCTCTGCCTGTGTATCAGGCCAATGTTTTTGAACCTCTTTACGACGTTCTAATTTGTCATCTACTCTTTGTCTTTTTCTGCCCCTAGGCGTGGTTAAGTCTCGTTTCGCAGGACTTGAAAGTATCTCTCTGAAAAAGGCACGTCTCGTCCCAGGATTTAGATAGATATGATAGATAAGATTAGAGAGATAGGAAAATGAGGTGGGAAATGTCCAGTTAGTCCAAATCGCCAATCCATCTCAGGTAATGTAAAGTACATCCCTAAAGTGATAATAATTTCCTTTTCTTAAGAAGGTACAGAACTGGCATTACAGAAATTAACCCAATTGCACCGCAAAGGTATGCCCTGCTCTCAGTTTGTGCCCCCTAGGCTATAGCCTATTATAGCCTATGAATTAATGTGTCCCCAAGTTTCAAAATTGGCATACAGTATATATTATTATACTGCAGATAACGGCAATCTAAACAAAATACACATTGACTTTTTACTTTTGTAAATTCATGCCAGTATTAATGGACTGTTTTTGACCTTCTACAGCTTACTGTCTTAGTGGAGTAGAAATATGAGTTAACATGCATACAAAATCCATATGTCATTCATTACAACCTGAAAAGACAAAGAATTCATACACAAAAATAGGTGAATGGGCTGTTGACCTTCATAAGTTATGAATGGATAAAAAATGCACGATGACAAATTTTTACATTGAGGCAATAAATACAAAATTTTAAATCATCACAACAGTAATAGGGTATTTCTGACCAGTGGTTTGCTCCTTTATAGTTTTAGGTACCTCCATTTGATATCCAGTTCAGCCACAATCTATGTGTAGACTGCCTTGTTCTCTCTAGATCAATGTGAATATTCTCTGAAGATGTACAAGTTAGAGTGATAACTGATAACTCTAAATTCTCCCTGTATTACTGAGTGAATGTGCCTCAAATGGGCTGGTGTCCGTGGATACACAGAATGGATGAATTACCTTTTGAAATGTATAAATATATATTGCTCTCAAGAACAGTGATGAAGCTTGAGATTGAGAGAAACCAAAAACTACAAGATTGTTTGCATCTGGAAAAGGCATAGTAAATGTTTTACAGTGAATAGCCAGGAATAGTAATAGCAAAGACTTTGCTGAAAGAAATTGCACTTGGAGTTGTTGCCAAAAAATAGAAAATACAAAGTCATGTACACAAGCTGAGTGGTTTGCAACAATTGGGATTGAAAATGCAATTCAGAAATATATGCCCACTAGAAAATATGATACTGAAACTTTAGTTTGATGGGGCTATTTTTGCATCCACTTGTTTCACTGATCTTGTTAAAGTTAAGAGCCATATGAACTTTACCAAATGCCAAACCTAGTTGCCATTATCATTCAAATAAAAAATTATACCCACAGACAAATCTAGACCCCTCAAAGAAATAGTTTACTACAAAACTAACATGACCATGTAATCTTTTCATCTAGAACCTCATTACAAATTGAATAGGACAGTCCATGATCACAGACCAAAAACACCACTGTCCTCAATAGATTCTGTAAGGAGGTATTTAGTATTTTCTAATAGTTACATTTGATGATTTAACTGAATGATTAGTTAAGTAAAAGATGTTACACAAGTAGTGTCATTTCACATTCCACAGACATGCTTGGTACGCCGAGTGTGAGTATGTGCAAGAGTGTACCTTCCAAAAGACTGGCATACTATCCACAGCCAATTCCTGCTTTGACTCAAATGCTAATTTGTTTGGCTACAATTCCCCATCACCCACTAAAGGCATAAACAGGTTTTTAAATAAATATATGGATATTGTACATTGTTTGATAAGTACAGTGTAACATATTTTTGGATTATTTATTTTATACAGTCTTTTTGTATTTTTTTTTTTTTTTTTAAAGTAATGATGGAAAATTTTTTTTATGTAATTAAATCATGGAGAAACAGGGCTCACCTGGATCAATACCAACTGGTCCAAATAGGTCACTGAGTTGAAATGCCAGCTCTGGAGGCAAACAGAGCTCTAAAGTTTTGATATGTAAAGGTTCCATTTTCTTTCCATTTGATTGCTTAGTATGATTTTGTTTCTGCATTTCTGTAGTCAATGACAATTCCAATTTTTCTCTACATTCTGATGAATTCAACAGTGAACTATTATTTAAATCAGTCAAAGTATTTTGTTGAGATATTGCTGCTTTTAAGTCCCCCTTTAGTTCATTCAGTGCTTTATCTTTGTGCAACTGTTCATGCAACTCCAAATTACTACTCAACACAAGATCTCTGTCTTGAATATGGGTTTGCTGAAACACTTGTGGCTGCAAAGGCACAATGTTCAATTCACTTCTATCACACATTTCCTCTAGACAGCATGAGTTTGCAGCAGGATTACTGTCACACTTTATTTCTAGATAATCACAGTAAAACTCTTTCTGATGATAGCACCGTGGATCATTTATCATAGCTTCAGTATTTTCAACATATTTTTCAACTGAAATGCCAATGTTTAATAGTTCTTTACTATTTAAGTCATGAGGGGTGTGATCAACAAAAATCTTTTCCTTTAACCCTGCAAACTCGGTGCTATCCTCTGCATCTTCCTTGTAGAACCTTTCACCAGAATCCAGCAACAAATTAATAGTCCAGTCTAAATCATTATTGCACTTTTCATACAAGTCCTCTAAGATGTCATAAGAAACCAGTTTAAAGTGCTGCTTGAGAATGTGAAGATTCCTCACTTTGTCCTTATTCTTAAATTCACTTTCTTCCACTTGAGTGCTTTTCTCATACACCGCTCTATATGGCACTTGCAGACAGCTAACTAATAATATTGAATCTAAAATCTTTGGCTTAAAGTTATCTTTATTTCCTATTAAAACTTTTACTCCAGACGTATCAACTGTCTCTTTCTCTACTCTCCACACTAATGTAAAATCTTCTGGTGCAGTCTGAGTTGAAACAGCAGATATATGTTTTTTTACTGAGTTTCTGATGATGTGATCAACTGAGCTAATTTTTTCAAAATAAGCAGATTCAGGGGCGGATGCTACAACATATTCAGAGGTGACTTCATCAGACTGTGGTGATAGAGAAGGGGAGATCTTTACAACTCCTGTGCCAGCCTCATTAGACGGAGGGGTCTCAACAGAAGGAAAAGTATTTGTGGTGACTTCAGGCAAAATTGAAAATTTGTATTGAGACTTAATTATTTCTGCAGCAGCCTTATCAGATTTGGGCCATTCAGGTGCAGAATTTTCAATAATTTCTAAGATGGCCAAATGAGAAGACTCAGTTGTAGAACTCACTGTAATGTCCTGTTTAACGTAATCTGGCTGAGAGGAGTCAGACAGATAACTCACTCCAGCTTCAGTTAAAGCATCTTCAATTAGGGGTGGCCCAAAATTACAGTTTATCAGAGCTTTTGTGGCTTCATTTAGCTGGGACAATTTGGAAGAACAACTTATTGTAGTAACATGGCTGACTTCACATAGTTGAGGAGATACTGTGGCAGAGTATTCTTTAATTTCAGAGATATTTTCATCAGTTTTGTATGATTCAGAGCTGCTTGGAAGATCACTTTGCTGATTTAAGGGACTATTATGAAAACATGTAAAATCTAGGTTGCCACTATTCAACTGTGCTGATTTGGAAGCAAAGTTACCTTCATTTTTGTTTAATTCATCACAATTCACAAAGCTTCTTTCGGTTTGAGAGAATACTTCATTAAACTGACAGGTTTCAGATGAAGAAATTACATTTTTACTGACCAAATCTTCTAACTGGCAAGTTGATTCAGCTTCAGCGATTTCAACGACTGGATCATTTTCTTGTAATGAATTTAGAGAACACCATAATGAAACATTTGTGATGCTTTCATCAGTATTGTATAATTTTAACATAGAGTCTGTCTTTGTTTCAGAAATAAACACATCGGTCTCAGGTAAATAAGAGGCACTGCATGTTATATCCAAAGAGACTGCTTCATTCACATCAGTTGACCATGAGGCAGAGTCAACCGTTTCTGGAATAAGCTCGTCCAAACAGGGTGATAGGGATGAAAACCTTGTGGTGGTTTGTGGGATCTGTTCATTTTCATCAGGAGTATGGACAGGTGGAGAAACATGCACATCTATCCGATGGGACATGGACACATTACTTGCTACAATATCAGGGGTGTGATCCTGA
>JANRMT010062808.1:52388292-52402846 GCA_026402145.1 Polypterus bichir lapradei
ACTGAACTATTGTGGCTAGAGATCCCATTTGTCCTTCAAGCATAGTCACATCATCCCTTCTAGATTTCAGAGAACTGAATGCAACTTCATCTAACTGGGATGCCATTTGTGATACACCATTAGGCTGGACTTCCACAGACTCAGGTGAACAGAGAGCGGAGTCTTTCACTGTGACTTCACTGAACACTGAAGTTTGTGGAGAATCACCACATGTTTCTGAAGACTTGGGAGTCTTTTTTGCAAACATAAGAGCCAATTTACACTGCTTGCCAGGTCTTCGAACTTGCTTATTCTTTTGATGTTGACTATTTTGAATATCATATTGATCATCTTCATTAACTACAAATTGACTATTATTTGAAATTAATTGGTCTACAGAGCAATTGACTTCTTCAGTTTTGGTGCCACTGGTCTGTTTATCTGCATTAATCATAGAGGTTACATATGCATTACTTACTGAATAATCACCTAAAAATTTATCTTCAGGACTTTTGCTTTTGATAGCCTCTAAATAACCATTTTCAGATATAGGTATGGAAGAAATGTTTTCCACAATGTATGATACAACCTGCTTTTTGTATTCTTTTGGGTTTAAACTGGCAAAAGACTGAGAATTACCAAAACCATCATCACTTTCTACCACTGTATCCAATGTAAATCCTTCATCATCAACAGAGTCCAAGTTTTGGCTCCCAGTGTCTTGGCTGGCAGCTATTTTGGGTTCTACTTCAAGCATGTTCATAAGTTTTTGCATTTCACTGTTCATATGATATTTCTTTTCTCTCATTTTTTCAGTATTACTGTTAAGTTTCTCAGCAGACAGCTCTGATCTTTTCCTTCTCCCTGACTTTTGCATCCGCTGCTCACGTGACTGATCTATGGGCCAATCATCTTTGAAGATAAGTAGCTCCTGGTAGTTTTGATTTTTTTGAATAGTGTGTTCAACCCACAAATTACACTTTTCTGAAGGCTGAGTAAAGCTTTGTGCATTCATGAATTTTGTATCCTCCTGGTCCTTGTTTTCTACCTCTGAATTCCTCCGCCTACTTCTTCGGACCCTTTGGCCAATAGACTGACAGAAGGGCACTGGTGTCCTATCTCCAGCTGACATCAATGTGCTCTCAGATAAAACAATTTCAGCATCATTTTCCACAGTTTCATTATTGCAATCAGATATATGCAAAGTTTTTTTCATTTCCTTACAATTTAATCCACCTACATGTTCCATACTAGCAGCAGAAAACAAAACATCTCCGACTTGGGCAGTGTCATTACTTGGTGGGAGTTGACCTGGTTTGATCTTGCAAGCCACATTTTCAGAGGTTGTATATTGGTCTCCCTTTTGTAGATCAGGGGAAAATGCAGTGCTTAAATTTCCAGCTGCAGGTGGTGTTCTGCTGTGTTGGTCTTCTAAAATAACAGGTTTTAAAGGCAAGTTTATAACCCTGTGAAAAAAGGCAAATAAAAAAAATGAAAAACCAAAATTTGCAGCATTTAAGAGCATTTGAATAACAAGTTGTATTATGAATTCAAAATGTAGATGATTACACTAATTAAGCAAAACAGAAAATAAAAACTATTGCATATCCTTGATACATTTTTATCACCAAAAACATCTGCACAATAACCATGAACCATGCTCTATGATTCCAATCTTCTCATAACTCTGTTAATAATTAAAAAAGAAGATTATTTTTTTTCTCAATGAGTTAGATGGCTAAAGCCAAAACACTCCTTCATTCTTAACACAATGTTAAAGAAAAAACTCTTAATGCAGTTCAGGGTTACAGGAAACCACAGCCTATCCTGAAAGTATCAAACTCAAGCCTTGAAACAACCCTGCACAAAGAACCAGACTTAGGTGTGCGCACACACCCCATCTTTAAAAAATAAAAAGAAAAGCAGTATACTCAAAATAATACTCATGCGGGTACTGAGAGAATGTGCACACACCACAGAGCCAATGACTGGGTACAGGATTCAGACCCAAAAAACAGAGTATGTGAGGCAGCGGAGTTAACTGTTGCAATAGCATACTACCACTCAAGGAAATAATTATGACATATTGCTGTCGAAGGAGCACTATGTTATTATAAAGGTTAATGAAAATGTCATGAAATTAAATTTTTTTCCAAACACTGAGGAAATATTAACATTCTATAATAAGATACTTATATTTTTTACATTTAATAATTTATATTAAATGCATCTTAAATCAGTCAAAAGTGGGAATTTCCAATACCTACTACCAATGCTATATCTTCCATAGCTGGGAGCAACGTAGGAAAAGCTCTCTCTTTCACCCTCCCCATGGTTCTAAGTTTGTAATGAGGCTGTGGCAGGGTGAAGGAGCTAGCAGAACAGAGAGAGCACAAGGGAATATAGGGACTGACAAGGTTACAGATATAGTGACAGGCTGCGGTATTGTCTGCTTGTATAGGAGGATGAGTTTTGGATGTAATGTATGTACAAACAGACCAGTGTAGTTGTGACAGTATGGGAATATAGGACATTGTGATGATGTTTAGATAAGAACCTAGGCATCACAGGTTTGCACATACTGGAGCCTGTTAAGGGATTTTTACAGATAATCCAAAGAGAAGCACATTACAATAGCCTAGTCATAATGAAGTGATGAAAGCATCAATATGTGAGAGAAATGGTTGGAGTCTTACAATACTGCAAAGGTAAAATAAGTACATTTTATTGAGTTTTTAATGTGTGCTTCAAAAGTTAGCTTACTATCAAAAATAACTGTAGACTATGGGGACAAATGGTAGATGATGCCCAAAGACTACCGACTAAGAGACAAAATGGTTAAATTTATATAAATTTATATATAGAAAAAGAAGTGTTAATTAAAATAATCTCAATTCTAGACTAGTTTAGATTAAGGAAATGATGTTGGATTTGTGACTTTTTTTTTTTTTTTGGAAGCAAATGGTAAGGGCAGGGAGAGGTAGAAATACAGGCAAGTTTTATACCAGTTTAGACATGAATGTAGGAGTGATATCCCACACTCTTATTTCCTTACGATATGCCCTCAGGGAATCTTATATATGTTAAACAGAACAGACCCAAAAGGTGAACCCTGGAGAACACTATAGCATACTAGGACAGAGTGATATTTATTATTATCCATTAGGGTAAGTCAATGTGTTTTCTTTGCTGGATGATCAATTGTCCTCAATAGCATCATCGCCTGATGTTATCGCCCTGGGCGGTACACTTTAAAAGGAGGATATCACCATTTTAACTGAGTAAGACAACATTGTTTTCATGCAATTCCTATAATTTTCAATTTGGTCACAGGGTGCCATCATTGTGAAAAGCCATGTACTGTGACAAGGTAAGAAAATACTTTGTTTAATATAGAAAAGCACAGAAGGGCCAATGGGAGGCTAAGAAGAGATAAACCTCAACTATTTGGCAACACTTTGCCTTCAAAGCAAATGAGCATGGTGAGTGAAACAATTTAACTAAAATTATTAGTTGACTAAGCAGTTAGGTTGTTGCTGTTGTGCAAGATTCAAAAACAACAAACTTGCATTTGTGCATACACAACCCAGCGGAATAAGCACCTTCCTCCAAAGCTGCTAGCATAAGCACTAAAGTCACATCTCATTTGCTGCTAATTTTTGGTGCTTCTGGATTTATAAAAATCACTAAATATAAGTAGAAAAGTGCCAGATAGACACCATGGTAGCAGATCAGTTTCATATTATTTATGTGAATAAAATATGTTTGCCTGCGGTGGGCTGGTGCCCTGCCCGGGGTTTGTTTCCTGCCGTGCACCCTGTATTGGCTGGGATTGGCTCCAGCAGACCCCCGTGGTCCTGTAGTTAGGATATAGTGGGTTGGATAATGGATGGATGGATGGAAAATATGTTTGCCTTATGCATTCTTTTCAAGTGTTGTTTTAAAGTTGATTTTTCTATTCCTTCAAAATGCCACATCTGTACAGAAAAATGGTCAGTTATAGGCATGAGTTAAATTAAGTGATGCCCATTTTGGATGTATCAAATTCCTTTCGGGGCAGTGATAGGACGCATGAACCACTGATTGCACTGGAGCACAGAGTCACTTCCCTTAAGAAAGCCTGATATACAGTGGTGCTTGAAAGTTTGTGAACCCTTTAGAATTTTGTATATTTTTGCATAAATATGACCTAAAACATCATCAGATTTCCACTCAAGTCCTAAAAGTAGGCACCCTGTGTTATTTAAAGAACAGGGATCTATCAAAGTCTGCTCTTCACAACACATGTTTGTGGAAGTGTATCTTGGCACGAACAAAGGAGATTTCTGAAGACCTCAGAAAAAGAATTGTTGATGCTAATCAGGCTGGAAAAGGTTACAAAACCATTTCTAAAGAGTTTGTACTCCACCAATCCACAGTCAGGCAGATTGTGTACAAATGGGGGAAATTCAAGACCATTGTTACCCTCCCCAGGAGTGGTCAACCAACAAAGATCACTCCAAGAGCAAAGCATGTAATAGTCGGCGAGGTCACAAAGGACCCCAGGGTAACTTCTAAGCAACTGAAGGCCTCTCTCACATTGGCTAATGTTCATGTTCATGAGTACACCATCAGGAGAGCACTGAACAACAATGGTGTGCATGGTAGGGTTGCAAGCAGAAAGCTACTGCTTTCCAAAAAAAAAAAAAAATTGCTGCTCGTCTGAAGTTTGCTAAAGATCACGTGGACAAACCAGAAGGCTATTGGAAAAATGTTTTGTGGACGGATGAGACCAAAATAGAACTTTTTGGTTTCAATGAAAAGCGTTATGTTTGGAGAAAGGAAAACACTGCATTCCAGCATAAGAACCTTTTCCCATCTGTGAAACATGGTGGTGGTAATATCATGGTTTGGGCCTGTTTTGCTGCATCTGGGCCAGGACAGCTTGCCTTCATTGATGGAACAATGAATTCTGAATTATATCAGGGAATTCTAAAGGAAAATGTCAGGACATCTGTCCATGAACTGAATCTTAAGAGAAGGTGGGTCATGCAGCAAGACAACCACCCTAAGCACATAAGTCGTTCTATCAAAGAATGGTTAAAGAAGAATAAAGTTCATGTTTTGGAACGGCCAAGTCAAAGTCCTGACCTTAATTCAATCGAAATGTTGTGGAAGGACCTGAAGCAAGCAGTTAATGTGAGGAAACCCACCAACATCCCAGAGTTGAAGCTGTTCTGTACGGAGGAATGGGCTAAAATTCCTCCAAGCCGGTGTGCAGGAATAATCAAAAGTTACCGGAAAGACAAAGAAAGTACTCTCTCACCTAACAGGTCTAAACGCTAAAATAGTATTTTTACAGGAGACCCACTTACTAGGCAAGGATCAGTTCCGGCTGCAAAAAGACTGGACTGGCCAAATGTTCCATTCTAGTTTTACAAAGAAAACTAGAGGTGTGGGAATTCTCATACATAGAACAGTCCCATTTGTATGTTTATTGTATGTTTATGCACCTAATGTCGATGATAAGGAATTTACAAAATTATACAAAATTTATTTGCATCCATTCCCAATCTGAACACTCATAAAGTTATAATGGCTGGGGACTTTAATTGTGTTCTAAATCCACTTTTAGATAGGACTTCTTCCATAGGGGGAACGGCATCTAACACAGCAAAGATAATTACAAAGTTTATAACTGTCCACAACTTATCAGACCCATGGAGGTTTTTAAACTCAAACTCAAGAACATATTCTTTCTACTCACCAGTACATCATTGCTACTCAAGGATTGATTACTTCTTTATAGATAATAACTTCTTGCCTATGATTAAACCTTGTGAATATGATGCTATTGTTATTTCTGACCATGCACCTATGATCTTGGAGCTAAAATTACTAAGCCCCATACACTCACCCCGCAGATGGCGTCTCAACCCGCTTCTATTAGCAGACAAGAATTGTACGGAATTTATATCCAAACAAATCCAATTCTTTCTAGAGACAAATACATCCTCCGAGATCTCTGCAGAACACTCTGGGAAACTCTTAAGGCCTTCTTAAGAGGACAGATTATCTCATATCTTTCCCACAGAAATAAATTTGAAGGCAAGAAAGTAGCAGAGATAAAAAGCGAAATTACCATAATAGATGAATAACACGCCAGACTACCAAGCGAGACTCTACATAGGAAAAGGCAGGCTCTACATTCAGAACTAAACCTCTTGACAACTAAAGAAACTGAACAACTAATTTATAAATCCAGACACCATTATTATGAACATGGAGGGAAAGCTAATAAGCTTTTAGCTCAACAAATTCACAAGCAAGAAGAGCACAACGCAATTTCAGTAATCACCAATGCAAATGGAGTTAAAATCGTCAACCACAAAAATATAATGCACACTTTCAGAGACTACTATAAATCCTTATATACTACTGAGTTTAAAGAAGACAATACACAATCTAATGCATTACTGGATACATTACAAATACCAAAAATAGACACTATTAGTGTGGAGGAACTTGAGAAACCTCTGGCGTTATCAGAATTACTAGATGCTATAAAGTCACTCCAAGGCGGGAAAGCAGCAGGCCCTGATGGCTACCCTGCAGAATTTTACAAGAAATTCTCCACTCAGCTAGCTCCTCTCCTATTAGCAACATTTACAGAAGCCAAAGATAACCAATCTCTTCCTTAGACCTTTCGCCAAGCACTAATCACCGTTTTTCCAAAACAAAATAAAGACTTATTACAATGTGCATCATACAGACCAATTTCACTTCTGAATAACGACGTTAAAATACTCTCTAAAATCATAGCTAGAAGGATGGAGAAAGTGCTCCCCTCGGTAATATCAGAAGACCAAACTGGATTTATTAGGGACCGACACTTATATTCAAATCTTCGACGCCTGTTTAATGTAATATACTCACCAACTAAATCAAACACCCCAGAAATATTATTATCATTGGATGCAGAAAAAGCATTCAACACGATTGAATGGAAATACCTTTTTACTACACTGGAGAAGTTTGGTTTGGCCGGAATATTTGTGCATGGATCAAATTACTGTATACTAACCCAGAAGCTTCAGTTTGCATCAACAACATTTACTCAGACTACTTTAAACTAGAAAGTAGCACTAGACAAGGATGTCCCTTGTCACGGCTGTTGTTTGCAATTGCCGTTGAACCACTGGCAATAAATTGTCGAAATACTGATCAGATAAAGGGGATTAGCAGAGAAGGGCTGGAACAGAAAATTTCATTATATGCAGATGATATGGTACTATATATATCCGACCCAGAAAATTCTGTGCCTGCAGTCCTAACAGCACTCACAGAGTTTCAAAAGATCTCTGGCCTCAGAATTAATCGGAATAAAACTGTACTCTTCCCAGTGAATTCTCAAGCATATAATATTAGATTGGATACTCTACCTTTTATCATTGCAGAAGTTTAAATACCTAGGGGTAAACATCACAAGTAAACATAAAGCTCTTTATCAGCAAAATTTTGCCATCTACATGGAAAAAATCAAGCAAGACTTGCACAGATGGTCAACCCTTCATCTCACACTAGCTGGAAGAATTAACACTGTTAAGATGAATATTCTTCCTAAGCTTCTTTTTTTATTTCATAACATTCCAATATACATTAATAAATCATTCTTTAAGCAATTCAATTCAGCAATAACCTAATTTATTTGGAACTCAAAAAATCCACGCAAAAAAAGAGCGACCCTACAAAGACAAAAGGCAGAAGGCGACATGGCTCTACCTAACTTCCAGTTTTATTACTGGGCAGCAAATATACAAGCGATAAGAACCTGGACACACATAGAAGAACATATGCAGGCTTGGTCCGCAATAGCAGTAAAATCCTGTAGTACTTCTTTGTATTCCTTGCTCTGTTCTCCAATAAACACACGTTATCGGTAATACACTAATAACCCAATTGTGCTCCACTCACTTAGAATATGGAACCAATGTAGAAAGCATTTTAAGACGGAGAAGCTTCTATCTGTGGCACCTCTGCAAGAGAATCACCTCTTTCAACCTTCGCAAACATACGCAGTTTTTAATATCTGGAAAAAATTTGGAATTAACTTGCTTAGAGATCTTTATATAGACAACGTCTTTGCATCCTGTGAACAATTACATTCCAAATTTAACATTCCAACTACACATTTCTTTCACTATCTTCAAATTAGGAACTTTGTTAAACAGAACCTCCCAGATTTCCCTCATCTTGCACCCACATCCATGCTGGAAAAAATATTGCTCAATCTCAAGGACTTAGACACCATCTCTACAATATATAAAATCATTTTACAATCCCTCCCTTTCAAAGATCCAAGAGGTCACTGGGAAAAAGATCTCTCAATTAATATATCAGAAAAGGAGTGGAAAGTAGCAATGCAGAGAATTCACTCGAGCTCCATATGCGCAAAGCATACAATTATACAACTCAAAATTATATATCAAGCACATCTGTCTCAACTAAAACTCTCCAAAATGTTTCCAGGGCATGATCCAACCTGCGAACGCTGCAAACTAGCTCCAGCCTCACTGGGTCGCATGTTCTGGGCCTGCATCAAATTAACATCATTCTAGACGAAATTTTTAATTACCTTTCAGACAGCCTTGGACTCACAATCCCTCCTAACCCATTAACAGCTGTGTTTGGTGTTCTTCCAGATGGGCTTAAAGTGGAGAATGACAAACAAACTGTGATTGCATTCACTACACTTTTGGCACGCAGACTTATCCTGATAAACTGGAAGAACCCAAACTCTCCTCTTTTAAGTCAGTGGGAAACTGATGTGTTATACTATTTGAAATTGGAAAAAATTAAATACTCAGTTAGAGGATCCTTACAGACTCTTTTCAAAACATGGCAGGATCTAATCAGTAATATTTTAAAGTAATCTCATAAAGCACAGAGAATCTATTAATTTAGGTATGTCTACAGGTCTTAAATTTCATGCTGTTTGGCTTGCTCTCTCTCTTAGGGATGGGGATCGATTTGTTTTTAACTCAAATTTTCTTCATGTAAAACTTGATTGATTTGTATGGAATGCAATAAAATTAATAAAAAAATAAAAAATAAATAAAATAAAAAGAAAAAGCTACCGGAAATGTTTAGTTGCAGTTATTGCCGCAAAGGGGGGGAGGTCACACCAGATACTGAAAGCAAAGGTTCACATACTTTTGCCACTCACAAGTATGTAATATTTAATCATTTTCCTTAATAAATAAATGACCAAGAATAATATTTTTGTCTCATTTGTTTAACTGGTTTCTCTTTATCTACTTTTAGGACTTGAGTGAAAATCTGATGATGTTTTAGGTCATATTTATGCAGAAATACAGAAAATTCTAAAGAGTTCACAAACTTTCAAGCACCACTGTACATCTTCTGCTGAGCTGATCAAATTTCCAAAAACACTGGCTCAATAATGATTTATTTATTCCAGAAAAAACAGAATAGGTGTTACAGCCAGTACCAGTGTTAATATACCATAACGGCAGCTGCAAAATGATTTTTGACGGGTATATATTTTTAAAATCTCATGACTTTTCTTCTTAGCAGGCTGAAAAGTTGCAGTCTTTTGCAAATACAAAAAAATATAACGTGATGAACGCAAAGATAGGTCAGCAGTCGCGGTCATTGAACAATCGAAGCAGGATTTTATCTCACTAGTCAAGACTGACTACTTACAGCAAAGTTGTGGCTTTGGCTAGAGGTGTCATGATTGTAACATTTGTAGTATATCCACCTGTGTCTCTTGTCTTTGCTTAATAATAAGTTGAAAACAGCTTCCCTTCCAGGTCTTCATTATCTTATATAAACATCTACGCGTGGAAGTCTGTCCAGCCCGGAAGTGAGAGGTGGAGTCGGGGTAAGGGCTCCACCTCCAAGGAAATAGAAAACTCGCTTAGCCACTAATAACACAACCGAGGCCAACACGTCAGCAAAACGAAACCTCCGAAGAAAGACAAAGTCACTTAGCCGCTAACACCGGCAAAACAGAATCCCTTTTACTTCTGCACGAGCGATGTGAGCACGAATCCTCCTAGGAGAGAGATGCCCAAAGTAGTTCCTTTCAATTACCTGACATCTCTACATTTCAATTTTTTTTTTCTTACGATTTCAATAACAGGCTTACACAGCTACTCAATAATAATGTAAAGTGCACAAAACAGCATGCCTACCACACTAAACTCCACAACAGAGGAGGATGTCAGATTGCAAAGGAAAATGTAATTGGATCTATCTGCTAAGAAGTATTTAAAGTTTCTAGTAAAATGCAATGCATTTACAGACTACCCATGTACTGTATACTTAGATCCAAGTGCCTATTGTAAACACGTATTAATCATGTGATTCAAATCATTGGCAAAGAAATGTTCATGTTAGTAATCAATGGTTGAATGCCAATTTTATCGCCTATTGACACAACCCTAATGGGAGCCCATTGGAACAGAGTGGTCTGTTAAATAGAACTTCAGCAAGGCAAGCTCAGGCCATTTTTCCATGTGGTCAAAAGCAGCACTGAGATCAAGCAGTATTAACATGTTTGTAGCACCTTGGTCAACAGAAATAAGGTTATGAAGAACACATGGGACAGTTTCAGTGTTGTGCCCAATTCTAAAACCACATTGGAATGGTTCAAAGATTTATGTAGAGACAGATGATTGAACAGTTCAGCAGAGGAAACACACTCAAAAATTATAGCAATGAACAGAAAATTAAAAATTAGTCTATAATTTGCAAGATCACTCAAAACATGTCCTTGCTTATTGGGAACTGATTGCAGCAATTTTTAGTTCTGCGGAAACTGGTCCAGTAATGAGAAAGGTGTAATTAACACCGGGATAATGGGCAGGTGTAAGATAAAAGCATTTTAAGGACTGAAATTGATCCAAGTGGTAGCTATCATTTTTGACAAAAAAAGTACATTCTATATTTACAGTAGTAAAGCTCAAGAGAACTGATGGGACAGATCAACTGGGTCAGAATAAGGTTAACTGGAGAGAGAAGCACTGATGTGGTCAATTTTAACAAAACAATTACAGTGCTCAAGGTTTAAGAATTTTGTTTATTTTATTAAATAAAGTTTTAGAGCTTCAAAAACTATTATTAATAACTTATGAGTAGAATGATGATCTGGGGACTGATGTTGCTTAAACATGTGACGAAGAAAAGTAAGACCTGTCTTTTAATATTGCTTCTCAAGTTGCCAGCTTTAAGCATACTCTCACTGGAAATTTTCAATACCTGCAGCAACACACCTGTTTTGTATCTTTAATAGTCTTAAACTGGACTACTTTGAATTAGCTTCACTTTAGTTAATATACTAAGAAATTTTAGAATCAAACACTGATTACACAGTAATCAGACAATATGTTAGATTCTAAGTGCCAATTTAAAATTGTATCTGGTTAAACTTAGTGAGACTATAGAAGGTAAATACAATTTTAATTTTACACTATTTTTAACTAAGTCTTTAGGTTTTGGAGGTAATTCAGCAATGCACTTTTGTACTATTAGCATAGATCAATGAAGGGCTGAAAATAAATGCATGAAAAATTATTTTCATATTTTTTTCCTCCAAAATTTTCATTTAAACTGAAAGACTACAGTTTTCTTTGACTTTGTATGCCTTTTAACATCAAGTCTACTTAAGATTTCAGCTAAAATGGAAGAGCTCAGTATTACAAGTTCTACCTGAGTATCCATTTTTGGGTACTAGCCCATTGTACTTCATAGCTGCTTATTCCCCAACCCTTGATGAGAGTGCACTGATCTACACATTACATTATAATGCCAGCTACTAGTATTGACAATTGCAGCTTATATAATACATACATAGATAGTCTTTAGGCATGTTTAACATGTGGTAATGTTTTCATTATTTGCTGTTTGCATTACACTACTGTTCATAGTCTCTGGAAGATGGACATTTATGTATCCCCTTTTAATGTAAAGATTTTAATATGGCAAAGGATGACAAAGAAAACATGCACAGATACAGGGGAAATTGATAAAGATAAATATTATTCTTGGTCTTGTCCAGTAAGAGACGTATTAAAGTTGCAGTATTTGAGGATTAGAATTTTAAAAATATGTACTGTAACTTGACTTACTCTTCCTGGATAAGGTGGCAGTCTTTATTCTCTTCAGCTACTCTCTTTTTGTAGCATGACTCCATAATGCTTTGCACAGTGATGTAATGCTCATACCGCTCCAACATTTTTTTAAGTGCTTCCTTTCGCACGCCATGTTTAGTGCGCCTGAAAAAAGTACCAAATAGAAAATAACATACATAAAAGCAACAAGAACAAAAAAATGCAATAAAATATTATCAAGATCAAATTTATTCTCATTCTGGGGTACTTTACTGTTGCAAGTGTTTTTAACATTATTCATACTTCCTGAGCTGAATTTCAGCTTTGCTAAAAATACTTCCATATTTGCAACTAATATGAATAATTAAAACTATTATAATGATAATATAAAAAAGTTGGCTGCTGATTGAAAATGGATGTATGGTGAATTAGATTCAGAAAACGATTTTTTCAGAACTGTCTTACCTAAGCTTTATGGTAATTTAGTTACTGTGCTCTTTCACAAAAAGTACTACAGTACTTGAGGAATTGAACAAGTTATTCTGTTGCTGAATATGACAGGAATAGTAGCTTTTACATTAAAGAAAGGAGTAGTAAACTGAGAAAAAAATCTAAAGAATCATCCTTTGCATGTAGCTGAACAGCAGAGTGTTATAAAAGAGAGGTGCATCTTCTGCAAAAATTTTAAGCGAATGAGTTCAGACACTACTTGTCTGAGTGTGAATAGGAATCAAAGCTTGTGCTTAGTACAGCAGTTCACATCTTTAATTAGAAAAGGAACAAATGAAGAATTTGCCATCACTGCCTAGTAATCAATAGGCGTTTTACTTTAATATTTTACTTGTAAACTTGTTAAGCATATTAATCTTAATATCTTCTTGATAAACTATTAGAAGTCTGGCTTATAATTATGACAAGAATATTTCTTTTCTTTTATGGCATGTGTATTATAGGTAATTATTTTTGTACATGTTTTATTAGTTTACAAAAGTATGTCTTAAGAGGATTTTATTTATTTTAGTATTTTTATGGTCACTGTACAATAGGCTTACAGAATATATTTTCTTAATAAAAAATAAACAGGTAAAACTTGTGGTCTGCAGGTAAGCTGTAATAATACCACTTTAATACAGAACATAAGGTTTCTACATGGCTGTTTATGAATGAGTCTAGTGTTCAAAAATAATAAAAAGGATAAAAAAGAAATCAGAATCGGCCAAACCTGTGATCAGAAGCCGGTCTAAAAAGTCAAAATCAGAGCATTCCTTTCAATAGCTAATCACTTCATTTCATAAAATAAATTCCACTTAAACTCACATACTTACTAACATAAATATATATACAGATTTTGACAGACATCACATATAAAAAGTTACCGTAAAATTATTTGTAACATTTCAAAACATATTTTCTGAAATAATTGAAAAAAATTTTACTTTTTTCTAAGGAAGTCATGAGAAAATGTATTTAAAGATAGATAAACCATTTTAATATCAGTTAAAAAGTGATATGATGGTGCCATAACATATTTAAAGATTTAATACATCTGCAAATGAACTAAGAAGCCAACATAACATGGTTATGTTTTATTGTATGTGTCATCTATAAAGTTTGGGATTAAAATTATATTCCTTGATCAATAAATTCTCTAAACCAATTTTAGAGTTACAGGCAGTCAGAGTCTATCCCTTCAGCACTGGACAAAAGGCATGAATTAACCCTGGAGAGTGAACCTACCTACTGATGAAAAAATGTGTACTCAAAATCATACTTACAAACACTGGGCTAATTTAGAGTCAACAATTAAAGTAAGATGTAACTCTGTAGGATGTGGAAAAGAAAACTGGAGTTTCCAGAGAACATCCAAATCAAAAATTTTAAGAAAAACATGCAAATTACACATATAAAGTGACTGTACCAAGACTCACTCTGCCACATTAAGATAGAAATTAACAAAGAAAAGATTACTTTACAAATATACTGAATTTCAACTGGGTTAACAAAAATTATACAATTTATCTAATACTGTATATACATATATAGACACAATACTATACACACATAGAAACATTTGGAGATCTCTAACGAAATTCAATGTTACTAACATTTGAAGTACCGTAGATCCCGGAATACAAGCCGACCCGGTATATTAGCCGATCCCCTTCTCTACCTACTAAATTACATGTATTTGCCGATGACCGGTATTTAAGCCGACCCCCTTCTCCAAGCAAAATTTTCTAAATTTCCTTAAAAGTGTCTCTCCGGGTATATTTATAATGTTTATCAGCGAGAATTTGAGACTGCCGGAATTTTTGATGGAAACCAGGAAGTGACTGCGGAGAAGTTTGGTAAAATGGAACCTTTCTGTTGAAACTATATACGCAAATACGGTACATCGGCGGGTGGATTTCCGGAGACTTGTTATAAATTTGATTAACTTAAATACGCAATACAGTGGA
>JANRMT010062808.1:52422846-52493394 GCA_026402145.1 Polypterus bichir lapradei
TTTTTTTGTCTGTCAATATGGGGTGCTGTGTGTACATTAATGAGGGAAAAAATTAATTTAAATGATTTTAGCAAATGCTTGCAATATAACAGAGTGAAAAATTGAAGGGGGTTTGAATACTTTCCGTACCCACTGTATAAAACTCTTCTCTGCTACTTATATTTTTATTTCATTTAATGGCTTTACACATACGTAATTCCTAAAACGACTGTTAAAGTCAACTATACATTCCATGTATTTGACTTTTTGGAGTCTCACTTCTGTTGACCAACTGCTTATAAAATATTTTAAATGATCTCTTTACCAATATGATGTCTGTAGTTTATGCTGAAAAGCAAAATTTCAGGTTGCTGTCTGATTTCTTTATTTTCTTAAGCATGACCATAATACCGAAAATGATTTTGTTTGGCAAATGTTGCTGTGTATTCAGCAACCATACTATTCTGATCAAATACAGTGTTCATTCCTTTTATCCATTAACAATGTTTTTCTCCAAAACATATTAAAGATCTTTACGTCATTTTCAGCATGAATTTCCTTTAATCCGGGAAACACAAAACATCTGCACTATAGCAATTTCCTTGAACACAATTATTTAAATTGAAATAGTTTACTTTGATTAGTACTTTTACCTGAAAAATTATGCTTTACACCATATTTTCCTTATGTTTAAAAGGTATGCCTTCTCTAGTACTAGAAGGGGTCCAATATGTATTTTCAGCTGGTTTTTCTCTCATTTCTAAAATGTATATAATTACACTTAGATTTAGATTTTCTTTTTTAATAGACTAACAGCTCTTATTTTGCCTGTGTTCATAAACTAATACAATATGCATCCTCCATAACCAGTTTGCTAAATGAAGTACAATATTTTTTTCATATTAAATCAGAAAAAGTTTCCTGTAATGTTGATGATGCATTATATTTGAAATCTTACTGCTAAAAACATCAAAAGCTTAATAAGAAAGCTAAATCTACTGATTTCATCTTCTTTTATTGCCATTGCAATCATATTTTTCTATTAAAAAATGTTTTTTTTTAATGACACTATGCTTGTGTTTATACTCCAAAATAAAAATAAACACAAAAACGTTTAAGCAATATACCAAGAGATAGATAGATAGATAGATAGATAGATAGAGATAGATAGAGATATATATATATATATAAAATCACAGATTCTTGATATTATTTTGTTGAGGCAAGGATACGTTTCTTGTTCGCTTATTTGCTTGTAGTGGCCATTGTGGGTGAAGTTTTCACATTTGTGCCCACACGTTGTTAATGCTGGCATGCATACAAAATCATACGGAAGCTTATTCCTGCATATATTGCATTATTTCGCAATGATACTGCTTCTTATTGTTGTTTTTTTTTTCCTTCCTAATATGACACAGATGTGATGTTTTCCCAACATGTTTGAAATCTCAAGATACAGCTCAATGCTTGATAACACTCTAGGCTTTGAAAATTGACATATTTGGTAAGTTTAACGCTTTTGTTTTCACGTTTGGAGCCTGGTACCCTTCACCTTCATTTTACAGCGTAAGAGAAGACTTGGTCTTTTTTTTTAATTAAAAACAATGCTTCACTTTAGAACACATTTTATGTGGCAAATAATATAGACTATGATTGTGAGGAAATAACTTTGGCTTGAAAAATGCCTAACTTATCCTTTAACCTCCTTAGACCTGAGTGTTACTTGGGCTACAAAAACCATGCTAAAAGCATTAGTCCCTAGTCTCTCTCAGGCAACTGTACAAATACGTCTTGCATAAGCGTTGGAACCGAGAATCACTCGGGCTGTAAAAATACTGTCAGTGCTGCCACTTAGTGTAGGATTTCACTAATTATGAAATATCTGCACTTTACCAACAATGAAGACTTTGATCAGAATACCCATCCAGCACCCAAACTGAAGAAAATTTGAAAGATATACCAGGCGATTGTAGTAAAATTTCAGAGCATTTACATTCCAGACCGTGATGTCAGCATCGATAAAAGTCTCAAGGCTTATAAGGACAGACTGTCATGGACACAATATATCGTGTCAAAAACAGCAAGATTGGCAGGAAGATTTACAAGCTTTGTAAATCTAAAATGGGATATATTTGGAATTTGGTTCCATACACAGGGAAAGGAACAATGTTGGATCCGAAAAACAGTACACAGCGAAAGGAATAATGTTTGATCCAAAATACATTCAGAGTTGCTACATCATTGGTGCTGACTTTGATAGAGGCTCTGCTGAATCGAGGTTACTGTGTAACCATGAACAATTTTTACACTTCATTATACTTGACATCTTGCTGCAAAGAAAGACTGATGCATATAGGACAGTGTGTACTAATCGTCATGGCATGCCTGAAGACTTTGGCAGAACTAAATTAGAGAGGTGAGCTAGTATCTTGGCAAAAGGGTAAAGTGCCTGCACTGAAATGGAAGGACAAATAAGATGATTGTCTTCTTAGCATTGTACATAATGCAGCTACAGTCACTGTACAGGCAAAAGCAACAAGCAGGTACAAAGCCTTTTGCTGTGGTTGACTACAATAGCACAATGGTTGGCGTAGATAGTACGGATCAAGAATCGACTTTCTATCCCGTTATGTGGATGCAATAAAGAAATGCAGGGTGACACAGAAAAATAGGAACTTTTGAAAAACCCAATAAAAATAGAAGAAATCCAACAAAAAATTTTATTGACACCAATTGAACCACTATAACTTGCCTTTTAAGAGACAGTAATCCAAATTATCAATGTCTGAAAATTACGCCCTGTAGATGGCATCCTCCTGTACGTATGCATTCATCCATCCAATCTGCTGTTGAGGTTCCCCATTGATCGCTGCAACATCTCAGCTGGGATACCACAAATTTCGTCTTGAATTCTTTGTTTCAATTCATTCAGTGTCCTTGTCCAAGTCGTGTAGACCCAACTCAAGGTAGTCCCACAAGGAAAAAATCACAAACGGACAAATCCAGTGATCTTGAGGACCAGGAATGTCACCGAATCTTGAGATGACACGGTTACCGAACAATTCTCGCATAGCTGCCATTGATTGCCTTGCAGTGTGCGATGTCGCACCATCCTGTTGAAACCAGGTTTCGTGAAGTTGTGGAAAATTGGTCAATGCAGGTGCAACAAAAGATTGCAACATCTCAACATACCGATCCGAAGTGACAGTCACTGTGATCCGCTCTTCATTTTCGAAAATGAACGTCCGATGACCCTGTGTGACGAAACTGCACACCATACTGTCAACTGTCAACCTTGCTGACGTGTAAAGGGCATTCATGAACTTCATTAGGGTTGCTGTCTGCCCAGTAACGATAGTTCTGCTTATTCACGTAACCTGTGAGATGAAAATGGGCCTTATCTGACATCCACAGCTTGTCTAGAAATTCATTGTCTTTGTTTATGTTTATCATAATTTGCTGACAGAATTCTAATCGCAACTGGTGATCGTTCTCCTTCAGTTGTTGCACGTTCTGCAGCTTGTACGGATGAAATTTTAAATCAAAATGGAGAATTCGGCGAACACTCTCTCGGGACACTCTGACCGCAGCTGCTTGCTTACGGACTGAACGCTGTTGGCTCCGTAAGACTGAAACGCGTACAGCTTCGATATTCTGTGGAGTACGAGCACTTCTCGGTTGTCCTGTCGGTTTCTTTTTTAGAGCAGATCCAGTCTGTTCAAAGTTTTTAATCCAAGTTTTTATCGCGTGTTTCGAGGGAACCCGACCATGACGCCCTAAGTTGAAAAAACGTTGGAACTCCCTCTGCGCACCTTCCAAACTACAATTGTTTTTGTAAAACTTTTTTATGGCGAAAGCACGCTGTTGACCGTTCCACTGATCCATGATGCCAACTGTACATAGCTGCCACTACGCATTTCAAAAGTTCCCGTTTTTCTGTGTCACCCTGTACTACAAAAAGATATTTCGTCATTTAGTGGAACAAGGCATTTGGAATGCATTTGTGTTATACAAACAAAAAGCTGGCTAAACTGTATCTCATGCAAATCATTGCCGCACATCCACCATCCACACTACTGCTAAAGAGACACGGTCGACCCAGCACATCATGGATCAATCCAGAGCATCTTGTTGGTAGACATTTTATTGATTATGTACATCCAATAGAAAAGAAAAGAAAAAAAAAAAAAAACAACAGAATCCAACTTGTACCTATGCAGTGTGCTGTTCAAAAACTGATAAATCTGGAAAGAAAATCCAAAAAGAAACACGCTATTATTGTCCCGACTGTGACGTTGGATTGTGCCTTTCACCATGGTTTAAGATTTACCACACAAAGGACTCAATGTGAGATTATATACCGTTTTGGCATCATTAGCGTATTATTATTACTGTTATTTTTGTTAATTTCATATTATTTTAATTTATATTACTATTATTACTTGTATCATTATTATATTTTTGAGATTTAAAAAATTATTTTTCATTCCAAAAAAAATGCTATGCTTTTCACACTTTTTTAGGAATAAAATGCAACACTAAGGAGGTTAAATATAAAAGTATTCTACGAGAGAGAGAGAGATGTTATGCCATTTAGACAAGATGGATAGCTGGCAACAAAGATGATATGTACATGGAAGGAGTTCTGAATTCTGTTTCAAAGTTTAACATTGAAAGATGGGAAAATGTATATGCAAGCTATGACAGAAGCTGTATTGTATATGGAATATAAAAATAATTCTGAAAAAAGAGTGAGATGGGAAATATGTAGATTTGTGGAATTTCACTTGGGAAGAGGTAAACAAGCTTGGAATGAAAAGAAAAACAGAAGAAAGAAAATTTAGGTTAACTCAGAAAATGGCTGGTTCTTGTGTTTTTTAAAATATGGTTGGATTTGTAACAGAATATTACAACTATGCTAGAGTTAAGAAATTTATAGTAGTTTGATATTCTTTCCTCATCTTGAAGCATGTGAATAATAAACTATGAAACAATAAAGCCCCTTAACTTAACTCTGTCCTTTCCATTTATAAAGAGTAGATAGGAGAAAGGAAAATATAATTTAAGTCAAACATCACACAAAAAATAATCTAGGAAAGCTCCTCAAGGATAAACAGTCTAAAACAAATAGAAACATTTTTTTTTTTCTTCTTGGAAGTCTTTTTTTAAAATGTCTATAACACTAACCAGGGTAACATATGGTTTCATTTCCCATCCTTGAGTGTTTGTGTTATCAATTATGATGGGAGACAGGTCTTTCTTGAAAGCTTCTTTTGCTGAAAAAAAGAAGAAATGTATAAAAATTGACAGTCACACTTTTTGTAACAAAAATGAACATTCTCCCAATCTGACAGCATTCATGTGGAACAACAGAAATGATTTGTTGTCAGCGTGTGTGGCGGACAGCCGGGTCCCATGCCCGGCAGGGATGCCCCTGCTGCATCTGTTCCAGGGGAGCAACCATGGGCAGTTCAATACCTCCCCCGGGACGCTTGGTGGCAGCCTGCCTGGCAGACGGTGATCCCCCAGCCTGTCACATGGCTACACGGGAGATGGAGTCCTCCACAGCCTGGTTGGGGGCTCGGATGGCCGCTAGGGGGAGCTGCATGGAATCAGCAGCACGGCTGGATGAATCTTCAGCCCCACCCGAAAGTGCAATTAGGACCAGGTGATCAAGCACCTGGAACGCTTCCAGGTGGGATTTAAAAAGGGCCAGCCACCACCACTCAAGGAGCCAGAGTCGGGAGGAGGAGGACTAAGCTTCAGGAGGAGTGGTGGTAGAGGAGAAACAAGAGTGTGTTGAGTTGCAGTTGTGCTTTGGGGACTGCGTATTGCCTGTGGGTCACGGGGAAGACGTACGCCCATGGATGAAGAAAAATAAAAGTTTGTTTATTTTTATATGTGCCTCCATGTCCACCTGTGTCGGGTCAGGTGCACCTTTATTACACGTGAATAACCAAGTAATGATATCAAGTTAATTCTTGCAGGTGTCTGGAACAAGCATAGACTCAATGCTAACCACCATAATCCAGCACCTTACTTTAGACAAATTACTGAATTAAATACTAGTTAACTATCAAGTCTTTGTTTCAGGTACATTATACAGTATATGAAAAAAAAAAAGTTGAATATGTTAAGCAAGCAAACAGTACATACATTATTTTTATTCGTAAAGTATTAGATTGCCTCTTCCTTCTAAAAAAACATAATGGTGTAACCAGTTTAAAAAGACAATTCAGTCTGGTGTTTTTATAAAAGGGCACAGGCATACTTCATGACATTGATAACTATCTGACAAAATTGGCCAACACCCAATGATGTTTTGCAAGGCCAGTGTTACATCACAGAGCTACAACAACCACACTTAAAGAGTTTTAATGCATGGATACTACCGTATAAGACACCCACCCAATCTACTTTGCACATGTGTGATGTCCAGAACTAATCCAGCTGGATTTGCACCCTGCATGCATTTAAAGATAATAATAATAAAAATAATAAAATAAATAACTTGCAGTATTGTCATTACAGGGGTATATTAGCTGACCATATTAAAAGTATTATGAGTACTGCCACTGGATATACAACATTGATCCTTGTACACTTGCTGCAGCACAGCACCGAATGGCTAATCGTAACTAGCCACGTGTCGCAGTTACAAGTCAAACTAAGCCTTAAAGAAGCCCCTCCCTCCCAAAGTCAGAAAACACATGAAAAACTTAATTTTTACAATTTGTTTCTATCTTCTTGATGAAAGAAAACAGTGTGGATTAGCTGCATAGATAGACATGGAAACCAAAAAGACTTTCTAGCTAAATTCTGGGCTGCGACTTCAAACAATTGAACAGCCAATCCCACGCAGTAACTTAGTGGTACAGCCAATGCATACTCCAAGATTAGAACTCCATGAGTGCAATGTTGTGTGTGTGTGTGTGTGTGGATGTAAATATGTTTAAGGTGTGACCATTTGTTGTATTTTGTGATTATAGTTCAGTTTGCATCTTTTGTTATTAGAGGCATGGTTTTGCAGTAGTTAGCATTGCTGCCTAACAGGGACAATTAACAGATAATTGCACCATTTTAACCCACTCAAAACTAGTTCACTTTCTCCTTCTCTATTGACTTCAATGCATTTTATAGAGTTCTGTTAAGTTCCCAAACATTTCCATCATTCCCTTAAACTTACAGCAAAATGAGTTCCATAGGGTTCATGCAACCCTTTTGGTTAGCAACACATTTCGAGAGAAAATTAATTTGCAGATTTTGATATCCAGTCCTGGTGGCATCTGCTTTAGCTCCATATTTTTAGATAAAAATGAAAACAACCTTTAGCTTTAAATTGAAAAATAATCATGAAATAAGTTGTTTAGTCTTTGGAGTAAGCATATTATAACAATTCATTTAAATGGCAATTTAATAATAAAATAGAATTTTGATTTCAAAAGGGCTTTCTTTGCTGACATGGGTTCTCTTCTGAGAAGATTAAGGTATGTGGACTTGAGAGGACACTGAACCCAAGAAAAAGAATGAAATATGAAAGCTGCAATGCTTGCAACTTTTAAGTTTGTCTAGACGATCTTAAATTTGTATGTGGGTGACATTTCCTTAAAGTCTTAAAATGCATGTTTAGTGAGGCATTGCAAAACCGAAACTTACAGTCATACCTGAAAGTTTGTAAAGTCAATGAATACTTAGAAGTTGAAAGAATGAAAATATATCCATATAACAAAATATTACAGAATATACCGAAACCGTGCATAGATTAGATTAGGTGGGTTAATGACTAGAGTGTAAATAATCAACAGGACTAACCAATAAACCTTAGAACTGAAATGATGTGTTGCGAGAAGCAAACCTACATAACTGCAAGAAAGCAAGTCAGTTCCTTTTCCAATTAATCTGTCATTTTTTAAACTACAGAAGTGTCAGCAGTACTGAGGGAAAAACAGTTGATATACATCAATTTGGACTGGGTTACAATTTAAATATTTAAAAAGATTCAGAGTCAATTAGACAAACAGTACACAAGTAGGGGGCATGGAAATGGATAGCATCCTAAAATTGTACTAATGGCCACAAGAAGAGTAATAGGAAGAAGGTAATCCTAAAACAACTTCAAGAGATGTGTAAATCTCCAAGCGGTCTGTGGAGTATCGGTGCCTGGATCAGCAATACAAACTACCCTAAACAGAAATGCTATCTACAGAAGTGTCACCAGGAAGAACCCTCATCTGCCAAAAAATAACAAATCTAAACATCAGAGATTTATCAGAGACCACCCAGACAAGCTTGAAGAAAACTGAGTTATTGTTCTATAGATAGATGAGCCTAAAATTGAAAAATCTGGGAACAAGAAGTTTGGCAAGGAGTAGCCTACCACCAACAAAACCTTATGTGGGATTGTCATTGTATATGGTTGATTTTCTTACTCTGGCCTTGAGTAAATCAACATGTTTGAGCGAATCACAAATCATGAGAAATACTGAAAAATTCTAAAGAAGAATGTCAGCTGTCAGCTTAAAGTCCAGGCTGGCACAAAGTGTCCGATTTAACAAGACACAAATCCTAAACATTAGTCCACTAATGAAAGACTTAAGATTGGTGTGTCTAAAAAGCCAAGCCAATGTCTTGGACTTGAATCCTACTGAATAATGTGACAGAACCTGAAGAGGGCTGCTCATGCAAGATATCCTTCAAACTGTGTAGAACTGGTGGAGTTTTGTAAAGAAGGCTGGGAAAATATCTAAAAGTGGCCATTTTGTGAAGTTATTGTGTCAGTTCCTTAACCAGCAAGTTACTGACTGAGAAAGATTAATTTACTTGTGCACATAAGATATCTAATGATTTGTGAAATATCATAAAATAGAAAATCTAGGAATTCAAATTCCTTAACATTTGTGGGAACCCCACATCTAGTATATTAATGATATATATTCATTTAAAAGTTCAGGCTCATATATCTTGTGTCCTGCAGGGGGCACGTCAGCTCCCCAAACCTGACACAGACAGACATTTGGAACAAGTCCAGCATAACCCACGGCTTTATTTAGTGGGAAACGCTTTCCAAATCATTTCCCACAGCACAATCATAGTATAAAGCACAAGTAATAATAAGCACACAGTGCTTTTCTTCTTGTTCTCTCAGTCTCTCTTTGTCTTCAATCTCTCCACGACCTGGCAAGCATCTTCCTCTCCCTCCCAACTTTGGCTCATGGAGTAGTGGAAGCTGGGTCTTTTTATGCCACATCCGGGAGTACTTCTAGTGGCCCGTTAGCATGGTTTGGAAGCCCCACAAGGTAGTGCTCTGAAGTCCCTTGCAGGACCTCTTGGCGGCACCCACGGAACCCAACAGGGCTGTACCAAACTCCAACTCCAATGGAGCCCTGTGGGAATCTGCAGTGCTGTAGCAACCCAGGGGAACTATCATCTATTGCTTTGGGGGAGGTCCTCTCCCTGGTCCTTCCAGTTCATACACATCCAAGCTAGGTAATTGCACTGGCTGTCTGCCACACTCTATAACATCTATAATCATGATTACTTTGAAGGGTGCACAAACTATTAGGCATGACAATTGATATGATATTCTGAATTGGCAGGTTGATTTTTCCATTCCATTCAGAAAGACTGCACATTAATAAACTGTCTAAATACTGACATCTCTGTCTGTTAGCAGAATTCTCTAAAATCATTTGTTGAAACACTAACCCCAACAATCACCCAACAAACATGGGGGTGAAGATAACCCTTAATAAATAAAAATACATACATTATGACGTACAATAGCCTACAACAAATATTGCAAGCAAGTTTGACAGTAGACTGTGCAGCCTGACAATTGGCATAAGGAGTGAATTGCAACTTGATGGGGCAAAGTGGACAGGATTCCGAGAGTAAGGACAGGAATATAACACACAAGAATTTCTTTAAGGACACAGGCTCTTGCCAACAAGATAATGTAACCCAATTTAAGGTTCATGGGACTGGCATAATAATTAGTTATTTTTTGCAGATAATACACCATGCTATTAGCATGTCTTTCATCTGAAATCACACTCTATTCTCCAGTAATACAGTAAGATATACAGGGTGACATTAGAAAAGCATGTAATTTTGGCAAAACAGCATGAGAGACAAACTTTGTGAGATTTGGTAAAATAAAAAAAATATGCACTTTTCTCAAAAAAGCTAGCGGTCTGGAGTACTAAGGAAGTTTAGAATAAAGTACACCACCTTCCATATGCTTTTATTTCTCTAACATTGCTGTTTTCTTCATTTAGTCACATTTTCATATATTGCAGGCTGAGGTGTTGAAGAAACAAGAAATAAAATCATGAGAAATTCCAACATATATTAACAATGTAATGGCTTTATTGCATCATAATATAGTACAACATTCTCAAATTTATGTTCTGCATTTCAGGGTTGCAAGGAATTAGAACACATTCTGGAAGCACTGGGTAGAAGGTCCAGTTCTGAACAGGACACTGGTTCATTGCATGCCCACTTTTACAGAAAGATAATACAGAATCACTAATCGGCTTGTCGTTCAGATGTGGGATGAAATACAGCCAGCCCAGAGGAAGACCTACACAGACACTTGAATAGTGTGCAAACTCCACAAAGACAATGACCAGGGGCCTCGTTTAAACGGTGCGTATGCACAAAAATGTTGCATAAGCCCATTTCCACGTTCAAATTGCGATGTATAAACCCTAAATTTGGCGTAAAGACACGCACATTTTCACGGTAGCTCATACCCTGGCGTATGCAAGTTCTGCGCTCGGTTTTGCAGACTGGCGGCACCCAGCGTCAAAGCAGTGCTACTGTTCCAGTGTGGTTTTCCTTTCTTTTTTAGATCCACATCCCTGAAGCGACTTTATAAATACAGGCAGTCCCCAGGTTACGTACGAGATAGGGACTGTAGGTTTGTACTTAAGTTGAATTTGTATGTAAGTCGGAACAGGTACATAAATTTAATAAATGCTATTGTTGACCGACTGTAACCAAGTGCTCTGCCAATGAATGATGGAGTTTCACCGCTCGCTGACCTTATTATTTCTACTTTATTTTCAATGGTGATGGTTTTTCTCTTGTACTGACGAGAGACAACTTTCTGCTATGTGCATAACAATACAAGCAGGCTTGCTATTGAGAATGAATGGGGGAGGCAAGGGGTGGTTCACCACACAGTCACCTCCACTACAGTATTCTGCCTGCAGCGTCCACCCATCGAGAACGAACACAGTGCATCCAAAGGCTGGTAGTGAATCGCCCACCACCGCCCCCATTCAACAGGCAGCCACCTGAGGCGCACTACAATGCTACCCCCCGCCGCCCCCTTCACCCTCCATTCAGCCAAAACCGGGTCACCGTTTGCAGCATTACCAGCCTCCCACCGAGACTGAACGGGGTAGCCGTGTGTTGTGGGCGGGCAGTAAAACGCCGCCCTCTGCTCCATCCAGCCTACATCCAGTCAGGAGCAGTAGCTGCGGCGACGTAGTGGGCAGGCAGAGAACCACCCCATCAAGCCTCTGTCCTGCACACCGCTTGCCGCCAGGAACCACCTGAGGGACACTACACTGCGCGAGCAGTGAAATTGCCCCCCTCCAGCCTCCGTCCAGCCACCACTTGCAGCGTCCCCAGGCCGAAGAGACAGAGCTGCAGTTACTGAGGTGCATGCGTTGCAGCTGTGGCCCCGTTCGTAAGTCGTAGGTCAGATGTCCGTAACCTGGGGACTACCTGTACACTGAAATTAACCGCATATTGTTTATTAATTTAATGCATCTGATTGTAATTAACCTGTAACAATATAATGATCCACAGAATGGTCAAACTACTCCATAATATCATAGCTGCTTTAGCATTGTTACTCTGACTACACCTTCTTCTTCTTTCAGCTGCTCCCGTTAGGGGTTTTTTTCCATATTACTCTCACTGCACCACTCAGAGTATTTATATCACTGTATCTGAGTGAGGAATCACAGCTGTACAGCAGCTGATCGGAAGGAGAATTATCCGTATACAGCATCAAGCACACACTGCCTCAGCCATGCTGTCTATTGAACTGCTCTTACACAGCAAATGCTTCAGAGCCTTTCCTGTATGGATTTCGCGGTTCAGAAACAGTTTCATCCCAAGAACTATAAATGTACTCAATCAGTCCATCAAGTGCTCCTTGTAGAACTGTTTGTACTTATTAGTACAATTACCTTACTGTAAACCTGCGATAGTTATAATATTGCACAACCTGAGACACTTTATAAAGCGCGTATTTATATATGATGACGATATCATTTCTAAGATGAAATGCAGCAAAATAAAACTTTAGCTTAATTCAAATAATTTATATTTTTAATAAATAAGCTGGCATTCACAGATTGTTCCTGCCTCGTGTTGTATTCTTGCTGGGACTGGCGCGACACTGGATGGATAGAATAATTTAACATGTACTACGAAGAAATTTCAATGTTCCTTAAAAGTTTTGAAGAATCTGCATTCTAAAATTACAAATGGCTTAACGTCTATTACAGAGCTGACTGTGTGGCAATTGGGTATTTGGAGAAAGAAAAGTAAGGACAGGAATTGAGGGTTAGTATGTTTGAAAGAGACAGTACTGCTGCAATAAATTATTTCATCGAAGGTAGCACACGGCGCAGCAAGCATCTTGCATAAGGCATGAACAATCACTTGCGTGAGGCATGAACAATCACTGCGCCATCGTGTTCCCATGTTTAATAACATGCTTTAACTCAGATCATCATGAAAATGATATCAAGTATACATCTCAGTATTTGAATTATTCAGAGAGCTGTAATATTACGAACCTAATGGATTCTGTGTCCTGTCGGAGGAAGAGAAAGCCCGAAAGCACATAGTGATTCACACACATAGAGCACATAGAAGATCAAATACAAAACAAAGCCTTTAACGCACTACTTTATTTACAATGGGATTTGAGAAACTAGTAAATTAAACAATTTTAAGATAAAGTTTATGATGTTCTACTTTAATGACAAAATAAACTAAGTTATTGAAGTGGAAATTTCGAGATTAAAGTTGACATTTCGAGCTTTTTTTCCCCACTGTGTGCATATTTTTTTTTCTTTGTACCCTAATAAGCTTTCCTATGAAACTCAGACAGTGGGCTACGACTCGCCTTTTCACGGCTACTTTGATATCTGACAACTTCTTTTTTATTTCGGGCACCGTGCGACTTTGTGAACTTGAGCTTTCGAGTTTCTCCAACACTCTATGTCACTCGATTGACTTCCTTTTGTTGTTTATACCACTGTTTAAACCAACAAATAGTATGTTTTTCTTTGCCTCCACTCGGTATTCGCTGAACTTCTTCTATTTCCCCCTGTGCTTTTGCCATTGCCTTTTCACAGAACGCTGAGCTTAAGGGCTATTTATATTCATTTGCATATTCAAAGAGGCGTAATTCTGGGAGGAGATGGGGCGGGACAACAGGCGCGTGCATGTGCGTTTCTTTTCACGATGACCGAGATTTATGTAGCGGAAGAACATGGAAGTGGGCAAACGCACAGAATTTATGCATCTGGATTTTTTTGTGCGTAAGCACATTTCCGCTTTTGTCCGCACGCCATTTTATAGTGCGAGTTCTATGCACGGCAATATAGTTCTTGGGATTAAACTCTTTCTGAACCGCAAGGTAAGTACAGGAAAGGCTTTGAAACGTTTGCCGTGTGAAAGCAGTTCAATAGACAGCATGGCTGAGGCAGTGTGTGCTTGATGCTGTATACCGATAATTCTCTTTCTCAGCTTCGGTAGATCTTTGATTCCCCACTCAGATACAGTGATATAAATACTCTGAGTGGTGCACTGAGAGTAATATGGAAAAAGACGATCCGCTGTGGCAACCCCTAACGGGAGCAGCTGAAAGAAGAAGGTACAGCGACAGTAACAACGTTAAAGCAGCTATTGTATTTAGGATAGTTTGACCGTTCCGTGGACCATTATATTGTTACTGGTTAATTACAATCAGATGCATTAAACTAATAAACAATATGTGGTTAATTTCAGTGTATTTATAAAGCTGTGTCAGGGATGTTGATCTAAAACAGAAAGGATAACCACACAGGAAAATTAGCACTGCTTTGACACTGGGTGCCACAAGTCTGCAAAACCGAGCGCAGAACTTGCATACGACAGGGTATGAGGTACTGTGGAAATGTGCGTGGCTTTATGCCAAGTTTAGGTTTTATACATCGAAATTTGAACATGGAAATGTTCTTACGCAACATTTCTGTGCGTACGCACCGTTTATACATGAGGCCCCAGATCACTACCATTTTCAGTCCATTATGCCCCCTTTATCCATCTTCTTCAAACTTGTTTATTAGAAATTCTCCAACAAAAATAAATAAATACATTTTGATTAATTTGATTTTTTATTTGAAATACTTTATTAATCCCTAAGGGGAAATTGTCTTTTTGCATAACCTTTGGGGGATTTGAGATTCACAATGACAACTGATCCTTGGCTTTTAAAGAGTTGGTATATGGTCATTCACATTAACATTTGCTCAGTAGGTGTTTTGCTGAAACGTATGCACAGGGATCACAGAGCTATGACATCTGCAATGCTACATTTTTATTTTTTTAATTGCCCTATTTTACTTGATGAGCTCCACTGGGCAGAGTGAATTTGAATACTATGCACTTCATTTCTATTGCTTGTTTTGGGTCTGTCCCTGGGTCTTCTCCTAATGACCAATACCGAATAGACAAATCATGAGAAGTGCTGGGGAGCATCCTCACTAGGACATCAGAAAACCCTCAATTGTCTCCTCCAAATCCAGAAGAGCAATGGCTCTTCCCTGAAAACATCTGGATTTTATAGTTCCTCACAAATAATTAAACCAAAACCCTTGATAATTCAATGGAATTCTAGTATTAATGAGTATTACATTTCAGCTATTTTAGTACAAAAAAATAATTTTACTTCAATGTTCTCAATTTATTCAAATTAACAATATTCCAATTACAGAAATGATGAAGAGAACAAAATTTGATTTGAAGCAAAGCAACTACATGTTCTAGGTTATAGGAATTACTTTCTTATTCAACTAATTGACCTTTTCAGATGGGATCTGCTTAAAAATTCCTTTCCTGATATGTATGTGAAATACAGGTAGTCCCCAGGTTACGGACATCCGACCTACGACATATGAACCGGGGCCGCAGCTGTGACATATGTACCTCAGTAACTGCTGCTCTGTCATCTTCGGGCTGTAGATGCTGCAAGCGGTGGCTGGACGGAGGGCGATTTCGCCGCCCGCACAGTGTAGTGTCCCTCGGGCGGCTCCCGTTGGCAAGCAGGTTTCACTGCCCGCCCACCACACGTTTGTTCTTGGTGGGCAGCTGGTGATGCTGCAAGCGGTGGCTGGACGGAGGCTGGTGGGGGGAAATTTTGCTGCTCACACAGTGTAGTGTCCCTTGGGCGGCTCCCGGCAGCAATCGGTTTCACTGCCCGCCTACCACACATGGGTACCCCGTTCGTTCTCAGTGGGAGGCTGGTAATGCTGCTAGTGGTGACCCGGTTGTGGCTGAACGGAGGCCACTGAGGGTGAAAGGGGCGGCGGGGGGGTAGCATTGTAGTGTGCATCAGATGGCCGTCTATTGAATGGGGGCGATTCACTACTCACCTTTGCCGCACCGTGTTTGTTCTCGGTGGGCGGATGCTGCAGACAGCATACTGTAGTGGAGGTTACTGTGAGGTGGGCTGGTGATGAACCGCCCGTCGATGCCCCAATTCATTCTCAATAGCAAGCCTGCTTGTACTGTTACGTACATAGCAGGAAATTGTCTTGTCAGAACATCAGACATGTTGACGACTGGTGCCTTCCTGGTGTGATAGCATGTACAGTGCTGTGCAGAAGAGCTCATCTTAACCTTTTGTCTTCACCCTTTAACAATGTCTCTGAAACACAAATCCTGATGCAAGTGCTGGTGATACAGTAAAGACGAGAAAAACCATCATCATTGAAAATAAAGTAGAAATAATAAAAAGGTCAGAGAGGGGAAACTCCATCATTCATTGGCAGAGCACTTGGTTACAGTCAGTCAACAATAGCATTTATTAAATTTATGTACCTGTTCCGACTTACACACAAATTCAACTTAAGTACAAACCTACAGTCCCTGTCTCATACGTAACCCGGGGACTGCCTGTAATACCAACTTTGCAATAATCATAAAGAAGTGAACTTGAAGTTGGCTGCTAAACCATTAACAAGGGTAAACATTTATTCATAGTATCAGCATTAAATGATTGAAATTATCATGCCCCCCCATAATATTCACTGTACTGTTATATAATGAATACCATTAAGAAAATATAATTTCCATTTTTATTACTTTGCCAGATCTATTTATTCAGCTGTCTTTACTCACCCCGCTTATGATTCCATTCATGTGCCTCTTCCAGAAGAGCTCCATCAAAAGAATATTGACTACCAGAAGAGAAGTAATCATCTGTGCTTAGAATTATCCCACCAGGATTTTGCTCCAATATATGCCTAAACAAATCAGAGTTTAATTAAAGATGTATCCAGCCGTTTTCAGCAAACAGCACAAAGCAGGGACCTCTTTTGGGTACCAATGAATGGAATGGAGTATAAAACCAATTCCTTCACATAAACTCTCATCACAGTAACTGAAAAATATAAATAAACTGCATGGTAGTAAAACCTTTAGCAGATCCTACTGCTACGGTAAACAGGGTACAATTTCTAAGCAATGACAGTACCCATAATGTTTACTTCCACAGTCCATATTCATACTAAGTGGCTTCAGAATATAGTCCAGTAAAGTCCTGTAGATACTGATTTTGGTTTCAGTCAATTTCTACATCAACATGATAAAAAACAATTTTTATTTTGAATTGAGTTTTCTAAAATTACGTGATTTTCTGTTAGTCTAAAATATCCAACAATGTGTTTATTTTGATTAAAAAAAAAAAAAAAAAAAAAAAAGAAAACTAGGAATGTACGTATGTATAGACAGATTTAAATCAGTATTATTTTCATATCAACCACTTTTCTATTTCTTAATGTGCAGTGTGTCAAGAAAATACTGTTAAAGATACCTACAAAATGTTGGTTAATACAGAAAGGAGCTACAGTATGTGCAGTTAAACAGAACATTATTCAGGGTCAATCCTCTGAATGAGGATCCAGCGTTGAAATAACAGAACTCGGCTTTGATATTTTGTGTTTCACGAACATATATTTTAAGGAAGAAGCCATCCATAGATGCTAAATGTAAATCACACATAAATTGTCAATTACATAGTTAAGAATTTTAGAATTCCTAACTCAAAAAAAAAAAAACTGATTTAAGTAAAATGATTTCCAAGTGCTGCAGTTTCAGTCATTGAAGCTAAATTGACTAACTTCACAACAATAATACACCACCAACTAAACCAATTAAAGACTTGTAATCAAAAAGCTTAGCCTATGAAAAAGGGGACAAAGACACTTTTTGGAACAGCAATGATTTAAGGAAGATGCTATCCACTTTAACTGTAGGATATCTTAGATTTTCTCTCACAACAAACTGGCCTTACTGACTAAAGCACAACCCAGGATAAAACTCCTATAATATACAGGTGCAGATGAATGATGTTTTATTCAGTTTATTATATTTTCACTTTTAAAAGCACCTCAAAATCACTTTATTTACAAATATAGGTTATATAGGTTGAGTATCCCTAAACGAAAATGCTCCAAAAATACAAAATATATGGACAACTGATATGACCCCCACCTATGATACTTCGAATTGTTTTTTAGCTGCTGAGCAGATGTAAAGACCATATGTGTAGATTCCAAACAGATTTATTCCTTCTGAGCAGGTACTACGGGAGAGGAGTATTTATTGAGTATTGAGCGCCACCAAGCTGCGACACAAAATCAACAACAACCCTGGTGGTTGTTCCTTAGGAACTGCCATAAGCTAGGACACAAGATCGATGACTGGATTTGGGGTCTACTATGAAAGCAGTAAGCACCACAAAGCAAATCCAGTTCAAACGTTCTGCACGGCACCCATAAAAACATTAACATTAATCACCATAACAGGAAAATTACACACCAAGGGTCTCATTTATAAAACTGTGCTTGGATCCGAGTGTAAAAATAAAAAAAAGGAAATGCATACACAAAAAAAAAAATCTGATTTATAAAACCTGGCTTATACACATTTCTACACATTTTACCTTTATAAATCACAGTCATCTTGTAAATGTGCATATTTGCATGCACCTTGAAACTCATGCTGACATCACTGATGACGTCTGCGTTAATGAGATGTCACTGCTTACATTTAACAAAAGCACTCCATTCTTACTAGATGCCCTTAATGCAATATGAGTGCAGTAAATTGCTCTGATTAAATTAAGAAAACCATGTTTTATGTACATCCACAACATATGAAAACTGAATGTAGTGCCTGCCTTATCTGTCAGTCAATGGCTTTAAGCACTGTTGGCATGATGGTTGGCTGAGATATTCCGGACATAAAAGCAGTTCCATGAGAAGTGAAAACCAGTAGCTGATATAAAATGAAAATCCACAAAAAGTTTTGATGGCAAGTATGCAGCATTGGCCCTCCCCATGCTACCATGATCCTCACTTTTTCTTTACCACATCCTTCCTTCTTTCTCATTCCTCTCTAGGCGAGTCTAGTATATCTGTGCCCATAGGTTCAAACCCCTCTCATCACTTGGGCTGGTGGTCCTCATTTCTATAGCCAAGCTGCTATATTTCTCAAGTAAATGCACATTACAATAATGGCTCAGTGATATGAAGTATTACACGTGTGAGTCATCATTGCTGGTTTGGCTGTAATTCCTTACTTGATCACATGTGTTAACAAAATATCTCATTATGGATATGCAATTATTTCAAAATCAGTTTCAGATTAGAGATACTCAACCTGTATTATAAATGAAAATTTGCAGGAAACATACAGTGCCCTTCAATAACATTGGCACCCTTGGAACATAAAAGCAAAGTGGGCTGTGAAAAAATGTCTTCTGTTTATCCTCTTGATCTTACACTCAAAATATTTTAAAAAATCAAAACTTTTAATTGAAATTAAATAATTTAAAGGAAAAATAAATTCTCATCATAAAACATCTTTTTCACATACATGCATGCTACAATTTTTGATAGACTAAGAAAGGCATGAGTAAAATCTAACTAAAGTATATTAAAAATCTTATTTTATCTTCATCCAAGTAAGTAGCACATTTAAGTGCTCAGCCATGACTTCCCGATTCACTGGAGCATAAATATAGGGTGACAACACAGGCCAGATTCTCTTAGTTATCGATCAAAATGGCAAAGTACAAGGAAAAAAGGTCGTTGAGCCGTACAAATCAGGAAATGGTTATAAGAAAAATAGCTAAATTGTTGAAAATGCCCATTTCCACTATCAGAAAAATAAAGGTTAAAGCAACAGCAGATGTTATGAATCTTCCTGGAGAGGATGTGTGTTTATTGATCAAAACACTGTGAAACTGATGATTCAAGAGGCCAAAGAATTCCCAAGGATGAGAGCTGAGAAATTACAGACATTAGTTGGGCAAAAAGGCTCCAAAAACTACTATCAGGTGCCATCAACATAACCCCAAAAGGGACAGAGTTCTAAGGTTAGATGAGACAAAATGGACCTTTGAAGATGAGTTTGGAATTGAAGGAATGATAGGCATGTAGGAAAGTACTTCATCCACACTGTAAAGTATTATGGAGGATCGTTGATTTTGTGTTTTTTGGGTTTTTTTTTTGCCAGAGGCCCCAGACAACTTATTAGGATAAAAAGTATCATGGACTCCAGTAAGTATCAGAAGATATTAGTTCAAAACCTGACTGCCTCTGTCAGGAAGCTTAAATTGGGTTCTACACCTCAAAGTCAAGACAAAAATGCCCCACTGACCATAAAAATCAAGGTTTTGCCATGGTCACCCCAGTCCCCTGGCCTAAACCCCTTGGGGAATTTGTTAAATAAGCTGCACAGGAAAGTCTACAATATTCTGTAATGAGGATTGGTCTCAGATGCCTTGCTATGTATTCCCTCCAACCTCATTAACCTCCCATTATAGGAGAAGACTCAATCTTAGTGAAGGAGGGCTGCACAGATTTACTGAATGAAGGTATGCCAGGAGTTTTGGCACACATACACTTGAGACAAATATTTGTTTTATGGTGGGAATTCCTTTTACCATTCAATTGATTTACTTGGATTAAATGTTTAAGGAGTTTTCTTAACATTTTGAATAGAAGATCCACAAAAAGGAAAACAAAGGAAACTCTCCACCCCCCCCCATAGGCCATTTTGCTTTTATTTAGTAAGGTACACTAGTGTGAGCACTATACAGCATTAACATTTTCTTAGGTTTAAGAATACATACTAAACTCCTTTTACGCTGACATCAAGGCCTGATGCTGGTTTTCTTACTGAATTCTGACTTAAGCACATTCCTTTCATACTGAACATTTTACACAATTCCACATTTTTACACATTTCCATAAATTATACAACAAAGCAAAAGATGGTAACTTGTTGTAAACAAAACATCTAGGCAATATTACATCCTTTGGGTTTACATATTAGACATTAAAACCTAAACATATATAGTTATATTTACATACTTCTTCCATAAATTTGTTTAGCAACCTTTCATCTGAATTAGCTATCACTTAATATAAATTAATTTTAAGTGACTTTATTATTTGCACAAAAATTAAAACAACTTTGCTGTCCCTGATTATTTCTGAGGTTTTTATAGATGTACTAGTTCAACATATGCTTAAAATCATACTCTGATTTAAAATGAGCTTAAATTGTGTTGTAATTTCCACTCTAATTTCCTGTTGTGCCGTGAATAACATCACCACTGGGCTTTCAGATTTAAGAGCCGGTTTTGGTACTACTGACTGTAAAATCCTGTGACACAGGTTTCTGAATTTTATGGGTCTTACACTCAAGTGATGTGCCTGGGAATTATATTCAAGACAATCTCTGCAACCTGGAAAACACTGTTATACGTCCTTCCAAAAATTAGCAAGGAGAGAGAGAGAGAGACACAAGACATTCATTTGAGGTGCAGCGTAGATACACTCCAATAAACCTCTTAACCACAATTATAACCATCACTAGGATTTTGATGTGCCCTGAATAATTGTATTTCTTAGTTTCTGGACATTGCTAGGGCACATGATGAAGTTGCTTTAGCATTTTTCCCCCAATTAGTCCCATCTAGCTACCCTATATTCCTGTATATTACAAAGAACAGCATTAACTAAAAGAACAAAAATTTGAACATATTGTCTGAACAGCACAAACTATGCAAATATTTATTTTGTAGAAATTTTGCAAAAATACCCTCAAGTCTCCAAATTATGCATATTTAAGCGCATATACTCATTCAACAGTTGAACCACATCAGTGGTTGCTAAGCCAAGTCAAATGAAGTGGGAGGCACAGCCTCTCTCTCTGCAACATATGGTGAAAGAGAAGAACCTGTCCTGGAAAAAATGCTTGTCTGTCACTGTACAAACACACTAGACACCAACTAGGACAACAGGCATAAAACCAATGCGTAAAGGAGAACGATCAAAATATACAAAGTGGACATCTGAGCACACAACTAAACCACTACAATAAACAATGTTACATGGAAACAATGCACAGGTGCCATACTTTAGAAATGCATGAAATCATAATTTTTAACTCAATGCAGATTTTACAATAATAAAAAAAATCACGGACTCACAGTACCTGGCCAGTGTGGATTTCCCAGAGCCTGGAACACCTCTCAGAATTACCAGAAGATGACCACCAAATTCTGTTTTTTTGGTTAATTCAAAGACCTGCTGTTGTGAAGAAAATCGTGCTGGTGAATTCTGACTGCATCTTTTCCAGGTTGGTGCAACAGGAAGAGTAGACACCTGGTGAGCAGGATGAGGTATGGGTCGCCATAATGTAGGGTTTAATACAACAGGCATAACAAAGGTGTATCCTTCAGACGACGGATAAAATTCTGGAGCATTCATATTCCATGCAGTTTGAGGCAGTTGACAAAGCTTTTTTGGTTCTGTTGCCCTGTTTGCATCATTAAAACCCAGAGAACTCTGCACCACCACTTCATCAGGCCCAGGGCCTACTGTGTGAACATCATTACAAGTTGTTATCTGTTGTTCATGAACAGGTCTATCTATTCCTAAAGAATGACAATGTTTGGGTGACCTTTGGCAAGTACTGTTATTTGCAAATACCTCTGATGATTCATTTTTGCACTGTGGTCCTAAATTAATGTTATCTTTGCATGCAGGGGTGTTATCCATGTGCTTCTCATTTCCCACCAAATGACTAAAGTCAGTCAATTTCATTTTATTGAGATGACATCCCAGACTGGTCACATTTTGGGAACAGCTACTTTCCAGTGTGGATGAAAGAGTTTCACAATTAGTTCTGCTGATTGCTGGTTTACTTTGAGTTTTTAAAACATCATTCCTCACACTTATTTGAATTAGTTCCGGCAACTGCTGGTCAATTTCAGAATTTCTGTTTAATGAGATGTTTTGGGAGGAATTATATGATTTCTCAAACTCACTGTCCAATAATGAATCAAATTCTTCTGTTAAATACATTCCAGTAGAGTCATCTGTATCCAGTGCCAAGTACAGAGGAATTTCAGAATTCTTGCCCTCTCCCACAGCTTCATTTCTTGGATGGCATAATGCGGCAGCAGCCAATTCAAATCCTGATGGATTTGGAGATATACAAATACCCTCTGCTTCCTTGGACAGTTCCAAAAGAGAATCCATTGCAACATCAGCTGTAGACCATATAAGAACACAAGAATGAGAATCCAACTTTCAACCTCCTTTTAACACCATCATCAATGAACATAGAGTTTTGTCATATACTCTAAAATAAGTGTGAAGTAACAAGCCATTATAACAAAATTAGAGATATTATTTGGGAGAGATGAGTTGTAACATATTGACAGATGATTTTCTTTTTTTTTTTTACTTTGATTAAATATACTTACAAAATATTGCAGATAGTTCTAGTATCAGTATTTTCACCTTGCTTGTTTTAGTAATTTTAAAACCGATATCACTATTTTTGCCTTAGCCCTATTACAAATGCTGATTCATGTTGGATATATTGTATACCAGTAAAAAGGAAGAGTCTTCAAAATTACTACATTTATTAAAAAAAAAAAAACACTTTGATTTTGTTCACTGAATTTACTTCCACCAGGCATTATTTGTTGTCCTCTTTAAACTAAACAATTTTGTTTGCTGCTCACATCAATCTGCTGAACAATTACAATCAGGATTTTTTTAAACTTCTGAATAATGCAAATATATTACAAGTCATGCCAACCTTACTATCCTGCTTTACCAGGTATTTAGGTGCAGAGGTTTCACAGTGCTACAAGGTAGCAATGTAAAATAATATTGCATTGAAATAATACAATAAATCTTTACATTAAATTAAAAACCTAAACACAGAGTAGGAACATTATGTTTAAACATGAGTACATTGTGTAATTACTGTCATCATAACACCAAAAGTCCATAGCAACACAAGAAGATGAGAGGAGATGAGGAACTAATCATCCATGAACTAAACAACATGTCAGATTTTTACAGGTTAACAAAACCAAAGCAGTTCACATCACTGAAAGCTTAAAAAAAATCACAACTCCATGTGTAAACATGATCCAGAATAATTCTTTCATTAAAAAAAAAAATATTAAAGACCTCCTTGGAGAGGCTAGTGTAAATTAAGAACAAAGGCATGGACTATACAAATAAAGAAGAGTGCTCCAAATAAAGCATAATGAGAATCTGGAACAAACTATTAAGCTATGGAACAAATCAAGAGACATTTAAAAATCTACAACTTGCTTGTTATACCACATCTGAAATACTGTATAAGATGCTGTGAATTGGGCTGTTATTTCTACATTACAGGGTACAGTAATGGATGCAATTGTAAATCCAGCAGTATTAAGGGAATGAGCTTTGAGTTGATCAGAGGGATAATTTAGCTTTTATAGTAACCTAAGAAATAGACAAATATTGCAGCAAATAACGGTAAAAAAAAACACAATCACAAAAAGAAAAAAAAAACTTCTGGCTAGGCAAATGATAAAGAGCAGGCACAGAAAGGCATTATAAAGGCCTATTGACAAAACAAGGCATGACAGAACATCAGAAGGATGGAGGTTTACTGTCACTTAAGTTCTTCAATATGAACTTGAGGAGGTACAGATAAATGCTGGTTATAATTATATTTCATACAAATATCATTAAATATGTTATCACACTGTAAACGATGGAAACATTCAGTTAAGTTGGTTAGGTAAGAGTTAACACCTTTGGGGTCTTCAAATTTCCACTTAATGATATTCTTCCACATGGATTAAAAAAATGACAAGCTGATAATGGATTTGATGGTCAGTTCTAATGTATAAGAACATTATAACTTGAAACTAAAAAAGGAAATGTTAATTATTAAATAGTCAATACATTTCAATCAACTAACGCACTCGGTAAAGAACTGAAAGAATATTTTACCCTAGCTTCATTAGTAATTTTTCACTTCATGAGAAACACCTACCAGGCTAGTTTATTTTTCCACACACATTACATCTTGCCTGAAGAAAGGGCCCGAGTTGCCTCGAAAGCTTGCATATCGTAATCTTTTTAGTTAGCCAATAAAAGGTGTAATTTTGCTTGGCTTTTATCCACACCAGCCTAAAATACCACTTCACAGACCGCTAATATTGGGAATCGTCAAATTTAAGTTATTACCTCTTAAATAGTCGATGCTCGTTTTTTGTAGGTTTGCATACTATTTTATTCGGAAAACTAAATCAAACCAATAGGACACGTTACATTGCCGGATGACTTTTATTTTGATATGTTAAACTAAACGTATGGCCGGAAGTTGTTTCTATTCCTGTTGTTTGTTAAAGGGTAACTTCAGAGATCACACATGACGATCTGTTTGTTTTGCTTTACTAGAATCAACCGTTTTCTTATTTTCTGCGTTAAAATAAAAATATGTAAATGTACGTGTAACCATGTTAACCAAAATGAACGTGTTCCCAGTGCGAAGGAAGTTAAACGACACATAATAGTAAAGGCCATCCATACGACCCAAACCGCAGCAAATAGTTTTATTTTTATTTTTTTTGTAATAGGTGTACAAAAGTGAAACCCATTTCCTGAAAGCGAAGGGAATCAGTTGCCTCTTTGATAGATGTGTATTGCGTAGGCCAGGTTCAAACTCGGGTCCTCATTTCTGCTGTATATTGACCAATATCTGTCCCACTACATGCTCTTCTTTACCTTTAAAGTCACACTCCGATAGAACCATGTAAACGACCTCACTATCCAGATGAGAGAACATCTCTAGCATACTTTGGACGAGTTGTTCTCTGTCGGGATCGGGTGTGTGTAGCCTTGGCGCCGACTCTGTGCCCGAAGACACAGTGATATCGGCCTGCTGCCCAGAGTGCAGAATCGTGCCGTCTTCCGCGCTGATCCGTGCAGTGTTTTTCTTTTTTCTTGGCATTGTTCCTCCACTCACTTCATCAAACTTTTTACATTACCCTTGTCAATAGTTCAATGCGATAATGTAAATGCAAACCATCCGACTTGAAGGAACTACGAAAGTGCGAGGGTTGTATGACTTATTTTTTTATTCATCAATCACCTGCTTAAGTTGCTTGTCCATAAGTTGTTCCTCTAATCATTTGCTGAAGTTACACGTCAGTCACTTTCATCCACTAATCATCTTCCGCAAAGAAAAGGAGGCGGGAATACATTTCGCCCCGCCCATTACAACCTTTCTTTAGTCTGCATAATTCGTTTTGTCAGACGTACTGGTTAGGTGATTAATGATTACGAATCGTCTTTCGGGGTGGAAGTGTGTGTACCCCGCGATGCCGTGGCGCCTGATCCAGAGCTGGTTCACTTTGTGTTCGATGTTGCCAGGATAGACTTTGTACCAACTCGACATTGAATTGGATTGTGAATGTTGTAAAAGGACAAATCCAAGTGAACATTTAAACTAGTTGTTTTTTATTGGTTTCAACCCCCAACGGGTTCTCGATACCACCAAACCCCCACCCCCCAAGTATGTTATGAGATGAAACGGCTAGAAATTGGTTGTCCGTTGCCGGTTCAAATGCATGTGTGCCCGATGGTTGATGCGAGGAAAATTTAAAACCGGCCGCCGAACCTGCTTGGTGAAGGAGGCTATCTGTTCCTTGAAACTGAGGAAGGGAGCGAATGCCGGACGACTGACAATATCAGTGCTAACTTGCTGTGTGTGTCCTGATGTGACCGCTCCCCTTTGAATAAAATGCATGAGGCTGTTTCTGTCTTCACAAAAATAAAGCTGATTTTCCCGAAAACTGTACTCCTCTCCTTCTCGCTTGTGCAAGTGGGTTAACCACACGTCACAATATACATACATATAAGAAGACACATATACATTATTTAATGAGCCAAGCTTAGTGAAATAAGGAACAGAGATGCTATATTAGACTGAGCATGTTCAAATTGCGATGAGCTAAATCAGAAAGAAAATATAAATTTTTTTATTCTAGCTCTTTAATGACTAGCCTATGTGTTTATCCATCCAGTGGGACACTCTCTGTTTTTCCATTAGAGTCATAGGGAGTTCAAGTCTTGCCTAGTGTAGGAGCTAGTCCATAGCAAGGTACATTTCATTTCTTTGTAAGAAATAGTCAACTAAGATTTTGTTTATTGTAGGCAGAAATTTATTCATTTTCTGGAACCATTTTTGCATTACAAGGGGCCAATTTAGATTCACTATTCAATCTAACTTGCATGTCTTTGTGAATGGAATGAAAGCCCTTAACATTTATTATACTTATTTATTATACTTACACTCAACTACAGTATGAATATTTTGTGTGTATGGAGAATCTAGGTGTTAATGCATAAATGATCATGCCCAAGATGAAAAACTAATGGGATAAACTGCAGCTTTAATAATTTGGAGTTTTCCCTACTTGTGACAGCATCATGAAACTATGTCCCTAACTTCCCAAATCAATACATAAAGTGTTTAACAGGAAACACTGAAATTAGAAATGGAATCACTTTATTTTGTTTACGCATGCAGTAAAAGTAATATGATTTGATGGGAATATGCTGACACATTAAGTACAATAAAAACAACACAACTACTGTAAGTAATTAAAAAATAATGAATACACTGAATAGTAAGATTATAAGTCAGGTTCTAAATAGCAGCAATACTTTTTACATAATTTAGTGGCAATTTTAACCTGATTCCGTTTATTGGAAACAGTTCAAAGGTTAGTAAGATTTACTGGTAGGGGGAAAAGGCTGTTTTTAAGCCTTGATAGTTTTAATTTTCAAGAAACAGTTTCAAATTGTTCTATCATGGTGTGGACAGGAGGAGAAATGGGGTAAGGGTTATTCTGAAGGAACAGTATGTCAAGAGTGGCAGGTGAAAAGGGTGTCAGACAGAGTGATGATTATGAAGCTGGAAACTGAAGGTGTGATGATGAATATTATTAGTGCATATGCCCGACAAGTTGGGTGTGCGATTGGTGACAAAGAAAATGTCTGGAGTGTTTTGGTAGAAGTGATGGATAGTGCACCCAAGGGACAGAGAGTGGTGATTGGAGCGGATTTCAATGGACATGTTGGTGAAGGGAACAGAGGAGATGAGGAGGTGATGTGTAGGTATGGTGTCAAAGAGAGGAATGAAGAAGGTCAGATGAAAGTGGATTTAGCGAAAAGAATGGACATGGCTATGGTGAATAAGCATTTTAAGAAGAGGTAGGAACATAGGTTGATGTACAAGAGTGGAGGAAGTTGCACACAGGTAGATTATATCCTATGCAGGAGAGTCAATCTGAAGGAGATTGAAGACTGCAAAGTGGTGACAGGACAGAGTGTAATTCGGCAACATAGGATGGTGGTCTGTAGGATAACACTGGAGATCAAGAAGAGGAGGAGAGTGAGGGAAGAGCCAAGGATCAAATGGTGGAAGTTGAAAAAGGAAGACTGCAAGGTTGAGTTCAGGAGGAGGTAAGACAGGCACTGGATGGCAGTGAAGAGTTACCGGACAGCTGGTTAATTACAGCAGAAATAGTAAGACTGACAGCAAGAAGGGTGCTTGGCGTGACATCTGGACAGAGGAAGGAGGAAAAGAAAATCTGGTGGCGGAATGGGAAAGTACAAGAAAGTATACAGAGGAAGAGGTTGACGAAGAACAAGTGGAAAATCAGAGAGATGTAGAAAGTAGACAAGACTACAATGAAATAAGATGTAAGGTAAAGAAAGAGGTGGCAAAGGCTAAAGAAAAGGTATATGATGAGATGTATGAGAGGTTGGACACTAAGGAAGACAGAGGGACCAAGCTGGGAAAGATGTGCAACAGGTTAGGGTGATAAAGGATAAAGATGGAAACTTACTCACAGGCAAGAAGGGTGTGTTAAGCAGATGGAAACAGTACTTTGAGAAGCTGCTGAATGAAGAGAATGAGAGAGAGAGAAGGTTGGATGATATGGCGATAGTGAATCAGGAAGTGCAACAGATTAGCAAGGAGGAAGTAAGGACATCTATGAGGAGGATAAAGAATGGAAAAGCCATTGGTCCAGATTACATACCTGTGGAAGTATGGAGTTTTTAACCAGATTGTTTAATGGAATCTTGGAAAGTGAGAGGGTGCCTGAGGAGAGGAGAAGATGTGTACTGGTACCAGTTTTTAAGAATAAGGAAGATGTCCAGAGCTGTAGTAACTACAGGGGGATAAAATTGATTAGCTACAACATGAAGTTATGGGAAAGAGTAGTGGAAGCTAGGTTAAGAAGGAAAGTGATGATTAGTGGGCAGTAGTATGGTTTCAACACCATAGTATGGTTCGCAACACAGATGCGATATTTGCTCTGAGGCTGTTGATGGAGATACAACAACAATAACAACATTTATTTATATAGCACATTTTCATACAAAATAAAAATGTAGCTCAAAGTGCTTTACAAAATGAAGAAATAGAAAAATAGAAGACACAATAAAAAATAAAAATAAGTCAACATTCATTAACATAGAATAAGTAAGGTCCGATGGCCAGGGTGGACAGAAAAAACAAAAAAAAAAAAAAAACTCCAGATGGCTGGAGAAAAAAAAAATAAAATCTGCAGGGATTCCAGACCAAGAGACTGCCCAGTCCCCTCTGGGCAATCTACCTAACATAAATGAAACAGTCCTCTTTGTATTTAGGGTTCTCATGGAAGGACTTGATGATGATGGTCACGTAGACGTCTGGCTTTCAGTCCATCAGTGTTGGAGCATCATGATGCTTTGAGTAGGTGGTGGTGGCGCAGACCGCCACCACAAAGAAACCGGAAAAAGAAACAGAAAAGAGAGTTGGGGTCAGTATGGATTTTAGAGCCACTATGAATAGTTATTATGATGAATTGAACATACAGAGTACAACATACAGAGAGATGTATAAAGAAGGCCAGAAGGAGTTACTGTACATTGCATCTTTGTGCACCTGGAGAAAGCATATGACTGGGTGCCTCAAGAGTAGTTTGTGGTATTGTACGAGGAAGTCGGGAGTGGCAGAAAAGTATGTAAGAGTTGTACAGGATATGTACAAGGGAAGTGTGACAGTGGTGAGGTCTGTGGTAATAGTGGCACATGCATTCAACATGGATGAGAGATTAAATCAGGGATCGGCTCTGAGCCCTTTTTTATTTGCAATGGTGATGGACAGGTTGACAGACGAGATTAGACAGGAGTCCCTGTGGACTATGATGTTTACTGATGACATTTTGATCTGTAGTGAGAGTAGGGAGCAGGTTGAGGAGACCATGGAGAGGTGGAGATATGCTCTAGAGAGGAGAGGAATGAAGGGCATTAGGAACATGACGGAATATATGTGTGTAAATGAGAGGGAAGTCAGTGGAATGGTGAGGATGCAGGGAGTAGATTTGGCGTAGGAATCAAAAGTACAGAGTAATGGGGATTGTGAAAGAGAGGTGAAAAAGAGAGGGCAGGCAAGGTGGAATGGGTGGAGAAGAGTGTTAGGAGTACTTTGTGACAGACAGGTATCGGCCAAGAGTGGAAGGGAAGGTCTACAGGATGATAGTGAGACCAGATATGTTATATGGGTTGGAGACAGAGCTGGAGGTGGCAGAGTTAAATATGCTAAGATTTTCACTGGGTGTAACGAGGATGGATAGGATTAGGAACGAGTACATTAGAGAGTCAGCTCAGGTTGGATGATTTGGAGACAAAGTCAGAGAGGTGAGATTGCATTGGTTTGGAAATGTGCAGAGAAGAGATGCTGGATATATTGGGAAAAGGATGCTAAAGATAGAGCTGCCAGGCAAGAGGAAAAGAGGAATGCCTAAGAGAAGGTTTATGGATGTAGTGAGAAAGGACATGCAAGTGATGGGTGTAACTGAGAAAGATGCAGAGGACAGGAAGATATGGAAAAAGATGATCTGCTTTGGCAACCCCTAACGGGAGAATCCGAAAGAAAAAGAAGAAGCACAAAATACCTGGTGTCAGCACATGTCAACATCAATTAAAAATGGGTCTGACAAGTGAAGGGTGTCAGCCAAATGACAGCGTATGTAAGTCCCTGATCTTTTGGCAAGCAAGTGACCTGAGGCTGCTCATTAATTGGTTGCTTTCAGATTTTTCTGGGAAACCAGCTCTCTGTGCCCGAGACACTCCCACATTTATCGGCAGCAAATTAGTATTGTTTTCTTAATCTATTGTGGTTGGACAATCGTCAACATACTATTTCAGGTTCACAGTTCACACCTGCCATTAATGTAACTACTGTACAGATGAACAAGTGCAACTTCAAGTGGAACTTCAGAAATCAAAGAAAATTTGGATATTTCTTTAACGAACTTCATAAATTGTTCACTTGAAGAAAAAAAGAAGATAAAGGAGCTTGGACCAGATCAAACCGACTTAAGAATTTAGCAGCAGGCAAATGATCGAAGATGAGTTTACACATGGACACAAGCTCCACAGGTGGTCAAGACCTGCCTGAAGAGGAGGATAGGTTTACCTAGAGAAGCTGGCATAAAAGCAACTCAACGATCGCCATGTTAGAGCACTTCAGACATGTCTCCTGGCTGCTAGACTCCATCTGCCCTGGGTGTGTGGTCACCAGCGAGCCTCACAAGGCTGGTGGATAGTGAGTATACGAGTTGTCTCTAAGGCAAAAAGGGGGAGGAAAAGGGGCAAAGCAGCTTGGAGATGCCACCAAAGTGCTTACTAAGTGCCGTGTCTGTGATCACTGATCTCGGAGCTCCTTTTTATTAGGTTTTCCAGTAGTCCTGCTACTTTGGGAAGTTGATCAAGAGATATATTGTATATGTGTTTGTGATTAGTAAAATAGAGGTGCGTCTTGGGAGAATTTGGGAGTATAAAGTGTGTCACTACAGAAGAAAGGTTCGGAAACACTGATCTAGACAATAGTATTAGGCTAAATTTTTTGGCAGACTTAGTCAGAAAGTAACTGAGAAATTTTCATACCTGAAGGAAAGGAGGCCATAAGTTATGTTCAAGGAAATATAGTTATCCTAATCAAAGGCAGAATAAGTTTTAAGTTGGACTTGTTCTATGTGTGTAGTATAAGACAGGTTGAAGGGTGAATTATGTTTTAAGATGTGGGGGTGTGTGGATCGTACAATGTGAATTTGTGCCCAGGTGAGATAAGCCTAGAAAACTTGCATAGGAATGGGCAGACTGGCAGCAAGTGTAGAATAAAATTAGGATAGGAATGGCTCTGTGGGTGTGGTAAATGATAACCTGGGATACAAGACTTCAGAGGACTAGTGATTGTATGATGTGGATTGCATCATTGCAGCTAGTGCAGAATGCAGCTGCTAGAATCCTAACTAGGAAAAGAAAGTCCGAGCACATTTCTCCAGTTTTGATGTCACTACATTGGTTACCTGTGTCATTCAGAATTGACTTTAAAATACTGCTTATGGTTTACAAAGCCTTAAATAATCTCGCTCCATCTTATATTTCGGAATGTCTGACACCTTACATTCCACATCGTAACCTTAGATCTTCAAATGAGTGTCTGCTTAGAATTCCAAGAGCTAAACTTAAAAGTGGTGAGGCGGTCTTCTGTTGTTATGCATCTAAAATTTGGAATAGACTGCCAATAGGAATTCGCAAGACTAATATAGTGGAGCACTTTAAAAAAACTGCTAAAAACACATTACTTTAACATGGCTTTCTCATAACTTCACTTTAGTTTAATCCTGATGCTCTATATACTCGTATTCAATTAATTATCATTACTATTCATGGTGGCTCCAAAATCCATGCTAACCCCTACTCTCTCTTCTGTTCTTTTTCTGGTTTTCTGTGGAGGTGATCAGCGCCACCACCACCTAATCAAAGCACCGTGATGTCCTTACATTGATGGATTAAAGGCCAGAAGTCCACGTGACCGTCATCATCAAGTCCTTCCATGAGAACCCTGAATACAATGAGGACTGATCATTTATGTTAGGTAGAATGCCTAGAGAGGGCTGGGCAGTCTCGTGGCCTGGAACTCCTGCAGGTTTTATTTTTTCTCCAGCCATCTGGAGTTTTTTTGTTTTTTCTGTCCTCCCTGGCCACTGGACTTTACTTCTATTCTATGTTAATTAGTGTTCTCTTATTTTAATTCTTACTTTGTCTTTTTCTTTCTCTTTCTTCATCATGTAAAGCACTTTGAGCTACATTTTTTGTATGAAAATGTGCTATATAAATACATGTTGTTGTTGTTGTTGTTGTTTGATTTATGGAAGACAGTGGAAATGGTCAATGACTGGGCACTCTATTAGTAGAAGCAGAATAAGATTTGGATTGGACTTACGCTATCGATGTGTCAGGATAGGATAGATGGACGTCCAAGTTATTGGATGATTATGGAGGTGGGGATGCAGACATTATAGTGTGGGTTTTGGCAGAATGTGGAACTGAGCAAGTTGGCAGAGGATTGGGTAATTTAGAGACAGGTGTAGTATAAAATTTGGTGGCAGGTGCTTCTGTTCCTTTCCACATCTATAGGGCAGGTTATGGGAAGAATAAATGGATGTCACAGACTGACGTTTTGGAGCACAGTAGAAATGGGCTGGTATCAGATTGGGCAGCATGATGGAAAGGATAAAACACATTTTAGCCTGAATTTGTCCTATGGGTCTTGTATTGGACAGGCCAAGATGTGCATTGAAACTATGATTAGGATCACAAGAGCATGTGGAATGACCAGATAGATAGTTAGATACAAAAGGCACTATATAATAGATGGCTGTGAAAGACACTATACAATAGATACAGTAAGTGCTGCTTCTGTTTGCCCCCCCCCCCAAAACTGTGCCCCCCACCCATTTGTATTTGACCAGCTGCCACTGGTTATTACCAATTTGTTCTTTTCATCAATTCGCTTAACCTGATATTTAAACCAATTTCTGAAGATACTTATTAGATTCCTATATTTTAATGAAATTTTCATAGAAATCCATAGCACAATTGAAGACTAATGATTACCCAGTTTTTTTAAGTGGTGGAAAATCTTATCAATAACTTGCTTATTGGAATATTTAATATATTAACATTTAACTATATTATATTTATATAAGTATCTGTCCATGGTTGGTTCCTGCCTTGTACCTACTGCTGCTGCTGGGATAAGCTCCTGAAATTTTGAAAACAAGACTTAGGTTGCCTAAATGGGACTGTTGTTCAGAACTCAAGTTGCTTTTATAGTAGTTTAAATCTTTGCACTTTATATCATATTTGCCACTAGAGGTCATCCATGCTTGATTTAAGCATGTCAGTCAGTCAGTCATTTTCTGGGTCTGCTGGAGCCAATACCAGCCAACACAGGGTGCAAGGCAGGAACAAATCCCAGGCAGGACGCCAGCCCACCGCAGGACACACACAAACACTAGGGACAATTTAGGATTGCCAATGCACCTAACCTGCATGTCTTTGGACAATGGGAGGAAACCGGAGCACCCGGAGGAAACCCATGCAGACACGGGGAGAACATGCAAACTCCACGCAGGGAGGACCCGGGAAGAAAATCCAGGTCTCCTTACTGCGAGGCAGCAGTGCTACCACTGCACCGCCGTGCTGCCCGATTTAAGCATGTTTTTACTTATACTGTACGTCTGTTAGCTTTCTTGTCAAACTTAAGCTGGCACAGTATGAGCCAGCAATCAGTGAAGATCACTCTATAAAAATAAGTTGTGTATGTGTATGAGTGAGTCTGGGTGTGTGTTTTAGTATCCTCTGCAATAGACTAATGTGTTGTCCAGGATTGTTTCCCAGCTTGAGCATTACAGACATTAATGGCCCACTGTACTAAACTATATTGTCAAGAGTATAAATTGGTTGGATGGTTCAAGTTTCATAAATTTTAATACTTCCTTGTTTTTGTGGAATAAAATATTTTAAATATTAGTTAAACTGTCTTTGCATTCATTGCAGAAGTATAATATTCAAAAAATATATTTTCCAATGAATGAAAAATTGTATTGGTAAGTACATTTTTATCAAAAACCTTTCAAAACACCCATTCAAAATTAAGCAAATAAGTAATACAATGCCATGTCTCTGCAATACAATCTTGTTGTTTGTTTCACGCATCAGCATGACTAAAAACATTCTATATGTTATTATCTACAGTACAGGCCAAAAGTTTGGACACACCTCCTCATTCAATGTGTTTTCTTTATTTTCATGACCATTTACAGCACTCCATCACTCTCCTTCTTGGTCAAATAGCCCTTACACAGCCTGGAGGTGTGTTTGGGGTCATTGTCCTGTTGAAAAATAAATGATCGTCCAACTAACCTGACTTCTGCACAACACAACTGCTGGTCTCAACCCCATTGATAAAGCAAGAAATTCCACTAAATAACCCTGATAAGGCACACCTGTGAAGTGAAAACCATTTCAGGTGACTACCTGTTGAAGCTCATCGAGAGAATGCCAAGAGTGTGCAAAGCAGTAATCAGAGCAAAGGGTGGCTATTTTGAAGAAACTAGAATATAAAACATGTTTTCAGTTATTTCACCTTTTTTTGTTAAGTACATAACTCCACATGTGTTCATTCATAGTTTTGATGCCTTCAGTCATGAAAATAAAGAAAACACATTGAATGAGGAGGTGTGTCCAAACGTTTGGCCTGTACTGTACTAATCAACAACATTACAGAAGTGAAGACTCAACCCTAACTGAAACCTGGATGACTGGTATATTCAACTTAAGTCAAGTGGCTTTACTGTCATACCATCCATGTGCAGCACTGCAGCATGAAATAGAGTTCCCCAGAGTTGCAGTGCAACATATTCATAAATACAGGACAAGTGCAAGACATATAATGAACTGCACTATACTATAATATATAGATAGATAAATAAACAGGTAAATGAGTAGATAATAAATTGAAGTAGTAATAAATAATGAAATGATAACATCAACTAATAATAAAAAACAACTGTAGTAACAAATGTAATAAAGGTACTTGCTGCATATAAATATGCTACTAGGGGGACACAGAGTTCAGAGTCTGGACAGACAAGGGGTAGAAGCTTTTGCAGAACCTGGTAGAACTGGTTCAGACACTACAGAACCTTCTGCCAGATGGAAGTGGGACAAAGAGACCGTGGGAGGAATGGGACCAGTCCTCCACAATGCTGTAGGCTTTACAGATGCAGCAATTTACAAAGATGTTCTTAATATAAGGCAGAGAGGTCCCAATGATCTCTTTGGCTATGTGCACTATCCATTATAGGACATAACTGTCAGTGACACAGCAAAAGACAATGATGCAGCCAGGCAGAACGCTCTTGATGCAGAATGTGGTGAACATCTGAGGAGGTAGCTTGCCTTCTCAGGCACTGAAGGAAGTGGAAACACTGCTGTGCCTTCTTGGCTTTGGAGATGGTGTTACATGACAAGTAAGGTCAGCTGCCAGGTGCACATCAAAGAATTTTGTGCTCTTGTCCAGTTCCACTACAGAGCCCTTAATGTTCAGTAAGGTGTGGACATCATAGGTCTTCCTGAAATCAACAATCATCTTTTTCATCTTTTCCACATTAATAAATTATTGCATGTACACCATTCCGCCAATCATTGTATCTCCATTCTGTAACCTGACTTAATGATGGTGTTAGAGCTGTATGAAGCCATACAATTGTGAGTCAGCAGAGTGAAGAGATGTGGGCTGGGTACATGTGAACATGGTGTTTCTGACATGGACTGTCTGGGGTCTCTTTAACAGGAAATTTTGTAGCCCGGCAGACTCAACTTTGCTATGTACGTACTGAACTAAAAACAGCATTCTAGCACAGGTGTCTCTTTTGCCAAGATGGGTCATGGCCAGATGATGAGCAGATGAAATAGCATCCTCAGTGGAATGGATCAGGTTATAGGCAAACTGGACAGGGTCATGCACTGTGCAAAGTCCAGCTTCAATTAATGTATAAAGCCATGTGTTGTAAAGAAGATCTGGGTGGATTTTGCATATCTTCCTCTAGATACTTTGGATTTCACCTTAAAGACGTGCTGTGTTGGGTTAATTGGGTATACTAAATTGGCCTTGTGTGAGAGAGTTGACCCTACAATTGGCCAGCCCCCCACTCCCCTCCCCCCGCGCCATCAAAGTTGTTTCCTGCCTAATATCACATGTTGCCAATATATGCTCCTGCATTAAACAGTTTTGAGAATGTTATGTGAAATAAAACAAGATGTAAAAAATGAAGAAAAACACAAAACATCATCTGGTACCATACAGAATCACCAAGTATTACATTCACAAACAAAAGAGGAGACAAGACTCATTTGGCAGAGTTCCTTGTTCACACTGAACAGATTCAACTTAACACTGAGTGTGCAAACACAACTCTCCCAACAAGGACTGAATGGAATGAAGAAGCCGCTTTTTCAGCACCTTCCAAAAGGTACCACAGGGTACTTTTTTGTAAGTTTTTCCAAATTATCAAAGCATACAGTATATGAAAAGAATAGGTAAACTCCCATTACCCCTCAAATACCTGTACAAGGGCAAAAGGTTTGCCAACTGTTCACACCAAACATTTAATCTATATTGCTTTGTTTGAATCTATGGACTCTGTATGGATTTGAGGTTCAACTAATAATAATACCCTTTATTTACATAGTACATTTCCTGTCCTTAAAGTGCTTCACAAAAATTAAATGTGTAACAAGAGCTTTAAAAAACACAGAAAAAGATCAAATAAACAACACTGAATGCAAAAGAATATCAATATTAAACACAAAGTACAAGATAAACATTGAAAGCACAAACTCTGCATTAGAATAAGAAAGAATAAACAAGAATAATTTTACAATATTAATTCAAAATACATCAAGAAAACCATGAAACAATAACAGAATTTGTGATATCCCATTCCATGCTGAGTGCGTAAACTGAGAGAAAGTGTAAGAATGTCAATTTTAGTTAGATGTCTTCCTGAACAATGGAGCTTTAAGTTGTCTTTTAAAAATAAGTTTGGGGAGGGCATTCCAAAAGTCAAACAGAAAACAGATTAGAAGGAGGCACCTGCTAAAAGAAAGTTACAGAAGTCAGTGCAGGATGTGATGAAAGCATGGAGAATCTTCTCAGTATCAGAAGTATCAGGAGAGGAATAAGTAGATACAGAATATGTTGCAGAAGTGAAAGTTAAAAAGTTTCTTAATGTGATTTATGTGAGTAAATAAAAAAGGAGGAATTAAAAATGATACCAGAATTCTTCACTGAAGACTAAAGTATAATAGTATCTACACCTACAGTTTATTTAAAGGAGTTCAGTTTTTAAAGGTGGGCTTTTGTGACAACTAGCATGAGTTCAGTTTTGTTTTAGCTTTATTATAAACAGCTGTGCTTCACAGCATTTAATTTCACCAAGGCAAGTCATGAGCTCAGAAAACTGAGAGAACATCAAGTTTTTAACATTAAAATAGATCTGAATATCATCCATATAAATGCAATAACCCTGTCCAAAGCTATGAATAATAAGGGAAAATGTGTAGATACAGAAAGGCAGGGGCCAACAACAGAGTCTTGTGTGACCGGTGTGGGGCAGGGCCTACTGTTGCCAAGATTGACAAACTCTTGCATCGGTACATAAGAATTTAATGATTGGAGAAAAGTGCTGAGGATATCTAGGGTACTCTATATTTTGGACAATAGAATATTGTAATCAACTATCACATTTCGGCACTAAGGTGATAAAGAATTAATATGCTGTGTAAGAGACAAAAAGACCTTAAAAAGTTAATGTTAATAGTAAATCCACCTATGTCTTTGCTTAATTTGAATTTACCATTAACATTAACTTTCGAAGACTGGTTTTTAAATGCTAATTTGCCCAGAATTTACTGCCTAAGTAAGTCATTACTTACTCAAACAAGAGCAGTTTTATAGACTAATTGAAAGGGTTATAAGAAGTTGAGTAACTGGTGAGTTAGGACACCACAACACACTCAAGAATGCAAGACAGAAAAGATAAGTGAAAGACCAAAAAATGTTCCAATTGTCAGCATCAAGAACTGACTTTTTAATGTTGGTGTTACAGAAGCAATTTTCAAAATAGCTGGCACAAATCCAGTGCTTAAGAATGTATTTATTATTGTTGTAACAAACAGAAATAAAGCATGAATGCAGGATGAGAGCAGTGTGGATTCAGTACAAAGGTATGCCTATGGATGGGTCATAGTTACCGTAAATATATGTAAGGTTTCCCATCAAATTTTCTTTTATAAATCCTGATTTTTGAATTGAAAACTGTGCATACATATTTCAAGCATCTTTTTGTTTGTATGTAAGTTTTATAAATGTGACCACAGGTCACTGATAAATGTATGAAGATTAAATTAGCAAAAATTTGGAAAAGAAGCTTGATGGAATGGGAAGACAGGAACGATATTGAACCTGTCCTAGCTGAATGATTTAGGTTTACAGTTGTATCACAGAAAAAAATTAAAGAAATCTTCACAGTCTGCAGTAGAAGAAGTGATAGAGCTAGCGAAAGTAGTTAATTAAGCACAGAGAACAAAATCTTCAGGTTATCATGGTCACTTTCTATCATTCTGCTGTAATATAAATTCTTGGCTGTGGTTGGCAAATCCCTGTAAGCCTTTTTGTGGTCAGAGAGAGTCTGGGCATGTACAGAAAGGTTACTTTTATGCCATACTCTCTCAAGGTGTTGGCCAGCTGCTTTTACACAGTAGATTGTGCAGAATTTTACCATGTAGCTGAATGCTTAAAAGTACAACCTTCTGACATTTTTCATATCTAGGGCTGACTGGAAGGCTGAGTTATAGTTGTCAACAGGATTATTATTATTTTATTGTAGAATCAACTCCCGGCAGCGATCAGCAGGGTGGCCATACAGCATATGCGTATGGGCACCATTCTCATTTCCTCCCATCTTCGCTGTCACTTCCTCTACCTCTTCATATCTTAAATCATTCTTGAGGCAGATTGAGGATTTAAATGCCAGCTTAAGTGAAAAATTAAGGAAAACATACTAAGTAATTGCAACACAAACACTGATTTAATCAGTTTTAATGTGAAAAGATGCCGACGAAAGAAGAGAAGAAGCAGGCCGCTAGAGTGGAGAAAAGAAGAGCTGCTCAGGAAGCAGCAAGCACATCAACCTCTGAGCAAATAAATGCTAAACGTACAGAGAAAGAGTAGGAAAACTAGGAATGCTTAAGTCAAGTGTATTCACTGCACGTTATCGTACGGTGTGCCGCTACTGGTCTAATATAAATGTTAAACAGCAAGGTAGAAAGATTAGAAATAGAAGCAGCAAGGACAGAAGGAAAGATATTTTTATGGTTTTTGAATGAAATTTGATATTTACAGTTAAGGGCAGGAAGAGGCATTTAGTATGTAAAAAGTGCCGCTTTATGGTTAGAGAAGTATAAATCATTGCTGTGAGTAATGCCAAAAGATAAGCCAGTTGTGCAAACTTTGTCCAAAAGTAAACACTAGAATGGGTAGGAAAATTCACAATCCAAAGCCAAGTCAAAACAGTTAATCAGGGACTGGAATGTATTGGTTAGCTTACATGTAGGAATGTCAATGTATATATTTAAATCACCCACAAGAAACACTTGACTGGGAAAAAAAAGTTAACTGAATTAGTAGTTCTTTCAGATTACTTAAAACACTTCAATTATATTTTGAGGATTATAAAGAATGATAAGGATATGACCGGATTTTGGTATCAATTTTAGAGCCAAGAACTCAAAACACAATGACTGCCCTATGGGTATTATTTTTATGTCTAACAATTACAGCTGGTTTTGTGACATTTTTTGCTGCCTTATCACATATTGCTGCTGTAGGTGTTAAAAGCAAAAGCAGCAAAATGTGGCAGACAGCACCAACGGATGACCTATCCTAATCAGATTTATTCTGCTTTCACTGAAGGAAATGGAAAAATACAAAAGGACAGAATAAAAAAGAAGAAAAATAAGGAAGAAACTGTTGGAAGTATACTGTATATGTTTAGAAATAATACTAATTAAATCATTTCAAAAATGTTATTTGTAAACTATGATTTAAATACTGTACTTTCTCTTTAAGTATGACAATTGCAACATATTAATTGTGTCAAATTTTCTTGTCACATTTTTCCAAGTATACACCCACAGGAAATTCAGTGATTTCAAATAATTTGTGTTAATATTTAAATACATAAAACTCAAGTAAGCTATTGTTTAAACATCAGAAGAAATTGTAATAACACAAATGATGCAAAGCCTAACTGTCGAGATGCAAACTAAAATTATATGACAAACTATGAAAGACTTTCAAGCAACAAATGAGATGCTATACTTCTAAAACACATTAATCACATTATTAAATACTGTGATGATTTTATAATAAACTTGAGAAACAGAAGCTTTCAGGGAAAAATGGCAATTGCACAAGTCACAATAAGTAAATGCTGTAAATTCACTTTTCAATATTATATACATTATTTGTTTTTGCATACATTTTGAAAATTTACAAATGCACCAACAATCATAATGGAGAAAGCAGCAAATATGAAAAACCCAAAGTAGAATAAGATCAATCTGATGATGATTATGACATATTAATCCACAATTGGAAACTCTATGAAATCACAGTAATAGAAAACACTGGAAGTATACAGAAAATGGTGAAAATGGAAACACAGCATTTTTAAAGGCCACCAAAATATGACAAAACAACTGTAACAAGCATGTGCCAACAGACTCTCCCTGCCTGAAATCTGTTAATGTACCCCAACTTAATCTTTCCCAGGAAGGATAAAGAGATTGATCCCTTAAAATTTAAACACGCTACTTTGTTCCCCTTTATAAAAATCGTGTCCTTATATCAAGTCTGCCAGCCTCACTCACTGCAGCCTAGCCACTATGGCACTTCTTAAATTTCAAAGCAAGTTCAGACAGAAAAATGAACCCAACACAATCAATGCGTCTGATACTGTCTCTGCTGAAAAGGATTTTTCTTTGGGTTTAGCAGTTCCTCTGACTGGTTATTCGTTCTCTCAACAGTATCCTTAGTTGAGGTTGCTTTTTCTCAATACTTGCTTACCTGCCTGTGTAAAATTCTGCTTTTCTTTTCTGAGTCATTGAACAGATTTCAGAATTTCTTAGATGCCAATTAAAAATATCATGTTCCATGGCCTCACCAAACTACATCTACAGTATATACAGACTTTAACCTTAACCGCTGTTACAACTACATTTTGCTTGGCATTTCACTATCTCTCAGTCAAAACTGGAGATTTAGAAGGCATTTTTCTTTAACTTTATAGGCTTCCTTATTGCTGGTTGTTGCCATGACAGGCTCCAATATACTTTTGGCCACACCTTGTTGTAGCTGGCTCTACTACTGTTGTCTTGAACCAGCATCCAGTAAGAATCTATTTTCCAACCTTCCCCAAGATTCTTCTTGACAATAGAATTGAACTAATTCTGAGCAGAGGCATCTGCTAATCATTCCCAGTGTTACCGGCCTCATATACCCTCAAAAGCCTTCTTGAGTTATCCTGTCCTGTTCAAGAGGCACTCCACCTGCCTATACTAGGTTATCATTAAGTAATGATCAGATGAGAGCTAGGCACTTCCCCTTATAAGCATTAACTCAGAAAACAGAGCCTGAGGTGAGATGACACAATGACAGCCAAGCAGCAATAACACGCTGTTCTTTATTGACAACTCATGACTGGTGCATAAATCCAATAACATTTCTTTACCCAGATTCAGATCAGTCAGGTCATTCCCAGCCATGTCCTACAGGTATCTCCATCATTTTCCATGTGAGTACTTAAATAAATCTCCCAATAAGACTGCAGAATCAATACTGGTAAATGGCAGCTTTTTGAGAAACTCCACTGCTTCTAGAAAGGCATGGTCTAGGACAAACTGTAGTCATTAATACACAGATAAATGGGGTTTGATTTATAGGAGATACAACATATTATAGTTGATAAGTAGAGAAAATGAACAAAAAAAGCAAAAGGTGTAGGTGAGGGTCCTGATATACTAAATGAACAGTTCAGCAATGTTTTTTAATACCCGCTTAACAGGTATTGAAATCCAAATTCAAAAAAGGCAGTTAAAACTATTACTTAGCAACTGAAAATCATTCCTTGTGGCAATACAACATATTTCAATGAAAGCAATACACAGTTTTACAGTTTTAACATCTGGTGAGATGCTTGATTTACTGTTCAGGCCACTGTCAAGAATAATTCAAAGACTTGAGACAAAAGAGGATGGAAGAAGTTTGCTTGATTGGAGATTCAAGATAACAGTATTGGGTTTTGAGAATATGAATTTAAAAATTTCCAATATCTTTTTTATTTTAAATATTATAAATTACTGGTAGCCAAAGCATTATGCACCTTTTTTTTAAAAATGGCCTGCAAAAGCTAAGACTGGAAGAGTTATAAATTATTCCTGTAGAATGTGAAGAAATGCAGCAATCAGCTTATTATGGGACACCATTCCGTCACAAGGCAAATTTACATGCACTAACCCAATTTAAAGTTAGCAATCAACCTAATTTTCATATCTTTAGTTTACTGGCGCATAACAGCAGTGCCATGAGAAAATCCTCTTGTACACACCCTGATAGTGAAAATTCTACATGGCTAAGAGATCAGGAAAAACTGTAAAAACATGGGTTCCTAAAACTGTGAGGCAGCAACTCTAGCCACTACACCTCCCCAACACTACTCCAAGGCCTGGGACAGAACACATTACCATATGACAGTTGTGACAGTTTGGAGGCGTTATCGCTCCCTTGAACCCTTGTCCAAGATGCCAGACATGAGGTAAAAGTCCAAATATTGACTTTATTACTACTGCACAGTGCACAAAGCACCCTCCTCTCCACAATACTAATTAAATAATAAACAATAACCACAATAATCAATCCTCCACTCCCAGACGCGTTGCCACCCTTCCACCCAGCTCAGCTCATTGTCTGGAAATTCTCACAATCCTTTTATAGTCCGTGACCCGGGCGTGCTTCTGAACCCTCAGTCCATGTGACTTCTTAGCACTTCCGGGTCAGATCAAAAACTCTTCTTTTTCTTCATCCCGGAAGCACGTCATTCCCCTTGTCCATGTGACTTGGACGTACTTCCGGGGTGTAGGGCAAATAATATTCTTTGCTCCTCCCTGCAGCTCCATCTAGCGGCCCCTGTGGTATCCAGCAGGGCTGTGGATGAAAACTCCATTGTCCAGGATTCCCTACTGGTCTTCGGGGCACCTCCATGCTACATGGAGGGCTCCATCTAGTGGCCTGGGGGTATTGGCCGGGATGAGAAGCCGGCCATAGACCACACAGTACAAGAAAGCTTTTATCCATAGTAGCTCCAGAAACTCACCTACACCATATTAAAACCCAACTTCATAAATTCTCTACACAGACAATATCTGGCACCCTATCTATGGTGCCACCCTACCTTCTGTTTATGCTGCCAGAATAGCCTCTGCCACACTGTGACCCTGAGTTGCATTAAGTGGGTCTCAGAATGTTTTGCTATGTTATTATAAATACTGTGCAGTTTGTATGGTTAACACATTTGCAGAAATTTTATGTTTTTTATAATTGTGATAAAGGGCAGCATGGTGGCGCAGTTAGGAGACCCGGGTTCACTTCCTGGGTCCTCCCTGCATGGAGTTTGCATGTTTTCCCTGTGTCTGCGGCGGTTTCCTCTGAGTAATCTGGTTTCCTCCCACAGTCCAAAGACATGCAGGTTAGGTGCATTGGCGATCCTAAATTGTCCCTAGTGTCCCTAACTGGCGCCCTGCCCGGGGTTTGTTTCCTGCCTTGTACCCTGTGTTGGCTGGGATTGGCTCCATCAGACCCCTGTGACCCGGTAGTTAAGATACAGTGGGTTGGATAATGGATGGATGGATAATTGTGATATTTATATAACATTTAAAAAATTTGGACACGAGTGTCAATAGGCTTTGCACCTTAAGAACCAAGATACCCAAACTATTCTATAACATTTCAGTAATTATTTACTGCACTGATGCTGATCTTTCTGATCATAAAATAGGTAATTACGGTAGAAATTGATGAGAATAATTCATAATTAATTGCAGAATTATGGTATTTGAGGGTTCCTCTAGAGAGCCTCGTTCTCTTGCACAATTTGGCTCAAAAATTAATCAGCACATCGTCATCACATAACAGGGATAAGTTTCAAGTTTGATATTTTTCTGTCCAGCCATTTTAGCTCTAGACCATCCTCAAGAAACTGTGATACACAGACACAAAGCAGACACATAGCCATTATCGAAATATTGATGTTTTTGGTATCAAAGGACCCTAAAACATGGAGATCCAACAAAAACCGGAGATAGAAATTTTGAATTAATCTAAAGTTTTCGCTCCTCCCCACTAGATGATAGGTTATGGTGGGGGAGGGGAAAAACAAAAATGAAAATTCATGTAATCATATATATGCTTATATGATGTCACATACTGTACATGCACATGAGTGGCAGCTAAAGGGCTTGAATGAAGGTAATTTCACGCTAGACCAGGGGTGGCAAAGTGTGCTCATCCTTCCTCTCCTTCCACTACAGACCAGTTACGGGAAATTCTGCTTGGTCCCGATGATGTCACTTCTGGTCCCGGCCCTGACAACATCACTACCGGTCCTGGGCCCAACGATGTCACTTCCTCAGCATTCCTTTAAAACCACCATCTTTGCCTCATCTAAATCAGTTCTGTTCTGGACTCAAAATCTCTCTATTGTGCAACCAAATTTCAAATTTGCATCCGGGCTTCAACTACATGGGAGGCTGCCCCAAACCTTTTTCTGGCTCTTGTCTTTTCATTTGACAATGGCTGGCTTATACGCCCATCAAATGAATGTGCAAAACATTCAAAGTAGTTCTGTGTTATACATGCCATCATACTAAAATTATATCTATGAAAATATAAATGTATTTTGACAGATCAACATTTAAAGTGATGGTTCAACTTGTTATATGTATACAGTAGCCAAAAGATTGGGTTAAATCTTAAAATCATTTGTTTTCTCATCTTCATTCTAAAATTATATGCCCTATTAAAATATGAACAAATGTTGCATTTTGATAATAGCCATCATTTGAAAATTAGTTGTCATTAAATATTTCTTTTAGCAGAACGAGAAGAGGCTGAATATAACTATCTTAAATGTGCAGTGTCTGCAGTTATTCATTAATCTCTTTCTTATTATTGGTGGAAAATATTTGTTGAGGATGATAACCAAAGTGTGTGTTGGAGGTGATGATGTTGATTATAATCACAATGAAGACAAGGCGCCCATCTAGTGCTAGTTCTGTCATACCTGTTATTTTCTTTCATTTAAAAAAATTAAATAAAAAGAAAGACATTTAGGACATCCAATAAGTACTTGAAAACTACAGCAAATGAAGAAACCCCACTGGCAAGACACTGAACACATAACTCAAATAGATTTGTATTATCTTTAAAAGAAGTTAACATATTGGACATGAGTTATAATAATAATTTTGTAAGACATCATTTAAATAATAAAACTAACACTCCAGTGACATATCAATTGTCAACTCAACAAAGGAAAAAGTGTCACTCAATATGGACCTTTCTGTATATTTTTTTAACAATTAAAAAATCAGAGAATTACTGTTTAAAATATTGCAGATACTATCCAGTTAATAAAACACTGTAAATTCCTTGATGTAAGTAATGCTTGCTTGTAAAGGGGTTACACAGCCTAATAAATATTTCTTTTTAATTGTGCATTTGTCAGTTATTTTTGGATACATCTTTTCCTAGATTTGAAAGGAAGTGGTAAAGAGATACAGTTACAGTATGTGAAAAAGTAAGTACACACCAATGAAAACTGTTGAACAGGCAAACAGTGGATCTTAATGCAAACTGTGCCTACAGAAAAACATATATGTGATATATGATGAATTAAAATATAGAGGTAAAGTGTGTGTATGAATTAAAACACAAAGAAATTTTGCGTTTTTGATCATTCTTTGAACAAAAAAGAAAGTACATCCTTGGCCTCAAAATCTGGATTGTCCACTATAGTATACATTATTTCTTGTTGGTGTTTTGCATAACTGCCCAGTAGTCTCTGACATCAACTCTGTAAAATTTTTGACACCTTCAGTTCAAGATGTTTGGGTTTTCTTGCATGTACTGCCCATTTCAAATCCCCTCAACAGTTCAGTGAGATTAAAATCAGGGAATTTGACCGTCCAATTCTTCTTTTAGGGCAATTTTTGGTGGATTTGCTAGTGTGCTTCAGATCTCTATTGTGTTGAAAGGTACATTTCTTTTTCAACGTCAACCTTCTGACAGATGGCCTTACATTCTCCTCAGACACACCATGATATGATGCAGTATCCATAGTTGACTTGATGACTGTAAGGTGTCCCGGTCCTGATGCAGCGAAACAAACCTAAACCATAACACTTCCACAGCCATTTTTCACAGTTGATATGGGGACCTTCCCTGAAATGCCATCTTCAGTTTGTGTTAAATATGTCTACTGTTGTTGAAGCCAAACAACTTGATCTTCTTTCATGTGTCCAAAGCAAAATGTTCCACAAGGCTTGCCCTTTTCCTAGGAGTTCAATGGCAAACTGTTGTCCTCCTCTAATACTCTTTTTTGAGCAGCAAAGGCTTTTTCCTGGCACACCTCGCATGCAGGTCATATTTGTACAATCTCTTTCTGATCATAGCTGCAAGGATGTTGACATCATCTTCTGCAAGAGTTACCGACAGATCCCACAATGACATTTTGTGGTTCTTGTGACTTCTTTTAGTATCAAACACCCAGATTTGGAGCTAAATTTGCTGAACTCGCCAGTCCTGGACAAATTATCAATCATCTAAATCTATGCCACTTGTAAATGATATTCCTTACTGTGGAATGATTGATTTCAAATAATTTGGTGATGTTTATAAATCCATTGCCAGGCTCATAGCATCCACAGCCTTCTTTCTGAGAGCCTTAAAGAGCACTTTTAATTTTGGCATGACTCCACACATGCCAACAAGAAAGAGAACACCACACCATAGATTTCTGTGGTTTAAATAGGACAAGTTCTACTTGCATTCTCTCTAAGAAGGCTCTAATCAATCTGGAACATGCAATTCTAATTTTATGGATTTAAAGTGGAGAGAAACGTAGGGGTGTACTTACTTTTTCCGTGTAATAAATCTGCATTTTTGTTAGGTTTTAATTTAGGTTATAAGAATTAATACACGATGTCCATTTTATATGCTATTTATTCAAGTTTATCACCTACACCTGTAAGCACTGTTTGCATGAAAATCTAATACTTGCCTGTTCAAATATTTTGAAAAAGTCAACAACTTCTATTGGGTGTAAATATGTTTTCACATGACTGTACATCCTGAAAGTTGCTGTTATGTTTTGATAACGACTCATTTTATATAATTCATTTAATTATCATACTAGCTACATATATACATAAGATGAGGCTCTCCAGGGAGATACCATCATTACATTTTCAAATCTGCTTATCTTAGCTGCTCAGAACACCATCATTATTATTATTTATATCTTTCATACGTACTAGTTTCTTGAATGATACAACGTTTGCTATTACAGTATTACAAAAAGATAAATTAAACAAGGCTATTGCTTTTTCAAGGTTTTTCAGCTTCATTTAATTTCAATATTTTTGGGACTGGTTCTTTCTTTATCTTTATTCTGTGGATAAAAAATGCAAGGATATGTATGCTATATAGTTTTAGAATGTGTAAAGCATTTAACAAAAATAATTAAAAACATAAGCAGTGAATGAGTTAGGAAAGTGGTGTGTAAAGGAACACAAAAAAGAGCAACCTACAATATGAATAACTAACGCGCGAGGCAAGAGCCAGAGAATCCATCTCCTTGATTTCGTCCCCTGTATATGTACTTTCAACATTATTTTGTTTATACTTCCTGTCGTGTGTCTTGTCGCGCCAATAAATAAATGCTTCGCTATTTACATTAGGCTTCAAAATGTTGATACATTGCGGAAACTAAATTTAAAATTCGATCGTTGGTTATATGCACATATCTTTCTTTCCGAGTACTTTTTTGATTGGACTCAAAAGTTTTTTGAGGAGGAATACAGAAAGCGCATCATGGTACGAATGGCACCTGGAAATTTAATCTTCCGTTTGCTTTTTATCGGTCTGAGTTCTTTGGAGTACAATTACGCATTTGAAATACCTGCTTTAATATCGTAAGATGTACTTTAAATAATAGCGTTTGATTTATTCTTAAAAATAAACATCGAAATTCGAAAAAGAACTATAAAAACGATTTTTTGTTTGCTGGAGTTTTGCTTACAGACCACATATCAAAGTCAATGGCGGACCTGTCCTGCGAAGAAGCCCAGTTATTGGCGCGCCAGCTCCACCCCGCCCCTTTACTGAACGGCGCGCCACTGCTCAGTAAGTGACGTCACCTGCATAGTGGTCACTCAAAACGCATGCGTGTGTCACTACGGAAAGCCGTTTGGGTGAAACATTCTAATCGGCACACTCGTTTGAATTTGATATTTACAAATATTAACTTTTTATAATCTGTGTTAGCTAAGTCATGACTGTTTTCCTTGAAAGTATATATTTTTTTTCAAATGTTATGTGACTTGTAATGACTTATGTAATGACTTGTTTTAAAAGCTCATGATGATCCAATATTTGTGAACAGAGAGTAGTCAAACTCTGATTACACAAAAAAAAAACGAAATATCCTTCCCCCTTGTTTCAGATAATATGATTTCCAAGACTTGACTTGATTATTTTTTGTACGTATTAAACCTTTGATTGCGGTTGTTATTACAATTTCAGTGCTTTGTTAATTCCAAAGTTACCATCATGTCAATAAAGCTGTTTTTGATTTGGTCGATAGGCGACGCAGCTGGGTTGGCGGGACTCCCGCCAATCCTCCCACCCCCACTTCTGGCTTGTCTGCTCTCTTGCCGGAAGGGGGCGCCGCGTCTCCACACTGCGCGCCCTTCGACTAAAGCGGGGCTGGCCGAGCTTTGTGTTGAAACTATATCCCACATTAACCTGACTCATGCCCTAATAGCACACATTCATGAGGTAAATACTTGCGAGGAACTCGGCGAGTTAGGGTTAACAAGACGCGCGGACGCAGTTGGCTGCTCGTCATCTGGAGACGAGCGCAGAAGGAAGGAATAAAATAGGGACAAGTTGAGGGAGGGGAGAACGATGGAACCGACCAGTGCGGAGGGGCTGCTAAGCTGAAGTTGAAGAAAGAAACAAGAAGTGTCTGATTTGTGTCCCAGCGGCAGCAGAAAGTTGGCGTGTTCGGGCGGCCGATCCCCTAGGGGCTTTGCCCTGCAAAGTAGAGGCGCGACGGGTGAGAAGTGCACCACTTTGCCATCGCTCGCCGGGCTCCCTCCTCCCAAATGTGCACGCTAGGCGGATGGAGTGAGTGCATGTTCAATAGTTTCGCGGCCTAACACATTAGGCCTCGGGTTTGTAGCAGAGCCACGGCTCTGCTCCGCGTTGTATGGCGGCTCGGTAAGGGACAGCGCGTGAGTTCGGCCCCTTCTTGCTGCGTTACTTCATTGTGAATTGCGGAGTTGTTTTTTTTGGCAGAAACCCTCATGCTAAATGAAGGCTGCATTATTCGGAATTAAAATGTGAGTGTGCGTAAGGAGAAACAGGGGGTGTGGGTTGAAACAAACAGGTTGAGTCTTCCTTGATTTTTATTTTCTGTTTGCATCTCTCGGCCCGGTGACTCTTAAGCGTCACTCTAGAGCACCACGGTGCCGAGAGTGGACTTCCCCGCCGCCGGGCTGCCCTCCAGACCGTCCGCGCCTCGCTTTAATTTCGTGTTTTTTAATGAAAGTGGAGAGGATCCGTAGCGCTGAACTTTTGTTTTTTGTCCGATAGAGGCCACTAGAGGACCGTGAAAGCAAAAAGTTGTCGAGAGCATGGAGTTCCCACAGCAGCAGAAACCTGCAGATGGCAAAATTGTGTATCCGCCCGGAGTGAAGGAAATCACGGACAAGATCACCAACGATGAAGTGGTCAAGCGCCTCAAGGTAAGTGACCGAGAGGCCGCCGGGGACCAGTAGAAGTAGGAAATGCTGTAAAGAAGGTTAGGCGTGGTGAGGTGAGCGAGTCGTAAGGGAAGAACGTAGTACTTATTGGTGAGATAACATTTACAGGATATGTATTGGTTGCGCTAGCAAAAAGCTTGAAGTGTGCTGAGCACTCTGACGTGCAGTTTTCACAAAGATGCAACTGTTTAATAAACGATTGAAAAGTCGTAATTTAAACTGAAATGACATAAGTATTTGGGAGGCACTTGATGTAAAAGCAACTCGCAATGTTTCCCACATTGCACTTTCTGGTTATGCTATTTTATATCTTAGTTTATCTTGCATACAGCCACAGTTGGAGTGACAGACTTTAAGAGGCAGTGAGAATTTAAGGAAGGAAAACATCCTAGATAGCATTTAGTTGGGTATGTTGTTGCAATGGAAAAACCAATTCACACATGCAAGCTGGCACCTGGTGCTGTGGTGACTTGTGCAGTGGTTTTTAAACCATAGAAATTCAGGTTAACTCTGCCTCTCGCCGCTGAATCCTCTGTTTAACCCTGTGCTCTAACTTATGCCTGAATTTGGTGAAGAGGGTTATTCAACAGTAAATTGGCTTGTTTTGAAGTTGTTCATTGGTTGGTGTTCACTTTAGAAAGACACTAGTTCAGTGGTCACAACTCCAGCTATAAGATCATCTTTGAAAGTCAAGATCTGTTGTTGTTTGTTTCGAACCTAGTTTGTCCAGGGTAGGTGTACGTTTAGTGGTAGCACTTTAGGTATTTCAAAACTGCATCAATTACTCATATTGTTTTATGTAAGAAAACCCCCAATAAGGACTTATTTTGGTGTTAACAACACTTACACTTTTAAATCCACATTGTTTGGTGTGGCATAGTAAAAGCCTTTGATAGGCTGGTAAATTTACTTGTGATCATGAAGGATTCACATGTCTAAGTGGTATCAATAGAAATATTTCTAACTTAAGTCACTTCTGACCCTTCCAAAGTAATTTTAGTCAGTCACATTGCAGCAATGAAGCACCACTTTATTGATACTTTTGTATTAAGAGTGGAAGAAGCCTTTCTTAAGGTCTTGTGACATGGCAGTATATAACCAATAGATGCATTTTTGTACAATATTACTATGTATTTAATTAAGGTGCAGTAAATTCTGGTAATCATGACATTAACAGTCAGTGAGAAGCCTTTGGCCACACTCTGTCTGTAGTCCAAAGTATAGTTTGAGATTGCAAGTCTAATGCTGCTGTTCAGGTGATCTTTTAGGCTAGTTAGTTGTCCATCATATTTGTCTACCATTTAAAAATGCTATGCACCTGTTTTTTTCCCATATTTCCCTGGTTTCTGTTTAAGGAGTGCAGCGTGTTTCCCAGTTTGTATGTTTTAGTTTTGATTTTAGTAGCAATTCAAGATAATATAATTGGAGTAATTTCCTTTATGCGTGTTGGTATCTAGAGCACTTTCAATTTTGTCTATTTTTAAGTCATTTTATGTCTGGTTGCAACATTATTATTTGTGCTTTCACTTTAATGCTGGTCTTTCTACATTTTTTTTTATTTTGCACATTTTGCACAAGTTAAAACGACCAATCTTTGTTACCATTAAAACTGCTCCATTTAGTACATAAATATTACTAGTACTAGAAAACTTCTTTGTATAACAGGGGTGGGCAAAGTCATTCCTGGAGGGCCGCAGTGGCCGCGGGTTTTTGTTCCAACCCAGTTGCTTAATTAGAAAACAATCCTTGCCAATAATTACATTTCATGGCTTGTTAGTGCTTTAACTCTGCAATGTCAAGTCATTCTCATATCCTAGATTTTTTTTCCATTCTAAGAATATCATCCAAATACTTTGAAGTGTAAAACGGATGGATAATTCTCAATCCTTCACTTTTTTCTCTTCTCTTTCCAAGTATTTAATTAAACCAAATAGTACACGATAAATACACACAGGTGTAAAGGGTAACAAGCAAAATTGATAACTGCTGGTTTCTTTTGTCATTTGCATCTTATTGTTAATAAGGAGCAATTAAAAACCGAGAATACAGCTGTGTAAGACTTAAGTAAGCAATAAGGGTTCAAAATCTTAATGAGGGAGATAACTAAAATGAAGCAGAAGTGTTTCTAGAGCAGTTAGTGCTTCTTATTAAGCATCTGCGTTAGAACAAAAACCTGCAGCCACTGCGGCCCTCCAGGAATGACTTTGCCTACCCCGGTATACAATATTATTGTTTTTTTTTCCTCCCTTCTGGTGTAGATTCCATTAAATAACTCATGTGACTATATTTCTAGAAGACATAACAATAATGAGGGAAGTGCTTGATTAATTAAATACTATAAAGAAGTGGCCAAGTGCATCGTGTGATAGGGCTGTGCAAGGTACTAAAATTTAATACTGTCATACTGACATTTTGAACCATCTATGTATTATACCATTTCTTGTGCAGCGATGTTTGTTGCGGTGTTGGAGAAATGTTTGTGGATTATAAATAATTACCCGTGCACAATTTATAGTGTTTACGTTGCTTTAATTTACACACTTACTGCTGTGAATATTGAATATTTTCACAACTAATTCATTTGGGCTCCATCACCCCCCGACCCCCCCCCCCGTTTCTCTGAATGTGCCTATTAATTTTCAATTCATATTTTCAAGTAATTTGCTATGTACATGTTTATCTAGAGCACTTTCGAGTTTGACTGTTGATTTTACAAAGTTTACAAGTCATTTTGTACTTGGTTTACAACATCATTATTTGTACTTTAATTTTTTTCTAGTACTGATCTTTTATACAAGTTTTTTGTTATTTTGCGCATGTTTTATTTTCTTTATTGCAGTTACTATGTACTATTCATATTTGTGTTTTTTTAATCGACATACATTAAGGAGAACAAAGATGAAATCACATTTCTAAAATGTCATAATGAAATTGTCTTTGATCTTATTTTATTCTAGATATACAATATATGTGATTTTTATGATTTCTTGCTCTTCACACTCTCCACTATTTGTGAAGGCAACACACTCTTATAGAAAGTATGATATGCCAGTCGTATCTATCACATTTTGCTTCTCTTGCCTTTGACACTAGCAAAATAGTACAAGGTGGCGGCATAATGGCAGAAGAAGAGTATTGCATTACATGAGGTTTTGAAGAGATTCTTAGCATATAGTAAATCATAATCTAGCCAGCATTGTGTAATATTAGTTTTTTTTTTGATAGCTACATGTTTATCTAGCCAGCAACCACTCATTCAGAGCAAAATACAATGGACTAAATGGGGGAGAAAGTGTCCATTTCCTACATTTCATATTTTCTTATAAACCTAGGTATACAAATTTAAATCTATCGGTGTATATATAAAGTCAATAGTATTCTGTGAAAACATAAATCTGCACATACTATATTCTTAAATATTTCCCACTGAAGCCCATTTTAAAGTTTTTAGTAACTGTGCCTTACCTTTTAATGACAGCTTTTTTTCTAGTCTGCTTCATTGCGTATTTTTCTTGGCTTTTCAGCTCTTTATGGGGCATGATTAATCTAAAATAATGAGTGCTACGAAATGTGTCAAATGGTAGGCTTGCTGTTATTAGCTGATGTGTATTTTGAGCTTTGTTAGACCTGCACTCATTGGCTCTTTTGAAGGCGCATTTTAGAAATGTTTGTGCTAACACAGGCATTTTCTTATGTGTATGGATTAATTCTTCTGGTGCATATTTTTTATGTATATGATTTAAAGTCTGTTTATTCACACACAAAACAGTGGAATCTAGGAATGTGTTTGAATTATAAAAGCTCAATTGGCAATGCCTCCTTTAAAGATTAAATACAAAGGTGAAAAAAAAAATCCTGTCCTTATGTCTGCTGGATTCTTTTGCTTTTCCACTTATTGCCGGGCAGCTAGTGTGCATATCTGGTTTTTGACATTTTTTAATTTTTATGTTTATTTTTAGTCATTTAGATGTACATTAGATGCTCACCATGCCATGTTTTGTTGTTTACAACACATATGAAGTGCATACTTGCGTAATAGTATTGCTGTGGGTGGTTTTACGTTCAGTAGAAGTATGTTTAGTATATGATGTCTTATTCTTTTATTAAAATACATTTGTAATGGTTTTATAAAATTATAGATTATTGTGATTAGGAAAGATTTTGGCATGTGAAAACTGTTAAATGTGTATATATTTCCAGAAAATAAAATGTTTTACTAGCATGTGTCACTTGGAAATACTGTAGTTTTAATGGCCTATGTAACATTTAGTTTTATGTAAGTTTGTAAAGTATTGTTTTGTTGCTTAATACAGGTTAAATCCTGTTATTGCAAATACCGAAGAAACAACATTTTCAGAATAACTAATACTTTTTGTGGGCTAAGACAAACGTTCATAAAACCTGTTGAATGAATCTTGTTTAAAGAAAATGTAAATCTTATTATAACAAATGTTTTCTCGACCAAAAATGATAATGAAATGCAGAAATTATATTTCTCGGGAATCCTGTCACAGGTTGTCTCAAAGAGAGAGAGAGCTTGTTGCGAAATTTCTGGTCACAGGAAGTCTCAACAAGTGTGTTTGCGCAACATCATACACATAGCCGAGTTCTTAGTCAATGCTCCACCGTGGAGTAGGTAGTTGTGTTCTGTGCTGTTCGAGTTTCATAGCACTTCTACAAGAACAGAAAGAAAAACAAAGAAAAGTGAGAAACGGCATTAGTTTTAGAAAAGAAAACTCAACAATCATGGAAAAAGTTGATTCCCGAATAAAGAAAAATGACGTGGCGAAAGCATTTTGCAATTACGCTTTCATCTTTGTCTAATGACTAGTTTTCATTTTGTATTTTAATACCTGTATTTCTGTAAAAAAAAAAAAAAAAAAAAAAAAAAAAGTTTACATCTAAAATCATTTCCAAATGAAATATTTTTTGCAGTTTAAGAAGAGCTGTTTTTTTTATACAGGTATTGTCAAGCTTAGGTCACAGAGTTGCAGGAGAGAAAGGAAGATGAGTCCAGGTTTCCAAGGAATATACAGGCAATTTAGTACAGTATAGAGAAGACAGGCTGAAGGCTTCATTTAGAATTGGAGCTGTTAGAAGCTGCAGAACGGGCAGTCGTCCTGCTTTAGCTCCCATCTTCAGATTAGAAGAACACCAGTGGCTTGGAATCACCACTGTGGCAAATGCAGTCTGGGGAAGACTGATCAGGAGAGTGTAAGGAAGCGCAGGTCAACACCGGGTGTTAAGTGTTAAGCATGTGACAAGAACGGTACACGGTAACCCTGATCCTGCAGTGGACAACCAGTTGCTTTGCCTTTGGTTTATTGTTTACCAGACGCAGCAGAGCAGCTGTTTGGCATCTTAAATCACCGGTGGCTATGCTATACGTATTTTACCCCTAAACAAAATTTCCGTTATAAAGAAATATTTTTATGGTTCTTGTGTGTTTAGTTATAACAACATCCCACCTGTATTATGTTTATAAAACTAGTTACCTGTCATTGTCCTGATGACAAAATGGGAAGAATGGAAAGTTTGTACTTTATATACACAGTGCTGTGAAAAAGTATTTGCCCCCTTCCTTATTTTTTTTTTTTTTTTTTTTTTTTTTATTATTAATGTTTCAGATCATCACACAAATTTAAATATTAGACAAAGATCACCCAGGTAAACAACAACAAATGCAGTTTTTAAGTGATGATTTTATTTATTAATGAAAAAAATATCCAAACCCACATGGCCATATGTAGAAAAAGTAATTGCCCCCTAAGCCTAATACAGTGGAACCTTGGTTCACGAACGTCTCTGAACACATACAAATCGGGTTATGACCAAAAAGTTTGCTAAACTTTTGCATCTGTGCACGACCACACACTCAGTTGACGAACAAGCCAGTTTCCCTTCCGGTTCATACGCGCCGATGATTTCCGCGTGTGTTCAGTCTCTCCCTGTGCATTCGCTGTGAACTCTTTGTGCTCTTTCATTTCCCTTCCGGTTTGTACAAGCTGATGATTTCCGCACATGTTCAGTCTCTCTGTGTACTGTACATTTGTTCTCGGGTGTATCACGCAGTGGGACTCTTCCTCAAAACTGTAACCTCCTCTCAACCCAGCTTCCTCCTGTGGTATAGCGGGTCCACAGCTCCCGTCAAAAAGGCAAGTTTTGATAAATCACCGCACTCGTGGCTTAGCGAGGGGCGTGGTGGTGTTTGGCCGAAGCAGTTCCTGAGGAGTTCATGATGTGGACGTTTCTGACCTAAGTGCACAAGTGAGAAGCGGTCCACATCCGTAATTGTTCCCAGGAGCTGCTGATTGCCACGACTACCACACCTCTTCATAAATAGAAGCACAAGTCGGGTAAAGGGAAAAAGAAGAGAACAGGAAAGAATGGGAGGTTGCAACAGGAGAGAGAGAGAGAGATAGGATTGCGTGCAGCTGAGCGAGGAGCCTGCGTGTTTGTCTCGGTGTTTTTAGTTTACTATTACAATGTGCATTCTATGGTATAATTATTTTTGTGCTTAAAAATCTTTAAAGAAAATATATTTGCATACAGTTTGTACGGTCTGGAACAGATTAATTGTATTTACATAAAATCCTATGGGGGAAATTACTTCGGGTCACCACCAAATTGGGTTATGACCTCAGTTTTGGAACGAATTATGGTTGTGACCTGAGGTTCCATTGTAACTGGTTGTGCCACCCTTAGCAATCTGCAGTGAAGTGTTTGCAATAAATGACAATGAGTCTTTCACATCACTGTGGAGGAATTTTGGCCCTCTCTTCTTTGCAGAATTGTTTTAATTCAGCCACATTGGAGGGTTTCTGAGCATGAACCGGTTTTTTATGGATTCAAGTCCGGACATTGAATAGGCCACTCCAAAACCTTCATTTTGTTTTTTTAAGCCATTCAGTGGTGGACTTGCTTGTGTGTGTTGGATCATTGTCCTGTTGCAGTGTGCCTCAGCTTGAGGTCATGATCTGATGGCAGGACATTCTCCTTCAGTATTTTTTGGTAGAGAGCAGAATTCATGGTTCCATCAATCCACAACAAGTTGTCCAGGTCCTGAAGCAGCAAAGGAGCCCCAGACCATCACACTACTGCCACCATGTTTGACTATTGGTATGATGTTCTTTTTCTGAAATGCTGTGTTACTTTTACACCAGATGTAATGGGATGCACACCTTCCAAAAATTACTTTTGTTTCGTCAGTCTACAGAATATTTTTCCAAATGTCTTGGGGATCATCAAGATGTTTTGGGCAAAAGTGAGATGAGCCTTTTTTTTTTTTTTTTTTTTTTGGTCAGCAGTGGTTTTCGCCTTGGAACTCTGCCATGCATGCCATTTTTGCCCAGTCTCTTCCCTATGGTTGAGTCATGAACATTTACCTTAACTGAGGCAAGTGAAGTCTGCAGTTCTTTAGATGTTGTTCTGGGTTCTTTTGTGACCTCTTGTATGTGTCGTTGCTGTGCTCTTGGGGTAACTTTTGTAGGCCAGCCACTCCTGGGAACTTTCACCACTGTTCCATGTTTTCTGTGTTTGTGGATCCTCACCGTGATTCACTGGAGTCCCAAAGCTTTAGAAATGGCTTTAACCTTTTCCAGACTGATAGGTGTCATTTACTTTCTTTCTCATCTTTTCCTGAATTCCTTTAGATCATGGCATGATGTCTTCCTTTTTGGGATCTTGGCCTACTTCACTTTGTCTGACAGGTTCTATTTAATGTCTGGCAGTAATCGAGCCTGGGTGTGGCTAGTGAAATTGAATTCTGCTTTCCAAAAAATGTGATTAACCATAGTTACTTCATGATTTAACAAGAGGGCAATTACTTTTTCATATAGGGCCATGTAGGTTTGGATACTTTATTTTCCTTAATAAATAAATTTGTCAATTAATAACTGCATTTTGTGTTTACTTGGGTTATCTTTGTGTAATATTTAAATTTTTTTGATCTGAAACATTTAAATGTGACAAATATGCAAAAAAAAAGTAATCGGGAAGGGGCAAATACTTTTTCACAGCACTGTATAAATATGTAATTACAAATGAAAGTAACCAAACTTTATTACCATTTTAAACTTGCTGCATTTAGTACTTAACTATTACTTGTATTGGAAAGCTTCTTTGTGTTATTGTTTTTTTTTTTTTGTTTTTTTTTACTTCTGGTGCAGGTTCCATTAAATAACTCTTTTGACTGTACATCTTGAATCCATGAAGCCTTGGTTGGGAGTGTTGGGAGAGATGCTTGTGAATTACAAATAATTAGCTGCTTGACCCACGCACTTTGTATAGTGCATATGGATTATGTGAATTTCCCCTTGGGATTAATAAAGTATCTATCTATCTATCTATCTGTGGGGACTTTAATTCCCCATATACTAGTTTTTTTGTTTTTTTTAAACTAAATCTGGTGTGGTTTCCATGAGCACCCGGTTTGTCTTGGTAGATGTGAACATGCCAGTCGTCTCGGTGGTGTAACAAGTGAACCCTGGAGCAGTTCTCATAAGGAATGAATATGTACCAACAATAAACTAACCTACCCACATGAAATACTGTACATAAAGGTGCAATTGTTAGGGATATTCTGATAAGGTTTTCTTAAGGTCCATACTGATCACTTTACTGATTCCATTTTTTTTTCCTTTATCCCCTTTTTACACTAATTTCCTGAATGACCAGACATACACAAGCCTAATATCCTGTATTAAACTTTTCACTATGGTATTTTTGAAATTTAACTGTAGACAACGGGTGTTAATTTTTTAATAACCAAATGAAATTATGTAGGCTTAATGTTCTGGAGAAGGAGGACTAATAGTTCAATGACCATAAAAATAATAATTTCTTTGAAATACATACTTTAACAAATATGTACAAAAGCATTTATCCGTAATACTTATGGCATAAAAGTAAAATGCTTCTCATAATTGCAAGCTCTCATGTTTAATTTTTACTGTAATGTACTTGTCTGAAATAGTTTAATTAAAAAAGTAGCTTTCACCATTTCTCTTAACAAAAATATGCATATATACTTGCAATTAGTGCTGGGCGGTATACCAGTTCATACCGAAAACCATTTTTTATTTTTGTTATGATATGGATTTTTCTCATACTGCAACCGGTTTAAATTGCCTAAACGACGTTCGGAATGTGGCGCAGCGGGAAACAGTTCAAGTGGGGAACGTTTTTCACTGCTACACCGCTAAATAGGTAGTGGTAGTGTAGGTATTGCGCCGTGAAAATGGACAGAGAATATTCTGAAACTGAAGCTGTAGCTGACGCTAAAGTTGAACATGATGACACAGAAGAACTTTTGCCGAAAAAAAGGAGTCGCGTCCAATGCCTGGAGATACTTTGGTTTTAAAAGGTCGGATGTGGACCATTATGTTCAAATGTGTAAATACTGTTTCTATACTACTGGATAATATTGCAAGCCAAGTTGTACTTGTTTTATTTGTTTTCAATACAGTGTAATGTACCTGGGTACTGTGTAATAGTGTGACATGTTGACTTTGTTGTCGACATTTTCACTTTAATCTTGACGCTTATGACAAGATTAAAGTCAACATGTCAACTTTATGCTTACAGATTTTTTAAATGTAAGTATATCTAAATATATATCACAGATTTTTTGCTGGTTCGTGGATTTCTGCGGACAGTGGGTCTTTTAATTTATGGTATATGCTTCCTCAGTTGCTTTGCCCAGTTGATTTCATACAAGGGATGCTATTGGCAGATGGTTGAGAAGCTACCCAATCAGAGCACGTATTACATATTAAATAAAACTCCTCAATGATATACGATATGATTCCTGTGCGGTGCTTCGCATACTTGAAAGCCCAAACAGCACATATTGATTTTTGATTGTTTGCTTGTCTCTGTCTCTCTCTGACATTCTCTGCTCCTGACAGAGGGGGTGTGAGCAGAGGTGGTGTTCGCACACTGGCCTAGAGGATACGGACGCTCCTCTTAAAAAATGCTGAAAGACTACATTCGCATTGCTGCCTTCCTTATAGCTGCTTTGTCCGGCAGTGCCTCGCATACTTAAAAGCCCAAACAGCCCTATTGATTTTTGATTGTTTGCTTTTCTCGCTCTCTCTCTCTCTCTCTCTGACATTCTCTGCTTCTGACGGGCACTCCTTTGAAGAGGAAGATATGTTTGCATTCTTTTAATTGTGAGACGGAACTGTCATCTCTGTCTTGTCATGGAGCACGGTTTAAACCTTTGACTAAAGGGAGTTATTTCATGTCTAGAAGGCTCTAATGTTAGAAAATGTATTTAGAAGGTCGTAAACAGGTTTTCTATGCTCTAACTGTGAAAATATTAGATTTATAAATAAAGAATCCTACTTCGCGGAAATTCATTTATCGCGGCAGGGTCTGGAACGGATTAACCGCGATAAACGAGGGTTGACTGTGCATGGTGCTTATGTCTTGGGGAGTTGGAACAACCTGCAAAAATTAGAAACAAGATTGTAAATCTATGAGCACAAGGTGTTCCTCTCTCTCTCTCTTTATTTATTTTATGTGTTTTCTTTGAAATTAAGCTTGTCGTTGCTTTAATAGTTGCGGGACCACAGATTCTCATAGCGTATGGTCCATTATTGTGTAAATCCACGTTTTGTGCATTAAATGATGCGAATGCGAAATTACTTTGTTGTCTACTCTTTGCCTTTTATTTCTGACCTCGATTTGTCCTGCTATTTTTTTCAATTACACCTGGTTCTGATGATTAATCACCTTTTGTTTGCGGTAATGCAATCTTTACTATCTTGTCTTTGATACTGTAGCGACTGACGTGATAAAGTGTCACAAAAGGTTTACTTGATCAATCGCTGACTTCGTAACCTCAAACACAACTTTCTAGCATCCTCTCCAACCCCTCCTCCCCGGGTCTCGCCCCCCCACCACACCAATCAATACCCCGCTATCAGTCTTCTGTGCTGTACTCCACCCTCCCTCAATCAGACCTAACAGTCACTTAAAACCCAAAAGGATTCAACCTGGCTGGGACGCTGCAATACTTTTGAATTTTACTGCTTTCATATTCTGTGCCTTTCTCTGCATGTGTATCGCGCCATCGTTTGTTTGAGCCTTTCGAATTCCAATGCTTTCATAATTTCTTATCTGCCTTTTTTTTCTCTCCAACGCCTTTGGGTCTCTATTCTCCGTATTGTCCTTTATATGTCCTTTATACGCTTTATATTTGCTGAAAGCACAGGGTCTGTTTGTGCTACGTGCTTTTACTCGACTGAGTGTTTTTTATGGATGTGCTGTTGTATGATATCTTTTGTAAGTAGGGTGTGTCTTGCAAGAATCTCATGTACCACATCCCTGTGAGACGGCCCTGAGAGAGCATCTTGGGTGTCTTTTAAATGTCTTGCGAGAACTTCTGAGAAGATCACATATCGTTGCACTGCTTTTTCCTTTCCAGGATTTTTTTTTTTTTTTATAATAAAGAGATATAATTACCGGTGTTAGGATATAGCAGGTTGGATGATGACTGACTGACTAACATATGCTTAACTTAGCAGACAATAATTAACACTGCAACTTTACAGATCCAGCATACTAATTTCAAATCCAATACCTGTTAGTCTCTGTGGAGTTTTCATGTTCTCCCTGTCTCTTTGTATTTTCCTTCTGGGTATTCCAATTTTCCTTACACATTCTGAAAGTCTTGGTTAAATGGTTTCTGTGTGAATGTGCATCTATATGTTTGCGTGGAAGTGAGTAGGTTTGTAAGTCCTGCAGGCGGCCACAGGGTGAAGACGAGTAAAGACAATGAGGAAACTAGCGAAGAGGAGCTGGCTGGTAAAAAGAAAAACAATGGCTCAATTATTTGGATATGGTTTGGGTTCAAAGTGTCAGATGAGCAGCAGAACAATGTGTTCTGTTCAGAATGCAGAAAACAAGTCCCGACAAAAGCTTCAAGCACTACTAATCTTTTCCATCATTTACAACTCCGCCATAAACTGCAGTATGAAGAATATGTGAAAATGTGTGCTGCAGCCCAGACCATGAAGCCTTCCCGGCCTCCGGCCCAAAAAACAAACCACGTTACAAAACTCATATACCTGCCTTTGCCTTATGAGAAAGAAAAAGATAGAAGTGGGGCGACATTACTAAAGCAGTGGCTTATCATATCGTTGATTTCCCCCAAACTGCCCCTTTTTCTCCCAGGGCTGAATATTTTTCCAAAAAACTCAGGTTTCTAAAACGCACACAAAGCAATAGTTTCTTGCATAAATCAACATAAAACATTTGTTGCTGCATGCAGTGTACTGTTTTCGGGATCTGGCAGCTGTAGCTGCAGCAGCTGGGGATTGATCAGCTGATGCCAGTACCTCATTTTCATTTTAGATCACAATCTCCAGATCACTTGCACCAAATCATAGCCCAATTCAAAATTATGAAATACTCAGAAAATGTCATTCACTGAGTATTTTGCTTTGCACATTTGCTTCACTATCTTGCCCGATGTTAATGCCATTCTAGAAGTTGTTTACTCTACGCCACTTACACACACTGGGATTCAACGTCAAGGCAAGGAGTCTAACAGTCCTCCAAGTAAAGAGGGTCTACCTCTAACGTAACGATGAGTTTTATCAACATTTGCTACCCTATGCCTGCCCTAAAAGTGTTAAGTAAAAAGTTTCATAGATCTACTTACTAAATATTCCTATTGAACACAAGATAAGCTATTTGAAATGTTTGATTATACAGCTACAACTTATGAAATTGAAACTTTGTTACATAAACTTTCAGCCCTATTGGAGTGTGTGCATGCGTGTGGTAGACTGAGGATTGTGACGTTGTATGAGAGCCCCAGCTGAAAGAGACAGGAAAGAGGAGTGTGTGCTGTGTACAGTGTGTGGCTGCACCCATTACACATGAGGTACAAGGGGTGATGCCTTGGCACCATGCAACTGTGTGGAGCTGCGTGAAGGTTTTTATAGCGGCTGGAGTGCCAGTTCTGCCACCATTCCCCAAGTTTTCCTTGCAAGTTGGAGGGCCATTTGCACGGCCGGATGCAGGTTAATGTCATACCCAGGATGAAGCAACTGCGGTTAAGAGTCTTGCTTAAATTCTCAAAGAAGTGTTTTGGCAGTTGCGGGATTTGCACCAGCGACCGCCAGCAAATTCTTGCTACCATAGCCACCACTCCGTTTAAGAAGAGACAGGGATGCATTTTAAATTCAGAAGTATTTGAGATTGAAAAGGTCCAAAAATATACATCTGTTTCACTCATTTGCTGGAGATTTTACCTAAATGGTTTAAGTAAAAACATTTGCAGGTTACACACTTAGTTAAATCTTATATATCCCTACTAAACACAGATGGATGTTATTGTGCCTTTGAGTGATATGCCTCTTTACATGAAAATGAAAGTGATTTCAAAAGTTTTGTGTGTTACAGGATATGGTATGGATGATGCCACATCATCACCCGGGTCGGTTCTCTGTGTAAGAAAGTTGTCAGTTGTTCTGTATTGTTAGTTGTTACATTTTTTGTTATTTGTACAGGACTACACACAGGAGGAAGCACTTTTGTAAAGAAAGAACCAAGGTTATTACAGTTAATGAAAACTAAAATCAAAACTGAAACTATTAAAACATTTTCATAAACTGAAATAAAATAATTAACAAAACCGAAATGAAAAACTAAATGGGCCGTGAGAGTGGAGATAGACGCTAGATAGATTGTATACAACAGGCAAAAATAGCGACCACTGAATTAACAGAAATAACTGCAATCGACATTTTAAACTTAACGATTTACTTAGGAAAAAAGAAAAACGCCCCAGCACGCAGAAAGCAGATGCTTGCAGGCAGGCAGAGCAGCGAAGGTTAAAAAGAAAAAAAAAAAAACACTTTCTCCCTAGCGGGGAATCGAACTCCGGTCTCTGAGGCACAGTAAACATGCTGCACTCTGAGAAGCAAATCTTGGCGCTATGCCACAGAAGCTGTTGTCGCTCTTGAACCTTTTGTGAAAGTGTTTATTTGATCTTTGGAAATCAGGCTTCACACATTCTATAGTTTATGCCTACATTTTGTAACATTTAATATTAAAATATGAAAAAGTTTCTGTTTTAACAATGTGTTTACACAGATTACCATAGAAACGGAACACACGTGAACTGCATGTGTTCCAAATAACGATCTATTATTTCCACTCTAAAACTCCAGCAGTTGAGTCACTCCCAGATAATCAAACAAGGCATGAGCTGGGAAAACTTAGTGAACGTTCTGCGACGGTGGGGGATGGCATAGCCGGCTGCTTGCTGTTCGTCTTAATCGGCACATTTAGAAGAAAAGACGCTGGCGGAGAGGTGAGAACGGTTTTAAGGTGGTCTGGATCTACGAGTATTTTTGTAGACTCTGGTAATTCTAGTGTTAAAAAGGGAAGCGTAGGTGCGAGAGAGGAGAAATGAACTAAAGAAAAAAGATTAGAGAGCTGAGGTTAAAGGGAGAAGAGAGGCATGAGTGTGAAAGAGAGCTGGTGCAAGGAAAGGAAGCAGACGGACAGGTATGAAGCCCCTGGGAGGAGCATGTGTGGCCAGCACTCAGGAAATGGCTGAATGGTTGCTCCTGCTGAGCGACCAAGGAACAAGAGCAGCCATTGGGCTCAGGAATGTACCCTCGTTGGGAGGAGCTGATGGAATGGCACTGGAGGGAGGAACGGGCGTTTGGGCCGGGAGGAAGCCGATTGACTGGCAGTAGTACAAGCAGAACAGGGCTCAGCGTCTCCCTGTGGAACGTTGAGGAAGTGGCGACTGGGACATAAGCCAGGGCAAACGTTTGTCTGCTGGTAGACTTCTCCTTGGACTGCAATACCTGGAAAGGGATCAGACAAGGAGGAGTCATTTTTAAAGGGGCCCCAAAGCTAGTGGTTTTTAAAGAGGTTTCCTGCTTGCGTTTTAACCTCTGATTTTAATTGATTTATTTGAATTTTAACCTTCACCTAATCTTTTAGCACTGCACTTTTTTAACACTGTTTTAATAAAAACATTTGAGAACTTTTCACCATACCCTTGCTTTGTGTGTGTTGTCCTCATCTGCCACACTCCTCTCGGTTATGTTATCGACAGTGTTGGGTTCAAAAGGCTCGCCAGAATGAAGAGGGGGCATGGAGCCAACCTGCACTGTCATATGCCTTCACTGAAAATTAAATGAATTAACTGTTTGGTTTGGCTGTGTTTCAAACAAAAGAGTGATGAAATTTATGGCACATTGTGTAATTGTGTATGCCTTAAAAATGCCTTACCATTGTGTATGCCCAAAATGCCTTACCATATGCAAAACAAGCATGACACATATGTTGAACTGCAGCACTAGGAAGGAAAAACTGAGTATTGGTTAGTAGAGATCACTTTTAGGGTTTGTGGGCGCTGATCATTTAGATGGAATGAGCTATACGCTAATGGATATAAGCTATACATCATTTCATCTAGAAGCACTGTCATCAGTCATGTTAATTACATTTTACTGAGAAGATGCAAGAACTGGTGAAAAGGTCAACTATCCATAGCCAGTAAGCTTGCACTCACAAATGACATTTGGACTACATTAATAACCAGTTATGTCTTAATAGTAGACACAGGTTTCAACATAAAGTGTTACTGCAGACAATCGCAGACACCTTTTCTTAAAAGCAGAGTGCTTCTACCTAGAAGTCCTGACTCATATGCTAGTAGTTATGTGCATTTATGATAAGTTACGAAACACTGCCACTGCTAATTCCCTCACTCCAAAGAACCAGTCCTTGATATCCTGTTTTGCTTGTATACTGCAGAACTTGATCAATAACAGATTACACTTGTATCTTAACCCTGTCAAGACAGTACCTGAGCATACCTGGAACATCACTGTAGATAGGTGTAGGTGTTTTTAACAGCCATGCTGACATCTGCAGTTTAAAAACATGATATATCAAGAGTATGTCAATATATATATATCAAATACCTGAACAAAAATGAATAAAAGGCCTTTAGTAATGCAAAGAAACATTTGGGACACATTAGGGCTTAAAGTAAAATTTTTAAACATGCACTATACATACATTTAAACCTTTTCTGACACAGTTATCCTTGTTTTATTTCTATTTTATTAAGCAGATTTTATGGTTGGTTATTGATTATACTATGAATTACGTAATGTTCAAATTTGCATCCCTAGATTACATAATAAATGTGAGGAAAATTTGATTCTATCCGCATATACTGCATGTCTCCATTTTGTAGAATAATACCATGTTCTTTCTTTTCACTTCAGTTGAGCATATATTCAACAGCAAATTTAAAGTACTGTAAATTAACATTTGGTTTTAAATTTTAGAACTTTTTGTCCCCATGGGAAAATTTTGGGTTTTTAAAGAAGCTCTTTAAATAAACGTTAGCCGACTTGCTGACCAACCACAAGCGTTCCCTGGTAGGTAACCACCCACACGATCAGAGTGTGATTCAGACTACGAATGCATTGAATGTAGTTACCCCGATCTACAGACTGTCAAATAAACGAACCACACGCCGTGGCGCAACGTGAGAGGCTTCGCCCTCTGACGCTGACGCCCATGGTTCGATTCCCGAGAGGGAGTGCAGTAAGTGTGTACGCCTGATGAGCCCAGAATTAGGGCGAAACACGTGTCGCGTACTCTTTGCATTATTTGACAGTAAAAACTATTTCAACCATTCTATGATCTGCTTCTCGCAACTGAAAGAGGGCACCGTGGCGGACGTTAGCCGACTTGCTGACCAACCACAAGCGTTACCTGGTAGGTAACCACCCACACGAGCAGATTGTGATTCAGACTACGAATGCATTGAATATATCTATACTAATAAAAGGCAAAGCCCTCACTCACTCACTCACTGACTCACTGACTGACTGACTCATCACTAATTCTCCAACTTCCAGTGTGGTTAGAAGGCTGAAATTTGGCAGGCTCATTCCTTACAGCTTACTTACAAAAGTTGGGCAGGTTTCATTTCGAAATTCTACGCATAATGGTCATAACTAGAAGCTATTTTTCTCCATTTACTGTAATGGAGTTCAGCTGGAGGGGTGGAGTTTCGTATGACATCATCACGCCTCTCACGTAATCACGCATTACGTAGAAAGCCAGGAAGAGCTACAAAACGCGCTTTAGAAAACATGCATTATATAATTAAGAAGGCAGCGAAACAATTAGAAGCGAGCGAGTGACATATAAAACCATATTCAGCGGCTCACGTGAACTGACACAGTGCGCAGACAAAAAGCAACAGTTCCAAAGAGTGCTGAACAAAAACCGAATTACACTGCTACGCTCAAATAGATAAACCAAATGCCGTGGCGCGATTGTTGAGTATTCGCCTGTAGCGCCCACGTCCGAGGTTCGATCCCCGAGAGGGGATTCACTAAGTATGTACGCGCGCTTCTCGATTTATTTTAACCTCGCATCCCCTTAGTTTGAGACATATGAAAATGCATGCGGTTAAAGCAGAAAGACAGATCACCTATTGAAGCTTCATGAATAATGGATACTTTATTCGCGATCAATGATTGTTTTGGTAAAGCCATACTCGGTGTATTCATTAGATGAACGGTAAAAAAGTAAAAGCGAGGGGACGGTAACTTACTGAAGCACACAAGCAAAACCACAATAGCACGCGGGCTCGATGTACTGTAGTTCTAGATCTGACTTGCACGATCACATTCCAAAAAATATTTCTTTTCAAGTTCTATTTAGTCCATATGAGTCAAACTGAAGGCCCACGGGCCACATCCGGCCCGGCGTGTAATTATATCCGGCCCGCGAGATCATTTTATATACTGTATTGTTATTAATGGCCCTGGTATATGAAGCGCTGGTAACACAATAAACTACAGATCCCATAATGCAGCGCTTCAGCTGCCTTGCCGAACACTTAACACGTTAATCAAGTCTAGCTTATGATACTGTAAGTTATTGCGAAGCTAGCCCACACGATGCCGAAGAGAAAAGTTGATTCTGAAAATAGAGCCTTTAAAAACCGATGGGAGGCCGAGTATATGTTTACTGACATTGCCGGTAAACCCGTGTGTCTCATTTGTGGAACGTGTGTACAAAAACTGGGGTCTCCTTCCCAGCAAAAGTCGAGCAGCCGGCGCGCTTCTGCCTTAAATCAAAGTGAGCACTTTTAATTTTTTTCATCCTCCCCCTGAGCTATAGCCCAGACAAGTGCAAACACGGGACCCCTTTTTTACACCACGGCAAAATAATATTAAGGCGATTCACACTTTCTTTTGCACGTATACGATTATGCGGTCCTCAGCTCGGATTATGAAGACACGCACACGAGTGAAGGACTGACAGTGCCATCACAGCCGATTAATGGCAGAGATGTCTCACCAGTCTACACAAGACCTACCGCGACTGTCCCCAAAAGGCGATCATAACGTCACCGAACACATCTCTCTATACTATACAGTATAAAAGAAAAATGCAACTTACCTTTCTTTACACCTTTTTTCATTTTATCCCAAACCAAAGCCTTTCTCTCTTAACACTGCAGAGGACACAAAACAATTTTTCTTTAATTACAGGTAATACCGTTAAGGCACATTACCAGAGGCAGAAATTTGAACGTTCACATAGAAAATGTAATTTCTATACCACAGCCGTCGTGTAGCGCCTTTCAAAAGGGATCAACTACCGAGAGATGATCCATATACATTTTAGCTGCTGTTAGTACTACTTACCTCTTCTGTTATACCGTCTTTTAAAATGTAGTTTACCCGCAACCACTCGAGTAGTGCTTAATGTACCTGTACTTCTTAAAACGTTAATGTTTTACTGTTTAATAACTAATAGACTATATTTTATTATTTTTCCCTTGCACTCAGTGACCAAAGCTATACACACACATATAGACACATACATATATATACACATATATATACCTGTGTGTATGTTTGTATGTATGTGTGTGTATATATATATATATATATATACATATATACACACACACACACACATATATATATAATTTGTGTGTGTGTGTGTATGTATGATGTAGATAGATATGTATATATATATATATGTGTATATGTAGATATCTAATGTATATACATATGTATATATTTATATAGATATGAAGATAGATAGATATATATATATATATATATACACATACATACATATACTCAAAACCATTATGACAGCAGCAATCCAAGCTGTGAGAAAACAGTAAAAAGGAGGCGTGTCAGATGTCATGGTACATTTTCTAATGCAGCTAGACGAAAACAACTTCGTGACGCTACCGCCAAATACACAAAACAATTACTTTCACAATCATGTTACATTATTTTTCAAATGTTTCCTTTTCTTTTTCATAACTTCTTTAACACACGACATCGCTGCGAAGTGCAGTATATATCACAGCGACACTCATAACAGTGACAAAACAATTACATTGACAATCATGTTACATTATTTTCAAAATGTTTCCTTTTGTTTCTCTTTCCTTCTTTAACACACTACTTCTCCGCTGCGAAGCGCGGGTATTCTGCTAGTCTATAATAATAAAAGGCAAAGACCTCACTCACTGACTGACTCAACACTAATTCACCAACTTCCCATGTAGGTAGAAAGCTGAAATTTGGCAGGCTCATTCCTTACAGCTTACTTACAAAAGTTAAGCAGGTTTCATTTCGAAATTCTACACGTAACGGTCGACAATGTCCACCATGTTGAACTTTCTTATTTATGGCCCCATCTTCACGAAATTTGGTAGGCGGCTTCCCTGCGCTAACCGAAACCGATGTATGTACTTATTTCGATGGTATGACGCCACTGT
>JANRMT010062808.1:52493794-52546260 GCA_026402145.1 Polypterus bichir lapradei
TATATATATATATATAAAAATGGTCATCTGAAATTAGGAACATGTAAAATTTGATTTAGTCATGTGTTTCACAGTTTGAATTTTCTTTTACTTTTTATTTAGACACTAAATTACACAACAAGACACATCTGAGATGGACAGATGATAGTAAGATGTTTCATTAACAATCCAAAAAGAATTCCGCATTCAACCCCCACTCATCAAAAGAAAATTTAAATAGTCAGTTCTAAAACCGATCTTTTAGTGTTAAACAACTATTGCAGTAAAACAGATACAAGCTTGACATTTTCTTTAGAATTTTATTAATGAGCTTTTGCCAAGTTTGAATCCCCCCCATTATGCAATAATGTTTTCCCACTGAATTACAGAAGGTGGGTTATAATTCTTACATTTGATCAAAAAACAACGTAGGTACTGTGGTATAGGATATTTTAAATGATCTTTTTCATAACACACTTTAGCCAAATGAGTAATTCAAATACTACTGATAGGTCATTAGAAGTGATTTTTTTTTTAATCTAGCACTCTCATAAAGATATGTGTAAGTTTATTTGCTTAAAATAGTTTAAGTGTCAGGCATTTCTAGAAGTTAGATCTTGTTGTGGGTATATTTAGACAGTTTTAAATTAGACTTATGTTGTGCTTACTACATATTGAACTAGAATGCATTTTATACACGGTTGAATTTCATTCCTTTTCCTTTTTGAATGGTATCTTTTCTGTTGTTGCCCAACAATGTGGTTTAATTTTTTTCATATGAAATTTCAAATATCTGTAATGAGTGTCAAGTTACATTTGCTGCTGTAAAGCAATCTTTTATTTAAAATATGGAACCATGAGTCTGTTTTACAAATGGAATAAATTTAATCAATGAGTTCTTCAATATTAATTTACCAAATGCCTTAAAACAGGTGTACAAAAATATATACATCTGTAGTACATTGTATTAATATAAAATGCTGTCATTTCAGTAATCAGTCAGGCCATTCTTCATTTGTTATGTGAAACCTAGCAGTGTAATGTGACTACAGAGATGTCAATATAGCTCTAGATATCCTCCAGAAGGGTTCAAAGCCTATTAAGATTTCTGATGAAGTGCTTTTTCAGAAGACCGCTAGTTGTATTTATAATAGAGTTGTTCTGTTTATCAAAATGTATCATTACTGACAGGACTGCAGTTCACATGTGACCTTCTGTTGATGACTAATAATTAGTGAACCCCACTGAAAGGTTCTGGAAGTAAGCAATATGCATTGAAGTCAATGGGGAAGGAGAAACTGAACTAGTGTTGTGGGGATTAATTCTGCAATCATCTTAAGTGTCTCTGAGGGATAGGATAGCATGTGCCAACTATGCTGGACTGATTATTGTGGCCATTATTATGTCCTGAGCTGTGAGGTTGTAGTGCTAACCATTGTACCACTGTGCTTTCCTGAGGTGAAATTATGCTTAGAGTCCTTTACCTCTCTCTGCATCTCCCTTTCTCCTATCACTATAACTGACAAGCACAATACTTGTGATGCAAGATGCATGTACAGGAGGTGGTGTCTCTGTCACTAGTTCATTTGAAAACGTTGCAGCAAAAAATGTATGTGTTTTGCCTTTTATGAGCATATGACTAGATGACTTGTGGTTTTTGTAACGGGAGATCGTTTCATAGACCATTTTTTAATATTTTTTGCGTTTGACCTTAGGCTCCTGTTCTGTCAGAAATGTAAACGGTTTTCGTGGAGAATGGTTATAACAATTTTTTCTCAGTCATAGCTAAAACATTACATGGTGCAAGTAACATAAATTATTGTTTCTGGGTGGAGTATTCTTTTAAAGTTTATTGCATATTAGAGTTTGCCTTGCCTTTGTCACGTACCTTAAATGGAAACGTGATTTAGTCTTAAGAATTTTTAACCGATATTCATAATGATTCAGATATCCACTGTATTTGGGAGATGATCATCCACCTTGAAACTTTTTCTTTTTATTTAAACTTTGCATTGTGAAGAGTGTGGAAACTTGTATGGTGTCTTTAAATGCTGTGGTGCTTCTGAATTTGGGTAGTTGATTTATCTGCTTTATCTAAACCTTGCATTTGAAATTTGTTTTTGACAAATCTCTGGCCCTGGGTGATGCTTGCAACTTTTTATTTTCTTATGTGTTAAGTGTCATTATTTACACTGTGGGAATATTTACTGAAGGAAATCAATTAAGAATTATTGTTGCTTTAGTTTGTGTTTAAGTGTTAATTCAGAGCGTAAAATGTTTAAGTTTACCTTGAAAGATAATATCCTACAATTTGTACTACAGAAGCTTTCACCTTGTAAACTCTGATGTTTTAATAGTCAGGTTACTCTCCATGAATAGCAAACTTGTAACCTGATCTGGTCTGATCTGAAAATGCAACTTGACCCCACAAGATTCAGAATTAAAATATATTGTTTTATGTTTTGGGTGACAAGGATATATTGATTAGTGCTACTGGATCTTGCATCCTTTTTGAGTCTCACTTCACATTGCTGTCTTATGTGACTTTTGCACTTTCTCCTTGTATTTATATATACAGTCAACCCTTGTTTATCGCGGTTAATCCGTTCCAGACTCTGCCACGATAAATGAATTTCCGCGAAGTAAGATTCTTTATTTATAAATCGAATATTTTCGCAGTTTGAGCATAGAAAACCTGTTTACGACCTTCTAAATACATTTTCTAACATTATTAGAGCCTTCTAGACATGAAATAACACCCTTTAGTCAAAAGTTTAAACTGTGCTTCATGACAAGACAGAGATGACAGTTCTGTCTCACAATTAAAAGAATGCAAACATATCTTCCTCTTCAAAGGAGTGTGTGTCAGGAGCAGAGAATGTCAGAGAGAGCGTGAGCGAGAAAAGCAAACAATCAAAAATCAATAGGGCTGTTTGGGCTTTTAAGTATGCGAGGCGCCGCCGGACAAAGCAGCTACAAGGAAGGCAGCAATGTGAAGGTAGCCTTTCAGCATTTTTTAGAGGAGCGTCTGTATCCTCTAGGCCAGTGTGCGAACACCCCCTCTGCTCACACCCCCTCCGTCAGGAGCAGACAATGTCAGAGAGAGACAGAGACAAGCAAACAATCAAAAATCAATGCGTGCTGTTTGGGCTTTCAAGTATGTGAAGCACCGCACGGGAAGCATATCGTATATCATTGAGGAGTTTTATTTAATATGTAATACGTGCTCTGATTGGGTAGCTTCTCAGCCTTCTGCCAATAGTGTCCCTTGTATGAAATCAACTGGGCAAAGCAACCGAGGAAGCATGTACCATAATTTAAAAGACCCATTGTCCGCAGAAATCCACAAACCAGCAAGAAATCCGTGATATATATTTAAATATGCTTACATTTAAAGTCCGCAATAAAGTGAAGCCGCGAAAGTCGAAGCGCGATATAGCGAGGGATCACTGTATATATTTTTTTTTTTTATTTTTTTTTTCTCACGATTCTCGTTTTCCTTGCCACATCCCAATGGAAGTGTGTCTGTGTTTTATTAATTGGCAGATCTGATATGAGGCCATGTAATCGTTAATTTGACTAAGCAGGCATGCAAATATAAAGGTGCATTTTCTGTTTTGTTGGATGTCAGTGAATTTAAAGTACAGTCCAGTATGAAAAAATGCATGTTGACTTATTAGCTTGAAGAAGTAGTTGAATGAAAACATTAACTAGTTTTGATAAATTAGTACCAGTTAAACCAATATGAATAGGAACAAGCCATTTTTGTCGTCTTTAGAGCATAGTCATCAAAGTAGTCATTCAGTTATGTTTAGAACATTTTTTAGAATTAAATTTTTAAAGTTTAAACTGCACAGACATGTGTACATCAAACATATATTTTGATTATTAAATTATATTTATAATAATTCTAATTTTAACAAATTCTTCAGTTTTAATTCAGTTTTATTTCCAGCTGGAGATTGATTTCCTTGACAAAGATATTCAGTTCCTTGACCAATTCTCTGTTACGGAACAAAAATATTCTACACCAAAATATACTTCTCTTGATTTTTATTTCAGAGCAATAAAACTCAATTAGATTTTAATGTGAATTTGAAAAAGTAAATATTAGATGCATCTTATTATTCATGATTAATGGAATAATTTCATATATTTTTTCTTGTATCGTTATTTTCATATTTCAACATTTGCCCCAACTATCATTAAAACATTAGAACAATTTTGATGAGAGCAGTCCATTCAGCCCAACAAAGCTCACCAGTCCTGTCCACTTAATTCTTCTAAAAAAAACACATCAAGTCTAGTTTTGAAAATTCTTAGTCTTACCATGTCTACCATGCCACTTGGTAGCTTATTCCATGTGTCTGTGGTTCTCCGTGTAAAGAAAAACTTCCTAATGTTTGTGTGAAATTTACCCTTAAATTTCCAACTATATCCCTATATTTTTGATGAACTCATTTTAAAATAAGTCTTGATCCACTGTAACTCCTTTCATAATTTTTAGGGATGCACCGATACTGATACCGGTATCTGGTATCGGCCTCGATACCACATTTTCTAAAGTACTCGTACTCGTTAAAAGTCCCCTGATACCGGGGACCGATACCACGATCTGAGAAATGTCTATGTTTGAGCGGCGTGTAAGGGGTTAATCACAGGTGCTGAGTGCCCGCCCCCAGGCCCTGGCTGCAGCTCAGAGCGGGGCCAAGGCGAGGCGAGACATGTCAGCCGTGTGGAACTATTTCAAAGTGAATGAAGACGACAAAACAAAGGCGGACTGCAAATTGTGCTCAGCGAAATTGTCCAGAGGAGTCTCAAAAGGTAGCGCATTTAACACAAGTAATTTAATCAAGCACCTAAAATCCCAACACGACAACGAGTACAAAGAGTTTACCCACGCTTCTAAACCAACACAACCCACGCTGCAGCAAACTCTTGCAAGACGAGAGAAAATGTCCAGAGACAATCCACGTGCTGTGAAAATAACACAGGCAATTATCAAGTACATTGCATTGAGTGACCAGCCACACTTGGAGGTAGAAAATGTGGGATTCCTGCGTCTCCTCCATGTTCTGGAGCCCAGATATGATGTCCCAAGCCGCCGCTACATGACTGACACGGAGCTGCCTAAACTACACGACTCCGTGAAAAAACATATCCACAGCCTACTGCAAGCCTCCTCTGCGTTTAGTTTCACCACGGATATTTGGACAAGCAGTGTTAGTCCCGTGTCGCTAATTAGCCTAACCTCCCAGTGGATAGACGAGAGTTTCACACCGCAATGAGACATATTACATGCGAAACAATTCCGCGGCTCGCACACCAGCCAGGCTATAGCGCATGTGTTTGAGGAAATGCTCCAGACATAGGGTATACCTAAAACATCAGTACATGTTGTGCTTCGTGACAATGCCAAAAACATGATTAAAGCCATGAATGATGCAGGGCTCCCAAGTCTGCCGTGTGTCGCACACACGCTCCAACTGGCTGTTCACGAGGGCTTATTAGCACAGAGGAGCATAGCTGATGCTATAGCAGTGGGGTGGAAAATAGTTGGGAATTTTAAACATTCTGCCTTAGCCTACTCCCGCCTCGAGGACATTCAGGGACAACTCAACCAGCCAATAAAGAGACTGTAGCAGGACGTACAGACGCGCTGGAACAGCACGTATTTACATGCTCCAGTCCCTCATTGATCAAAAGTGAGTGGTGGGGGTGTATGTGTCCGAGCATGAACTCCCTGACTATCTATCTCACCGCTCACCAATGGGCTCTTATGGAGAAGACTGTTGCATCTTCGCCCCCTTTGAGGAACTAACTAAAAAAGTGAGCAGCTACGACGCACTAGCCTCTGATGTCATCCCAGCTGTGACTGTGCTAGTGAGACTTCTAAACAGAGAAACGGACGAGGACCACGGCGTCAAGACAATGAAAGCAACCTTACTGGCAGCTGTCAAGAAGCGCTTCAGTGACGTCGAGACCAACCCACTGTACTTCATCTCCACCATACTTGACCCAAGGTAAAGTCTGTGTGCTATAGGTATTCAGTGATAAACTACAGTACTAAATGTAAGATTAATTTCCATCTGAAATATTATATTATATTTTTGTAACTAAAATACACAAATACAAATGTATGCAATATATATACTCAGCAAAAAAAGAAACGTCCCCTGACTTTCAACTGTTTTTACAAATATTTACACATTAAGTCTACTGAAAGTATGAACACTAAAAGAGTCAACACCATAAGACATAAACTAAAAATGTTTCACAATGTGTCCCTGAATGAAGGGAGGCTCAAAATCAAAAGTACCAGTCAGTATCTGGTGTGGCCACCAGCTGCTTGAAGTACTGCAGTGCATCTCCTCCTCATGGACTGGACCAGATTTGTCAGTTCTTGCTGTGAGATGTTACCCCACTCTTCCACCAAGTCACCTGCAAGTTCCTGGACATTTCTGGGGGGAATGGCCCTAGCCCTCACCCTGCGATCCAACAGATCCCAGACGTGCTCAATGGGATTGAGATCTGGGCTCTTCGCTGGCCATGGCAGAACACTGACATTGCTGTCATGCAGAAACTCACGCACTTTTTGCCACTCCTGTCTGGTCCAGCGAAGGTGGATTTGTGCCCATAGGCGGTGTTGTTGCTGGTGATGTCTGGTAAGGACCTGCCTTACAACAGGCCTGCAAGCCCTCAGTCCAGCCTCTCTCAGCCTATTGCGGACAGTCTGAGCACTGATGGAGGGATTGTGTGTTCCTGGTGTGACTTGGGCAGTTGTTGTGGCCATCCTGTACCTGTCACGCAGGTGTGATATTCAGATGTATCGATCCTGTGCAGGTGTTGTTACACGTGGTCTTCCACTGCGAGGATGATCAGCTGTCCTTCCTGTCTCCCTGTAGTACTGTCTTAGGCGTCTCACAGTGTGGACATGGCAATTTATTGCCCTAGCCACATCAGCAGTCCTCATGCCTCCCTGCAGCATGCCTAATGCACGTTCACGCAGATGAGCAGGGACCCTGGGCATCTTTCTTTGGGTGTTTTTCACAGTCGGTAGACAAGTCTCTTTAGTGTCCTGCGTTTTTAGAACTGTGACCTTTAATGCCTACTTTCTGTAAGCTGTTAAGGTCTTAACGACCATTCCACAGGTGCATATTAATTAATTGATTATGGTTAATTGAACAAGCATGGAAAACATTGTTTAAACAATTTACAATGAAGATCTGTAAAGTTATTTGGATTTTTAAAACATTATTGTTGAAATATACAGTCCTGAAAAAGGGACGTTTTTTTTTGCTGAGTATATAATATGAAATATATTTCCCTTATTACTACCAGAAAGCCAAATGGCTGGCATTTGTGACTGTGGTTTAGGGGAAACTAAAATCGGTCCTATTTTTCCCACATATTAATACATTCATGAATTTTGTTCATGTATAAAAATCGCTTCTTCTCCAACAACACTGCTCCGGAGGCCAAGCTGCACCTGAAGCAGGAGCTGCAGATGATGTCCAGAGCTGAGGCAGAGGGGAGTCGGGCAGAAGCTGCAGAACCTCCTGCTAACTGTTCCTCAAGGCCCAGGCCAGCATTAGCAGCAGTCTGGACACTGTATTTGAAGAAATCGCTAAGGAGCAGCCCCAGGCAGCACAGCTGCTGGCAGCAGGTGCTGCTGGCAGCAGGTGCTGCTGGCAGCAGGTGCTGCCATTGAGCTCGACACATACCTCGGAGAGGCCCCAAGCCCTCGTGAAGACAGTCCTCTGAAGTACTGGGGTGTCAACAAAATCAGGTTCCCCACTTTGGCTAAAATGGCCCAGAAATACCTCTCAGCCCCATGTAGCAGTGTGGAAAGTGAAAGGCTTTTTAGCTCAGTGTCACACATTATAGATGAAAACAGAAACAGGCTGACTGCTAATAATGCAGAAAAGCTACTTAAAAAAAACAAAAACAAAAACAAAAACAAAAAAAAAAAAAACAACAAAAAAAACCTGCCACTCACTTTTTCTAAATAGGCTCCATTAAGTGAGTTGTCTTAGACTTGATGTTAATACCTACATCAGTTGCACTGACTGCCACAGTTCTATGTTGGTGGATGTTGTTAGTTTATTCAAATATTGTGCACTAAATAGCAAAGATGTTTATTAATGCCCCTTGTGTTGTCCAAAGCGGCAGAGTTTACAACAAACTGAAACAAATACTTGAGTTGCACTGTCACTGTTAAAATTTTTTTTTATAATTATTTATTCTGTAATATGTTGCATACAACATGCTTTTCATTTTAAATAAATGTTCTTAATTCCAAACTAGTCCTTTGTTTTTTTTGTTAAATTATATGACTAAAGCTGTTACCTGTAAATTTAAATCATGTTTTTATTAAGTACTTGGTATCGGCAAGTACTGAAATGCAAGTACTCGTACTCGTTTTCCAAAAAAAGTGGTATCGGTGCATCCCTAATAATTTTAAACACATCAATCGGGTCACATCTTAATCTGCTTTTGCTTAAACTGAAAATGGCTCAGCACTTCATAATTCATAAACTTCATCTTAAAATCTTTTAATTTACTAGTTTCTCAAATCCCATCGTAACTAAAGTAGTATGTTAAATGCTTTGTATTCTATGTGTTGTTCTATGTACTCTATGTATTTGAATCACTATGTGCTTTTTAAATGGGCTTTCTCTTATGCCGACAGGACACAGAATACATTACATTCATGATATTACAGCTTTCTGATCAATTTAAATACTAAGATGTATGGTTGATGTCATTTTCATGATGAAATGAATTAAAGCATTTATTAAACATGGGGGGCATGGTGGCGCAGTGATAGCGACATGCTGGTGCCCCGTCCAGAGATTGTTCCTGCCTTCCACAAGATGCTTGCTGTGCCCTTCCCTTGATGAAATAATTTATTGCAGCAGTATTGTCTCTTTCAAATGTACTAACCCCCAATTCCTGTCCTTCTTTTTCTTTCTCCAAGTAACCAATCGCAACACAATCAGCTCTTTAATAATAGTCATACCATCTGTAAGCTTAGAACGCTGATTCTTCAAAACTTTTAAGGAATATTGAAATATCTTTGTAGTACATGTTTAATTATTCCATCTTTCCATCCAGGATCGTGCAAGCCCTAGCAAGCATACAGCGCGAGGCAGGAACAATCCCTAGACAAGGCGCCAGTTCATCGCTACCGCTGTCCACAGTATCCACATGTTTAATTAATAAGTGTACATTATCTAAATGAAGTTAAAAATGTATCTTTATAATGCAATATACTTTACTGCATTTCATCTTTAAGATATCAATAGCTCCAAGAAATTAGCACAGTTTCTTCTATTGAATTGAATTCCTTTATTGTTATTGTTTGGTACAATTAGATTCAATATGCAAATCCTCCATATTTTATTTTCCTATAAAATGGTAAAATAGCAATAATATGATAAAAACCAATTAAATATAAAATATGAAAGCATAAGTGGCTCAGGTTGTGCAATATTACAACTGTAATGCAAGTTTACAGTGAGATAATTGTACTAATAAGTACAAACAGTTCTATCGGGAACACTTGATGGACTGATTAAGTGCGTTTATAGCTCTTGGGATGAAACTGTTTCTGAACCGCGATGTCCCTACAGGAAAGGCTCTGAAGCACTTGCTGAATAGTAGAAGTTCAAATAGACTGTGCGCATAGCTGAGGCAACGTGTGTTAGAAGTTGCACCCCGATAATTCTCTGCACTCTTGACAGTCTGCCATAGAGCTTTCCGATCAGCTGCTGTATAGCTGTGATTCCACACTTGGATACAGTGGGTTACTCTCAGTGTACCACTCAGATGTTTAACAACACTAAAGAAGCTATGGTATATGGAATAGCTAGGCCATTCCATGCACCATTATATGGTTACAGATTGATTACAATCAGATGCCTTAAACTAAAAAAACAATATGCGGTTAATTTCAGTGTATTTGATAAAGCCGTGTCAGGGATGTGAATCTAAAAAATAAAGAGAAGTCACCCAGGAACAGTAGCACTGCTTTGATGATGGGTGCCGCCAGTTTGCAAAACTGAACCAAAAACTTGCGTGTGCCATGGTTTGAGCTGGCGTGAGAATGTGTGTGGCTTTATGCCATGTTTAGTTTTTAAACATCACTGCGAGTGTGGAAATGGGCATACACAACATTTGTGTGCATGTACCTTTTATGCATCAGGCCCCTGGAGACCAAAACTGCACACAGTACTCCAGGTGAGGCCTCACCAGCATGTGTTTAAGCTTGAACATAACCTCCTTGGACTTGTACTCCACACATCGTGCTATATAACCTAACATTCTATTGGCTGCCTTAATGGCTTCCAAACACTATCGGGAAGTTGATAGTGTAGAGTCCACTACGACTCCAAAATTGTTCAAAAGGTGTACTCTTGATTTTCTGACCACCCATTGTGTATTCAAATGTAATATTTTTGCTTCCTATGTGTAATACTTTACATTTACTGACATTGAATTTCTTCTGTCACAAATCTGCCCAAGCGAGTATGCTGTCCAAGTCCTTCCTAAATGATATAACGGATTCCAACTTATCTGCCAATCCACCTTTCTTGGTATCATCTGCAAACTTAACATGACCTCGCTCTTCTGAACCCATGCTGACTGGTCAGTAAAACTCCTGCACTTGTCATGTGTTGTGTCATGTCAATGTTATCCTTAATAATTCCTTCCATTAATTTTCCTGTGATGCATGTTAAGCTTCCTGTCCTATAGTTGCTTGGATTTGCCTGGCCACCCTTTTTGTATAACAGGGTAATAGTTACCATTTTCCAGTCCTCCAGAATCTCCCCAGTGCGCAGTGACTTCCTAAAAATGTGTCAAAGGTTTACATATGTAAATCCTTAAGAACTCAAGTGTAAATATTATCTGGTCCTGGGGCCTCATATATATATATAAATGGTGCGTACGCACAGAAATGTTTCCACATTCAAATCGTAATGTATAAAACCTAAACTTGGCGTAAAGCCACGGACATTTCCACGGTACCTCATACCCTGTCATACACAAGTTCTGCACTCGGTTTTGCAGACTGGCGGCACCCAGCGTCAAAGCAGTGCTACTGTTCCAGTGTGGATATCGTTTCTTTTTTAGATCAACATCCCTGATGCGGCTTTATAAATACACTGAAATTAACCTCATATTGTTTGTTAGTTTAATTCATCTGATTGTAATTAACCAGTAATAATATAATGGTCCACGGAATGGTCAAACTATTCTAAATACGATAGCTGCTTTAGCGTTGTTACTCTCACTGTACCACCTTCTTTCAGCTGCTCCCATTAGGGGTTGCCACAGCGGATCATCTTTTTCCATATTACTCTCACTGCACCACTCAGAATATTTATATCACTGTATCTGAGTGGGGAATCAAAGATCTACCAAAGCTGAGAAAGAGAATTATCGGTATACAGCATCAAGCACACGCTGCCTCAGCCATACTGTCTGTTGAACTGCTTTCACACGGCAAACATTTCAAAGCCTTTCCTGTACGGACCTCACGGTTCAGAAAGAGTTTCATCCCAAGAACTATAAATGCACTCAATCAAGTGCTCCTTGTAGAACTGTCTGTACTTATAAGTACAATTACCTCACTGTAAACTTGCACTACAGTTACAATATTGCACAACCTGAGGCACTTCATAAAGCGCGTGTTTACATATGATGACGATATCATTTTTAAGATGAAATGCAGCAAAATATGTTGTTTATATTATACAGATAAAACTTTAACTTCATTTAAATAATCTATATTGTCAATAATTAAGCATGCCAGGACACGGTGCCGCAGGGCTAGCTATTAGCTTGCGCTCCGTTCACGGATTGTTCCTGCCTCGCGCTGTATTCTTACTGGGACTGGCGTGACACTGGAAGAATAGATGGATAGAATAATTAAACACGTACTATGAAGATATTTCAATGTTCCTTAAATGTTTTGAAGAATTGGCGTTCTAAGCTTACAGATGGCTTAACCTCTATTACAGAGCTGATTGTGTGGCGATTGGGTATTTGGAGAAAGAAAAGGAAGGACAGGAATTGGAGGTTAGTACGTTTGAAAGAGACAGTACTTCTGTACTAAAGCATTTCATCGAAGGTCTTGCATGGCACAGCAAGCATCTGAGATATGAACAATCACTGCACCACCATGTTCCCATGTTTAACTCCTGTCATCATGAAATTGATATCACATATACATCTCAGTATTTTAATTATTCAGAGAGCTGTAATATTATGAATGTAATGGATTCTGTGTCCTGTCGGAGGAAGAGAAAGCCGGTTTAAGAAACACGTAGTGATTCACACACACAGAGCACATAGAAGATCAAATACAAAATGAAGCATTCAACTTACTACTTTAGTTACGATGGGATTTGAGAAACTAATAAACAATTTTAAGATTAAGTTTTTGATGTTCTACTTTAATGACAAAACAAACTACGTGATTAAAGTGGAAATTTTGAAATTAAAGTTGACATTTCGTGCTTTTTTTTCCCCACTGTGTGCCTATTTTTTTTTTTTTTTTCTCTATACCCTAATGAGCTTTCATATGACACTCAAATGGTGGGCTACGACTCGCCTTTTTACAGAGACTTTATCTGACAGCTTCTTTTTTCTTTCGGGCACTGTGCGACTTTGTGAACTTGACCTTTCGAGTTTCTCTGACATGCTATGTCTCTCGATCGACTTCCTTTTGTTGTTTATACCATTGTTTAAACCAACAGATAGTTAGTTTTTTCCTTGCCTCCTCTTGGTATTCGCTGAAATTCTTAAATTTTCCCCCTTGCTTTTCACATTGTCTTTTCACTGAAGGCTGATCTTAATGGCTATTTATATTGATTTGCATATTCAAAGAGGCGTAATTCTGGGAGGAGTTGGGGCGGGACAGGAGGCACGTGCACGAGCGTTACTTTTCACACTGACCGGGATTTATGTAGCGGAAGAATGTGGAAGTTGACGAACGCACAGATTCCTGGATCTGGAATTTTTTGTGCGTAAGCACATTTTGGCTTTTGTGCTTACGTCATGTTGTTGTGCGAATGCTACGCATGGCGTTATGCATGAGGCCCCAGGTGATTTGTTTGATTTCAGCCTATTTAATCTGAGCAGTACTTCTCTCTGTACAATTTACAAATCCTTCAGTACCTCCTTAGTAGTCTAGTCCCGTTTACCGCTAGGAGGTTATCCACTTCCTCACTTGTGAAGACCTCAGAAAAATGCAAATTTAAAGCGTCTGCTATTTCACTGTCTGTATCTTTTAATTCCCCTTTACTATTTCTGATACATTTCACCCCTTACTTGATTTTTTTTATTTATTTATTTTTAACTACTATAATTAGTGCTGGGCGGTATGCCGGTGTTTACCGAAAACCGTTTTTTTTTATTTTTGTTATGATATGGATTTTTCTTATACTGCAACACAATACAATACAATACAGTTTATTTTTGTATAGCCCTAACTCACACAGGAAGTGGCGCAATGGGCTTTAACAGGCCCTGCCTCTTGACAGCACCCCAGCCTTGACTCTGAGAAGATAAGGAAAAACTCCCAAAAAAACCTTGTAGGGAAAAATGGAAGAAACCTTGGGTTTAAATTGCCTAAACGACGTTCAGAACGTGGCGCAGCGGGAAACTGTACAAGTGGGGACCTTTTTCACTGCTACACTGCTAATCACAGAGTTGTTGCGCAGGGGCTCTTTTTCACTGCTACACCGCTCAATAGGTAGTAGTAGTGTAGGTATTGCGCGGTGAAAATGGACAGAGAACATTCTGAAACTGAAGCTGTAGCTGACGCTAAAGTTGAACATGATGACACAGAAGAACTTTTGCCGAAAAAAAGGAGTCATGTCTGTTGCCTGGAGATACTTTGGTTTTAAAAGGTCGGATGTGGACCATTATGTTCAAATGTGTAAATACTGTTTCTGTACTACTGGATAATACTGCAAGCCAAGTTGTACTTGTTTTATTTGTTTTCAATACAGTGTAATGTACCTGGGTACTGTGTAATAGTGTGACGACGTTGACTTTATTCTCAACATTTCCACTTTAATCTCAACACATATAACAAGAATAAAGTCGACATGTTGACTTTATTCTCGTAATTTGTCATTAAAGTAGGAACATCGTAAACTAAACTTCATTGTAAAATGAATATTTAATTTACTAGATTTTCTCAAACCCCATCATAAGTTATGTAGCACATTAAATGCTTTCTGTTAAGTATTGTCCGAGCCATGTTAATTGCTACTGCTTCTTAAACTGACTTCCTCTTGCACTAAGAGGAGGTGCAGACAGCACACAGAATACATTAATTTCATGATATTCCTGCTCTCTGAACATTTAGAATGCTAAGATAAATACTTGATGTAATTTTCATGATGAAATGCATTAAAGAATGTATTAATCATGTGGGAGCATGGCGGCATGGAAGTTGCACTGCTGCCTCGGGTGTACCCTGCCTTGAATTTGCATGTTTTTCTGGTGGGTTTACTCGGCGTGCTTCAGTTTCCTTTCAAAGTCATTTAGGATGTGGTGTTTTGTTATGTAGTGACCCTGCTAGTGTATGTTTTGCTCGTATTCACCCTGCAATGTGCTGGCGACTCGTTCAGGATTTGCTCCTGCCTTGCACACAATGTTTGCTGGGATGGGCGCAACCCTGAATGGATGGCATAATTAAACATGCATAACAAAGATATTTTTAAAGTTCTGAACACTCTGTGGGCTAAGTTTTTATAACTAGTTTTAATTTCACAAAGACGTTTATTGCGTGGTGATTGGTTATGTGGAGAAAGAAAAAGGAAGGAATGGAACTGGGGTTTTGGTATGTCAGAGAGACGGCACGCGTGCAATAAAGAAAGTCCGCTCAGAAGAACACATCCATTGGATTATGTGTTCGTGTCTCCAACCACCAGATCACAAACCCAGCATTTACACAGTATTTAAGTTAAACCTTTGCAATACCCATTCACACATCCAGTTTTTTGGAGCCTCGTCACACCTGCCAATAAAGTTCTCTACACTGAACATACACCTGAGGACACCTTACAGCACTACCGCCTCACTCCCATGCATGTTTTAATACCTGCTTTAATGCATTTCATCATGAAAATATCAAGTATTTATCTTAGCATTCTAAATTTTAAGGGAGCAGGCATATCATGAAGTGAATGGATTCTGTGCGGTGATCGCTGCCGGTGCCACCTCTTACTGCAGATGATTTCAGTTTAAGAAGTGTAGTGATTAACAACTGGGTCAAGGAACACAACACAAAGCATTTAATGTGCTGCATTAACTTATGACAGGGTTTGAGAAAATCTAGTAAATTAAACATTGATTTTAGGATGACGTTTAGTTTACGACATTCTACTTTATTCTCATAGTTTATTTTATAATTAAAGTGGAAATGTCGACAGTGATCTCGACATAAGCATCAAAATTAAAGTGGAAATGTACCGTCTTGTAGCCGGGTGCTCCACCCGGCTAATTTAGTTGAGCGCCCAGCTGTCCTCTCGCAAGGAACGAGTGGGCGGGTGGGCAAATATTTTAGAAGCAGGATCGCAAGTTGCGAAGGGAGAGGCGTGGGTTGGGATGTTGCCGATCATTCGGTGCTAAAGCTAATAGCGGGGACGAGGCTTAGCAGAGTTCACAAGCAAAAAGTATGGGGAGGTTGTCTTTCGGGAGGGGGGTGTACATGGTAATAGTGGGGGCGGAGCAGCTTAGTTACAGTAGCAAGGAGTATGGAGAGGTGGGCAGGCGAGAGGAGGCTGTACATGCTAATAGCGGGAGCGGAGTGACACTTCACAAGTAAAGAGGATGTGGATGTGGGCGGGTGAGAGGAGGACTGATAAAATAAGTCTAGTGGAACCAGCCTATCAGATATCAGAAAAAGGGCGTCAGGAAGTGACGTCTCTGTTTTCAGTGTCAGTGCAGTCTGTGTAGTGCTGCTAAGTTAATGTCGAGAATAAAGTCTACATTTCCACTTTATTCTCGCCATTTATCTCGAGATTAAAGTCGACATGTTGACTTTATTCTCAGTTTGTCATTAAAGTAGAACATCATAAACTAAACTCTATCTTAAAATGAATATTTAATTTACTGGATTTTCTCAAACCCCGTCATAAATTATTTAGCGCATGAAATGCTTTGTGTTATGTGGTGATTGGTTATGTGGAGAAAGAAAAAGGAAGGATAGGAATTGGGGTTTTGGTACATCAGATAGAGACAGCACGCATGCAATAAAGAAAGCCCGCTCAGAAGAACATCCATTGAATTCTGTGTTCGTGTCTCCGATCACCAGATCACAAACCCAACATTTACACAATATTTCAGTTAAACCTTTGCGATACTCATTCAAACATCCAGTTTTTTGGAGCCTTGTCAAACCTGCCATAAAGTTCTCTACACTTAACGTACACCTGAGAACCCCTTACTGCGAGGGAGCAGCACTACCACCGTGCATGTTTAATACAGTGGTGTGAAAAACTATTTGCCCCCTTCCTGATTTCTTATTCTTTTGCATGTTTGTCACACAAAATGTTTCTGATCATCAAACACATGTAACCTTTAGTCAAATATAACACAAGTAAACACAAAATGCAGTTTTTAAATGATGGTTTTTATTATTTAGGGAGAAAAAAAATCCAAACCTACATGGCCCTGTGTGAAAAAGTAATTGCCCCCTTGTTAAAAAATAACCTAACTGTGGTGTATCACACCTGAGTTCACTTTCCGTAGCCACCCCCAGGCCTGATTACTGCCACACCTGTTTCAATCAAGAAATCACTTAAATAGGAGCTGCCTGACACAGTGAAGTAGACCAAAAGCACCTCAAAAGCTAGACATCATGCCAAGATCCAAAGAAATTCAGGAACAAATGAGAACAGAAGTAATTGAGATCTATCAGTCTGGTAAAGGTTATAAAGCCATTTCTAAAGCTTTAGGACTCCAGCGAACCACAATGAGAGCCATTATCCACAAATGGCAAAAACATGGAACAGTGGTGAACCTTCCCAGGAGTGGCCGGCCGACCAAAATTACCCCAAGAGCGCAGAGATGACTCATCCGAGAGGTCACAAAAGACCCCAGGACAACGTCTAAAGAACTGCAGGCCTCACTTGCCTCAATTAAGGTCAGTGTTCACGACTCCACCATAAGAAAGAGACTGGGCAAAAACGGCCTGCATGGCAGATTTCCAAGACGCAAACCACTGTTAAGCAAAAAGAACATTAGGGCTCGTCTCAATTTTGCTAAGAAACATCTCAATGATTGCCAAGACTTTTGGGAAAATACCTTGTGGACTGATGAGACAAAAGTTGAACTTTTTGGAAGGCAAATGTCCCGTTACATCTGGCGTAAAAGGAACACAGCATTTCAGAAAAAGAACATCATACCAACAGTAAAATATGGTGGTGGTAGTGTGATGGTCTGGGGTTGTTTTGCTGCTTCAGGACCTGGAAGGCTTGCTGTGATAGATGGAACCATGAATTCTACTGTCTGCCAAAAAATCCTGAAGGAGAATGTCCGGCCATCTGTTCGTCAACTCAAGCTGAAGCGATCTTGGGTGCTGCAACAGGACAATGACCCAAAACACACCAGCAAATCCACCTCTGAATGGCTGAGGAAAAACAAAATGAAGACTTTGGAGTGGCCTAGTCAAAGTCCTGACCTGAATCCAATTGAGATGCTATGGCATGACCTTAAAAAGGCGGTTCATGCTAGAAAACCCTCAAATAAAGCTGAATTACAACAATTCTGCAAAGATGAGTGGGCCAAAATTCCTCCAGAGCGCTGTAAAAGAGTCATTGCAAGTTATCGCAAACGCTTGATTGCAGTTATTGCTGCTAAGGGTGGCCCAACCAGTTATTAGGTTCAGGGGGCAATTACTTTTTCACACAGGGCCATGTAAGTTTGGATTTTTTTTTTCTCCCTAAATAATAAAAACCATCATTTAAAAACTGCATTTTGTGTTTACTTGTGTTATATTTGACTAATGGTTAAATGTGTTTGATGATCAGAAACATTTTGTGTGACAAACATGCAAAAGAATAAGAAATCAGGAAGGGGGCAAATAGTTTTTCACACCACTGTACATGCTTTAATGCATTTCATCATGAAAATATCAAGTATTTATCTTAGTATTTGTAAATGTTCAGAGAACAGAAATATCATTAAGTGAATGCATTCTGTGCGGCGATCCCTGCCGGAGCCGCCTCCGTGCAAGAGGAAGTCCGTTTAAGAAGTGCCTAGTGGTAACAACTTGGTTGGGGAACACTTAACACAAAGCATTTAATGTACTACATTACCTTATGACGGGGTTTGGGAAAATCTAGTAAATTAAACATTGATTTTAGGATAATTATTAGTTTACGACATTCTACTTTAATGATAAAGTAAACTATGAGAATAAAGTGGAAACGTCGACAGTAAAGTCAACATGTTGACTTGATTCTCGACGTATAGATTTTTTTTTTCTTCACCGTGGCCCTAATACGCTTCCGTAGTTTTGTTAAAGTGGCCCATCTGCCATTTTTTTGTTCATCTTGCCCTACTGTAGTGCAAGTGTGCATTGAATATGCAACAGGCTCTCACTTTCCCACTCAAAAGTCTTATTCATAGGTACTTTTAATTTTTTCCAAACGTTTTACAAACATGAGCAAAAAAGTGTTCAGAAAACAACACTGCTCAGTTATTTCAGAAAGGAGATGCCACAAACTAATGAAGGTGCAGCGTCAACTCCTCATGTGGCAATTTCAGACGAAGACATTGCAGAAGCTGGTCCATCAGGGGACATCTCTTCAGCACACACTCTGCCAATTTATAAATCTAAGCACTACTTATCCGACATAAACAAACAATGGTTTAAAGATTTTGATTGGCTAATGGTCAAAGAAAATGGTATGTGGTGCTCATTGTGCATGAAATATTCAAACAAACATTCCCCAAGGAGGGAGTTACCTTGGGTAAACGTGCCATGCACAAGAATTCGAAAAGAAAGCTTGCTGGACCATGGAAAAAAGTAAAACACATATTGAGTCTTCCGCTGACCTTTTAGGAAAGCGTGTACTAGAGCAAACTGCAATCGGTCAAATTGAAAGATCTGTATCTGTGTTAAATAACTTACAGAGAGATGCCTTTGTGGGAGCTTTAAGATCCATGTATTGGTTGGCAAAAATGAGTTGCCACATACGTTGTTTGAAAAGCTGTTGGAACACTGTAAAGAAATGGGTTGCTCCTTTTTACATCTCAATGTTGGTAAAAATGCACATTACACCTCTGAAAGAATAATGCATGAGCTGCTGGATGTCTTAGCATCAGAAATAAAATCTAACATACTGAAAAATATACAAGCTGAAAATTTTTTCAGTATTCCGTGTGATGAAATCACAGACATCTCTGTTGTAAAACAATTATTTACATTAAATTAGTTTGCCAGGTCACTAAAGAGGTCAGAATTAGTTTTGTATCAACCCGCAATATGATTGATAGCAAAGTGGAGACTATAACCAACACACTGAGTGAAACTATGGACACTCTAGGCTTGAGAACTGCTAATCTGGTTGGACTAGGATCAGATGGAGCGGCTGTTATGATTGGTAAACAGAAAGGTTTGGCAAAACTGCTTAAAGATAAAACATCTGGACTATTGGTCAACTGCCACTGTGTAAACCACCGATTGGCCCTTGCAAGTGCCCAAGTAGCAGCTGCTGTACCTTATTTAACAAAACTGAATGACATCTTAAGGCAGCTATTCTATTTCTTCCAAAATTCTTCAGTTAGGATGGCTGGTTTAACGGAAATTCAAAATATTCTGAACATTCCCCAGATTAAGCTGAAAATTGCCAGTGACACTAGATGGCTCTCTCATGACTTTGCAGTACAGTCACTACGACAGTGTATGATGAGTGTCATAGCTGTGCTGGAAAGAGAGGCCATTGAACGAAATTACATTACAGCTGATGGATTAAGCCGATGTATTAAAGCGTACAATTTTGTTTCCTCTCTGATGAAGCTTTCAGACGTATTACCTTTGTTGTCCAATTTATGTAAGGCTTGGCAAAGGCAAGATGTCAATCTTACCGAAATTGAGCCAGTTTTGCTTGCCACAAAATTGTCCATCATGAAGTTGAAAGACACTCCTGGGAGAGAGTTTTAAAGCCTTCATCATTGTCTGACAGAAGAATGGTCAGATCTCCACATTGTTTATACACGGAGTGATGTAATGTAATTTAAAACTGCAATATATAAATACCTAGAGACAGTTGTTAAGCACCTAGATGCAAGATTCCCTGACATGCTAATTTCCAGCTTTTCAAAAGTTTTCAATGCAGAAACTCACGATTCAAGTGAGTCTGCTGAAATTCTTTTCAATCATTACTACAAAAATGGTAGCCCTTAAATTTTGAAACATGAAAGTATCGGGCAAGAATGGACAGTTGCTTCAAAAATGATCAGAAGTCAATCATACAAAGACTTCTGTCCAAAACAGATTTTACTAAAAATGGCAACGACATCAGAGCTCAGAGTTGTTTCCAAATTTAGCCAGACTAGCTCATATTGGGCTAGTGATCCCAGTGAGCACAGCTGAATGTAAAAGAGGGTTTTCTGCCCTTAAAAGGATCAAGACATGTTTAAGAAATCGCATGAATTAAAGCGTGCTATATAATCTCATGCTGATCTCCTTGGAGGGCCCAGATCCTGGGGACTTAGATTATGGGAAAGCTGCAGACAACTGGGCCTCTAGGAAGAAAAGAAGAATAAGTATTTAACTGAAGACACCTTCTGCATATGCAAGTCTGCTTTGAAGAATGTTTTAAAAATTTTCTTCATTAGGTTTTCCATACTTCCCCCCCATTGTTTTCACTTTTCTTCTCGACAGCGGCAATACTTGTGCCTCTTGGTTTATGTCATAACAATTGTTATTTAAAATTTTTGATGGGTTGCAGGATCCTGAATTGGATACTTCTTAAATTTAATAAAAATATTCTGGCAAAAGTGTCAAACATTAAAAAGGAAGTCATATTGAGCATTGGAAAATAATTTAATAATAATTAACTAATAAAAATAGTGCACATTTAATTTTCCCCACTGCCAAATTTCCCCGTCCTGCCCCTCCCGGCTACTTTTTCATGCCACCTGGCTGGAAAAACTAAAGTGTAGTTGATTTACAAAAAATATTTACTATTTATCCCTTTTCTAAGACGTGTTCAGTGCAATAAAACTTTTGACAAGCACCTCTGGATATTTTGCTAAGTCTAAATGCCTCATTGGATGGTTGAAAATATGTTGTCAGAATTATAGTGTAAAGTTTTTGCAAAATTTGTTCAATAAAAAGGTTCTATATTTTGACTGCATCTGTCATGCAGCGTGATTCCTTCTCTTCATTAGTGCCACCCCCTTGAAAACTATCACTTCATGGGGCCATGCAAACCTGTATTAATACTTGTTTGCATATCCATCCATCCATTTTCCAACCTGCTGAATCCGAACACAGGGTCACGGGGGTCTGCTGGAGCCAATTCCAGCCAACACAGGGCACAAGACAGGAACCAATCCCGGGCAGGGTGCCAACCCACCGCAGGACACACACAAACACCAAGGACACGATAGGGCCAATTTAGAATTGCCAATCCACCTAACCTGCATGTATTTGGACTGTGGGAGGAAACCCATGCAGACATTGGGAGAACAGGCAAACTCCATGCATGGAGGACCCGGGAAGCGAACCTGGGTCTTCTAACTGCGAGGCAGCAGCGCTACCACTGCGCCACCGTGCCGCCCTGTGTGCACATTAAAATTTTTTTATGTACAATACTCATGACAGTGGAATAGGTTATTTTTAGCCAGGCTACTGCAGTAATTGCAGTGGAAAATTTGTTAACATCCACTCATGCATGGGGGAAAAAAATACCATCGAATACCGTGAAACCAGGATAATTTAGAAAAATACCGTGATATAGAATTTTGGTCATACCGCCCACCCCTAACTATAATACTGAAAGAAATTCTTAGGAGTTGTCTTTCGCCTTATCTGCTACTAGCAAAATACCCGCGCTTCGCATCGGCGAAGTACTGCCTTAAAATTTTTATTAAGAAGACAATTAAACCTTTTTAAAACTGAGGGAAAATATACCAATAATTATTTGTTAAGGATCTCTTTGTATGCCACGTTGTCAGTTCGGCCCTCCAGTTGTAATATGACCAAGCTGTAGCTGTGTGCTGAGCTTCCTCTTGAGCATGAATCGTACAGTTGGCCATGTGAACAGTAATCTTGTTTCAAATCTCACAGCTTGGATTGCTGCTGTCATAATCGGTTTGAGTTTCATGGTTTGTTTCAGTTACGACAGTATTTGTAGGACTTGTGTTGAAGAGACATTCGGCATCTGTCAAGCGTTGTAAGTATACAACCAGTTTCATTGATAACTTCACATCCAGCTTTTGAGAGTTTAAACATTTCTAAACATCAAAGTGTCCATTACTGAAATCGTCACCTGTGAATCTAAGATGTTTAAGAGGCATTGGCGGTTGTCCAAAGGTGTAAAATATTTGGCCATTTCGGTACACTTAAGCATTTCACTCTTCTAGTGCTCCTGTGTAGTATAATTATCTCCTGTACCATCATCAGTCCACACCTTGAACCTGTCCCAGTCATTCAATACATAAGAGACAATGTTCCTCCGGATATCAAGAGTGAGCCTGATATGGCCGTGCAATATGTAACAAAGAGAATGGAAAAGGCAGGTGCCATCTCCGGGCATGGAAACCACTTGGTAAGTGACAGTTCTTTGATCGATGGTGATCACCTCGATAGACATGTCAATGGGGGTACGGTTGGAATGATAAAGGAAATGGGTACTTGAACAATGTAAAGTAGTCTAAAATACCTACACAATAACTATAATCGTAATAAATGAACAATAAACAGCGGAGAAGCCGTGGATTAAATAAAAAGGCTGTAGTTATCAGCAGGGAGACGTGAATACCGTGGCGAAGCAAGGAAGGGAATGTAGAGACTGGAGCGACAGACGGTCTTATGTAGGCAGGCAGCCAACAACGTGGGAGGCGTTGGGATGGGGGACCCAACGCCGCCTCACACGGTGACCGAGCTGCAGGCTATGTACGTATATATGTACGTAAGTAGGATTCAGTTAGCGTTGGGAACCCGCGTACCAAATTTCTTGAAGATGGGCCCATAAGTAACAAAGACCATTGAAAAGTTCAATATGACGGCCGACAGTGGCATCATATCACCAAAATAAGTACCAAATTTCAGCCTTCTACCTACACGGAAGTTGGAGAATTAGTGACGTTGGAAAGTTCAATATGGCAGCTGACAGTGGCGTCACACCACCGAAATAAGTACGTACATTGGTTTCGGTTAGCGCAGGGAAGCCGCCTACCAAATTTCGTGAAGATGGGGCCATGAATAAGAAAGTTCAACATGGCGGACGCTGTTGACCGTTATGACCGTTACGCGTAGAATTTCAAAATTAAACCTGCTTAACTTTTGTAAGTAAGCTGTAAGTAATGAGCCTGCCAAATTTCGGCCTTCTACCTACACGGGAAGTTGGAGAATTAGTGATGTTGGAAACTTCAATATGGCAGCCGACAGTGGCATCATACCACTGAAATAAGTACGTACATCGGTTTTGGTTAGCGCAGGGAAGCCACCTACCAAATTTTGTGAAGATGGGGCCATAAATAAGAAAGTTCAACATGGTGGACGTTGTCGACTCATAAAATGATTTCTTCAAAACGTCACATATATTTGTCTCTTTCTTTTTTAAAATGTGCGTTGATCACCGCCAGCATGTTGTAGCATACAGCATCTGGCCCACCTGCATGTTCTTGCGTGCACTGAATAAGAGACAAATATACAGTCTGACTGAGAGAATCAGACTGAAAAAAGCAAATATTTAGAAATGCCATACTTTTACAGCTGATTGGACGCTGTTCGTTTTCAAATAATATTGCATTTCTCTCTACAGTATGCTGTGGTTTCTATTACACACCTGAAAGAAAGACAATATATGTGAAAACATCATCGCACAAATGCAATATTATTTGAAAACGAACAGCGTCCGATCAGCTGTTTTATGACACGATTTACCTTTATTTACTTGCTTCCTAAAGCCTAAAGTCACAAGTAGTGTGCAGAGGGCACGCGCAAAACTGTGTGTAATGCCACGAAAAGTGCCTGCTGACACTTTAGTATGCAAGCAATGGTATGTATGTGCATTCTTGCTCTGATGTAGAAAGGAGCTGAGTTTACCTCTGTGTTAGCGCGTCTATGTGAAAACAGCTGTATCATATGCCGGGTTGGGGTGTGTTTGGGCTCGTGAACACGGCCGAGATAATAAAACTGACTAATAAAAAATAAAAATAAAAAAGCTAACCTTTACAAGTATCATAAATTACACTGGCTGTTACAGATTGAAATCAAATGTATGTTTTTATTCTAAAATACAGTAGTAAGACTAAGAGTAGTTTACTTCTCAAAACGGAGGGGCACAGGATCGAACTTGCGATCTTTTGCTTCCCAGTCAGGAGCTGAATCAATTGCGCCAAAGAGGCAGTCGTAAAAAGCAAGTGTCAATGCCGCATGTTAAGGCGGCTTTTTGTTTCTGCAGTTATATTTTTGAATAAAAGCGCAATTGTTGTGTTAGATTTGTACCTTTTGTGAAAATATTTCTTTGATATTTGGACTTCAGGCTTCATACATTATATAGTTTATGCCTACATTTTGTCATCTACTACTAGAATATAAAAACATTTCTGTTTTAACAATGTGTTGACACAGATTACTGTAGAAACGGAACAGACATGAAATGCGTGTGTTCCAAACAACAATCTATTATTTCCACTCTAAAACTCCACTTCACTCCCAGAAAATCAATCAAGGCATGAGCTGGGATGGAATAGCCGGCTGCTTGCAGCTTTTCTTTTATCAGCACATTTAGATTAACAAAAGACGCTGGCGGAGAGGTGAGAACGGTTTTAAGATGCGTTTTAAGGTGGGACGGATTTACGAGTTTTTTCGTAGGCTCTGGTAATTCTAGTGTTAATGATTATTGCTAAGTAGCTCTTACTGTTACAGCAAAGTCCTTTGAGAGATTGGTGCTAGGGCACATTATGGGCATTATTCCAGACAGTTTGGATGCTCTTCAGGTTGCCTACCATACCACTCTGTCCCATTTGGAAAATAAAAATTAATTGCAAGCTGCTGCTTGTGGATTACAGCTGAGCATACAATACTGTTCTCCTATACAAAGTGATTCAAAAGCTACTAGATCTTGGATGCTCTGCAGTTGGATTCTATATTTCTTAACCTGAAGACCTCATCTTGTGTATATAGGAAGAAATGCTTTCTCCTCGCTGATCATCCTCATCAGTATTTCACATGGTAGCATTTGTAACCTCTTCTGTAACTAAATGAATAAACACTGCATGCTTTTTGTGGTCAGACAAAGCCCACATTTCATCCTCGGGTATGGCAACTGAAGGAAACAGCATGGCAAACTTATTCCAGCATCTGTTAGATTCACACAGCTGTGTGGATGAAGTGTATAGCTCTGCGAGATGCACAAGCAATCAGCATGCTAAAAATAAGATCACATTAGCAGCATCATTTTCTAATGACCCAAAAACTCTTCCACTTTAGAGGTGGAAGCACCTCAAAGTAAGGTTCCCAAATCTCAGTAACCTGTCTAAGAAATATCTCTCAATCCTTGCTACAAGTGCCCCTTCAGAGACAGTAGAGAGGCTTCTATTCCTTTCAAAAAATGTAAAAACTTATGATTACATTAAAGGTACTTCATGTTTGATTTTGGTTATTTGCCAGTTATTTTAATTTGTTTAGGAAAGTGTTTCTTCTGCAATATAAGACTTTTTTTCAGGAGGCATTTTTTATGTATTTGTTCCCAAGTTTTTAATTTGGGTCTTCACTTTATTAATCCCCATGGGAAAATTCATCTTTTGAAATTTCTGTGGTAACTGTGCTTTAAAAAAAAAAAAAAAGGCCAGTGTTTATTTTTTAATTTAAGGTTGTATAATTATTCTTATTTAAATAGTCAGCTTTTGGTATTTTATAGACTCAACCCCAGAGTTGCTGAGCTTATTTATTTTTACACTGTATACGCAGTATGCAAAGTTTTCTTATTGACCCACTCACTCATCAATAAAAACACTATTTTCCATTTAGTTAGAAAGGTGAAATTTAACAGAATGGCACATACAGTATAGGGCAATAGGTATTCGCAAAGAAACCATATTTCAGTATATCAATGTTTAAAGGTTGACCTCCCCATTATAGAATAAAGAAAATTAACCAACCTGACTTTTTGTCAATATTTATTAATTTTATACTAATGTACATACTTTGTACAGTTGAGAGTGTAATTTTTGTAAACAAAGGGTGGAGCATAAGCAATCGATTTGTGAGTATGTGTTGCTTCAGTAGAAGCACAAAGAGTGAGAGAGAAAAATAGGGCGCAAGTTATGTCTTCCAACCCAAGACCAGCCAGGAGCAATGCAGTGGAATCGGGAGGGGACCATGGGCTTCGGAGGCTTAAGCCGCTGATCTTCTAACCAGCCTCTAATCTTTTTCTCGAATATCTACATGACAATAGCAGTAAGCCCCTGGTCCTTTTGTCCATTGTAAATAATATAGCCCCTGATCAATACTACACCATTATATGAATGTGTGCAAAAGCCAAACAGAAACCTCTCTTCCGTTTTATATACATGTAAGACCGTGTGCATCAATCAAGGATGAGCCTCACATCCGGATATCTGCAAATTCAGAAACACCCCTGCCTGAGTCAATGTAAACTTAATGGTTCCCCATGAGCTACTCCATTGTAATATACGTTCACATCTATGACTTTAAAGGGGTAATTCCACTCCCCGACCTCTTAAATCATTTACATGTTCATCTGCTTGCTTGAAATTGGAAAGCCCTACGTCCCTGCTCTGAAGTTCATTGCATCGGTGCTTAAAGTGGGCTGGTACTTCTCAGTTTTTTTTGGTTTTGATTGCTCATCACGTTAATACATCAGACAAACACATTTTTTGCCTTGATTTACCTCTCTGCTCCACAGTTTAAAATTACAAATCAAATAATTCAGATGCAAATTGCAGACTTTAATTAAGGATATTTGCATACATTTCGATCACACCATGTAATAATTACAACACTTTTTATATTTGATGCCCCCATTTCAGCGCACCATAATGTTTGGGACAATTGGCGTCACAGGTGTCTTTGATTACTCAGGTGTGTTTCATTGTTTCATTAGTCATAAGATACCTAGGCTGTACTTCTACATACTGACTACCTTTGGTGTCTGTAGTAGTCATTGATCAACTGAGGACAGGAGCTGTGCCAATGAAAGCCGAAGAAACCCTCATGAAGTCAAAAATAAAACCATTAGAGACTTCAGTAAAACCTTGATTACCTAAATCAGCGATCTGGAATATCACTAAGAAGAAACAATGCATTGATGAGTTCAATCGCAAAGAGACCAATATACCAATGAAGTCCTCCACTGCTAATAATAATAATAATAATAATAAGCTGCATTTATAGAGCACTTTCACAAACCCAAGGTCGCTTTACATACAGAGTAAAAATAAATAAAATAATAAAATTACACAGAAGTCAAAAGTTCGTAGAACAGGAAAGTTTTCAGTTCAGATTTAAAGGTGGAAAAAGTGGAGCAATCTCTGGAGAGACTGAGGAAGAGAGTTCCAGAGTTGAGGGGCCATAACACTGAAGGACCTGCCTCCCAGAGTGGAGAGTCTGGTGCGTGGGACAGTAAGGAGAGTACTGCTCGAGGACCTGAGAGACCAGGAGTGTATGGAGCTAGGAGCTGTTTGAGGTAGAGGGGGGGTGCAAGGTTATGTAGGGCTTTGAAGATCAGAAGCAGAATCTTGAATTTAATCCTTGAATTAACTAGTAACTAGTGATGTTGGGAAAGAACAGGGGAGATTTGAGCAAAACGCTTTGTGCGGGTGAGGACTCTGGCTGTGGAGTTCTGTATAGATTTTGCAGGGAGGCCAATGAAGTGGGAATTAAAATAATCAGTACGAGACATTATGAAACAAACCAGAGTTTGAGCATCATTAAAGGACAGAAATGGATGGAGGTGGGCATCGTTACGAAGATGATAGAATGAAATTTTGGAAAGAGGCCTAATGTGTAACTCAGAGTTAAGTGATATATCAAACAGAACACCAAGATTGCAGAAGAAACATCACTGTGGTAAAGGAAAAGTTCCAAATGCCTGTCTTCAGGATGCAGATCTGTTTGTGTCAGAGAATGCTAACTGTATAAAACTTCATGAACAGCAATACAGACACCACACTTCAAGATGCAACCACTAGTTAGCCACAAAAACAGGAGAGCTAAATGTCTGCAGAATTCTGGTAAAAGGCCTTGTGGACAGACAAGACACAGATTAACATGTATCAGAGTGATAGCGAGAGCAAAGTGTGCAGATGAGAAGGAACTACTCAAGATCCAAAGCATACTACCTAATCTCGTAAACATGGTGATGGGGATGTTATGGCTTGAGAATGTATGGCTGCTATAGGTACTGGCACACTTATCTTCTTTGATAATGGAAATGCTGACAGCAGTTGTACAATGAATTCTGAGGTATATAAAAACATCTTATCTGTTCACGCTCCAGTAAATGCCTCCAAACTGATTTAGATAGATAGATAGATAGATAGATAGATACTTTATTAATCCCAAGGGGAAATTCACATAATTCATAATTCACATACATTTAGATGGTGCTTCATCCTACAACAAATAATGATTTCAAACATACTGCTAAGGCAACAAAGAGCTAAAAAATTTCTTGAATGGTAAAGCTAGTCCCCCAATTTTAAATGCAATTGAGCATGCCTTCCAGAATGGATACTTGGCACCTGGCGATGTCTATGATTCGTAGACTTTTGCATGCAAGGGATATGCAACAAAGTACTAAATATAACTGCATTAATACAGTACTTGCCATTGCTATGCCCCAAACATTATGGTGCCCTGAAATGGGGGGACCATATAGAAAAAATGTAATTACTACATGATGTGACCGAAAGGTAGGTAAATACCTTTTTAAGTTACTGTAGTCTGAAGTATGCAATTTAATCATGTCTGAATTGTTTTATTTGTACTTTTAAACTCTGGAGCAGAGGATTAAATCAAGGACAAATGTCTTTGTTGCAAACATTCTGGAGGGAACCGTATACTCAATTTAACATTCCTGTTGATTACTTGTTTCAATTCAAATGAATATGTTGTGTATTGCAGTAACCATCAACAAAATCCAAGTCACTAGGAAAAGCAGGGATTGATCTAGGCCTGGACTATTTTACTAATGGACAATTGTACTGTATATAGCATGTTCAAGAGTAAGCAGCTCCAGTGACCTATTATTATTGTTATTGTTATTATTGTTGTTAATATTATTACCTATTGGACTGATACCCAAGGTGACTTACAACTTCTAATATTCAATTGGTTACATTTCTTTTGATTTCTCAGTTGGAGTGACTTGCTCATTGTTACTCAGTATCAATAGCCGGATTTAAACCCACAACCTGAGAGTTTGAAGTACTTGGTCCAAAGCCTTATCCACTACACTGCACTGTCTGAAAATGTTAGCCTTTGGCAAAAATTGCAAATATTCTATACAAAAATGTACTTCGTTACATAGTACTTCTGATATACCTGATTAAACAACAGCACTATAACTAAGGCCCATTGTCATGTGAAATTTCCTTGGCAAAGCTGGGTATCACAGTTCCTCATTAAAGAGGGCCAAACACTTTGTACCTATTCCTTACCACTTGTCACAATTCTATATGATAATGTAGACTTTTTTTGTGAACTATTTAAAATAAAGTATGTAATCTATAGTATAATATAGAGATTAACAGTTAGGTAACACAATTGTAGCTTCTGTTTTTCACAAACCAACAGACAGACCTATCTTGGAAGTGATAGCTTCCACCCCAAGCATATGAGGTGCTCCATTTTAAGCCAAGCAATATGTTACAACTGTATTGCTCAGACTTGACAGACCGGGATGAACAACTGCAGGTTAGACAATTTCATCAGACAAGTTTATACAAAACAACCAACATTCAAATAAGAGCTACTCCCATACCCAGAGACAACCTTCTGGAATATAAAAACAAAGACAATAAGAACTGCATCTCCCTTGTCCCCTACAACCTACATTTTGAAGCACTTCGAAAAATTATAAAAGAACTTCAACCAGTACTAAATAATGCTGAAACACTGAAAGAGGTATTTCAAGAACCACCCCTCCTGCCATACTAATAACCACCAAACCTGCAGCAACTAATTGTCCGAAGCTCCCTGGGCGAACCAACAGCTAATGGTACATCTCCCTGCCTACAGGAAAGATACAAAATGTGTCCTTACATTTATGATACAGATTGTGTAGTTATACCACACTGCTGGCTAGAACATCGCATAAATGGATACTTTTCCTGCAGATCATCTGTGTACCTAATTCCCAGTATGAAATGTCCTTATACTGCCCTCCATGTGGGAGAAACTAGACGAATAAAATGAATGAATGTACACAGGTTCCACGTTAAGGCCGGATTTATACTTCACGTGATGCGTGCTCCTGCAGATAATTATATTACACAAGCGTTGTACAGTTTATACTTGCGTGCATACCTTATGTAAATCTGGAAGATTCCTCAGAGTGGCAGTGTGAGATATCATCAGAGTGAGAAAACATTCAGCTGTGTTGTGAATTGCCTGGAACATCCATTCAATTTCGAGGACACCGTGCCACAATATCTCTGAAAAGGTAGCGATAAAGAACTGGATTGGTTTTAAGATGACTCTTACGATGGTCTACTTTAAGGATAAAATAAACTGCAGGATTAAAGCCGAAATTTCCACTTTAGTCACAAAATAGACCTTTTTCACTGTGTCCCTAGTTTTTTTTTATGTGACTTAAATATGCTGCTGTACATTCTGATGCTGTTGTGAAGGTGCAAAAAAAAAGACGACACAGATGGCTTGTGAGACCTTTAAAATGTATCATGTTATTACATTCTCTTGATCCATGTCTTCCAGCAATGTAACATTTTATTTCCACTGCCACAATTCCTGTGACATTTAAGCACTTTACAGTACAGCTTTTGATTACTACCATTGACATACCTGTTGAATTTTCTGTTCATATTTAATTTTATTTTGCTTCATTTATCGTTTGATCCACCTCTGTAAAAGTCTGCTTTTTCTTTACTACTTCAATAGAATATATTTTTCCAGAAATGAATGGCTTAAAATATTTTGTAATTCAAGATGACTCTTAGTTAAGGCTGCAACTAGTGATTATTTTGACTAATCGTTCAGTTTATTTTTTGTCTAGTCACGATTATTTCATGCCTTACTATTTTGATGCCTGTGACCTGTGGTTACATATCCTATTCTGGGCTCCGGTACATGTCTTACCTCATCTGCTCACGTCTGTCAACCCGTGAATGTCACCCTGATATGTCTGCATTAACATGATTAAAATTAATAATAATTAAATTAAAATAAACCAGTGAAACATATGAATTTGAAAATAATCAGATGTTTTTATATTAGTGTGACCATCACAATAAAAAAGAAATACATTAAACAATACAAACTAAAGTGCACTTAGTCTTTAAACAAAAAAAGGTGCATTTAACTTAACCAAAAAATCCATCATTAAAACTGAAACTTTTTTAATATTTAGTAATAAATGACAAAATGTAGACATAAACTATATAATGTGTAAAGCCTGAAGTGCAAAGATCAAATAAACTCTTTCACAAAAGGTTCAAGGATGACACAATAGCTTCCTTGGTGCAGCGGTATGTACTACTGACTTATAATCAAGAGTCCTCCGGTTCAATCCTGACTGCCTCATATATTTACCGTTTTGAGTAGTGAGTTGCTGTTATTGTTAATATTATACAATAAACACATACATTTGATTTGCCTCTGTAAATACAGTATATAGTACTTGTAAAAGTTGCCTTTTTTTTTTTTTTCCACTTTTATTCTCTGTCATGATCACGATACATACTACCGACCCCCAGGGATCTGAAGCTGTTACTTTTTATCTGAAACTGAAAATAACTGTAGATGTGAGTGGTGTTTTGAGACAATCGAACTGGAAATTCTCTGATCTGGATGGATAAAAGCTGACACACACACACTGGCGAATCCGCCTTATTCGTATCTCATTGTCACTTGATTTTTTTGAGTGTTCCTGCTTACGCTGAATCAGTATGCGCCTTATGGCCCGTGATGTCAAAGCCGCACTGACAATATAACAGAGACATAGGTATATATGATATTTGGAATTATTCATTTTATGACCTTATAGTACATTTTGGAGAACATTGTGGCACGGATGCAACATTATTCATATTCATTCGCGTACCTTCTTGTGGTTGTAATCAGTGACTGCGTTGCTTTGGCTGTATGTTTTGGGTCATTGTCCATCTGTATCATGAAACGCCGCCCAATCAATTTCACTGCATTTAGCTGGATTTGAGCAGACAGCATGTCTCTGAACACCTCAGAATTCATTCGGCTGCTTCTGTCCTGTGTCGCATCTATCTATACTAATAAAAGGCAAAGCCCTCACTCACTGACTCACTCACTCACTCACTGACTCACTCACTCACTCACTCACTCACTCATCACTAATTCTCCAACTTCCCGTGTAGGTAGAAAGCTGAAATTTGGCAGGCTCATTCCTTACAGCTTACTTACAAAAGTTAAGCAGGTTTCATTTCGAAATTCTACGCGTAATGGTCATAACTGGAACCTATTTTTCTCCATATACTGTAATGGACGTTAGCTGGGTTGGGACCAGCAGTTGTGCTGTGCAGATGTCAGGTTAGTCGGACGATCATTTTATTTTTCAATAGGACAATGACCCCAAACACACCTCCAGGCTGTGTAAGGGCTATTTGACCAAGAAGGAGAGTGATGGTCATGAAAATAAACAAAACACATTGAATGAGGAGGTGTGTCCAAACTTTTGGCCTGTACATGTGTACATATATACACACACATATACTATGGAGTGCCAAACAGGCAAATACAGTAATCCCTCCTCCATCGTGGGGGTTGCGTTCCAGACCCCCCCCCGCGATAGGTGAAAATCCGCGAAGTAGAAACCATATGTTTGTATGGTTATTTTTATATATTTTAAGCCCTTATAAACTCTCCCGCACTGTTTATAAATATTTCCCGCAGAGTTAAACAGCATAATCCCTTTGTATTCTCTCAGATATTAGGTAAGATTCATTGAAATTATGTATATAAACACACTGTTTATATACAGTAAAACCTAAATATTATTTTAAAGATATTGAGTGTCTCCGATATCACATATGTTACAGCCATTACGATAGACAGGTCACCAGCAATAAATACGTACATTGCAAGAAAAATAGTATACAGTAAATGTATTAATTATTTATGGTTACTCACCAACAATGACACGATGACTTGTCCGATAACAATGAGTTTAATTTTACTGCACAACAAAGGAGAGCGTTATAGCCCTTGTAAAGGAGCCACTTCAGGCGATTGTGTAGCACTGCCGTTGTTCTTCTTCTGGCAGTCTTCAATCCAAATCCCTAAAGCAGATTCCATCCAGACTACTACCTTATTACATCCACTTACAACTCGTTTTGCACCCTGGTTAAAAGGACGCTGCAGCCGTAGATCTTATATTCCTTTCCTACTTTTTAAATAAAAAGAATCGTAGCCTTCAACAAATCCAAAACGTTTACCTTTTCGGCAATCGTTAACATCTTCTTCTTGCGCTTGGGCACGGCACCTGAAGCAGTAGCAGATTGTTTTGGAGCCATAATGAAGGGCTTGACTATGCACAAAGATAAACACTAAAGAGCACAACTCTTTACACAGCGAAGCACGTTGATGCTGAATGAGCGAGATGAAACTTCCTGGTTAACACTGCATAGCTCCTGCGTGCTCTGATTGGTTAGCTTCTCAGTCAGGAGAACTTAACTGCGTGCTCTGATTGGTTAGCTTCTCAGCCATCCGCCAATAGCGTCCCTTGTATGAAATCAACTGGGCAAACCAACTGAGGAAGCATATACAGGAAGTAAAAAGACACATTGTCCGCAGAACCCGCGAAGCAGCGGAAAATCCGCGTTATATATTTAGTTATGCTTTCATATAAAATCCGCGATAGAGTGAAGCCGCGAAAGTCGAAGCGCGATATAGCGAGGGATTACTGTACATTGATTTTGTGAATATATAAAGTCAAAACTTTATATATTCGGGAAAGTTAACGGAAGGAGTTGAAACTCGCACTGAGCTGTGGGAGGGTACTGATACACGTGCTCTATCAAGGACAACAGCGCAGCGTTGCCAGATCGCTTGCAGTGTTGCCAGTCTCATTGCTTTTCTGCCACACCTCGTATATACCGACGCTGACTTTATATATTCAAGTTTTGACTTTATTTATTCCGACAGTGACTTTATATAATCAAGTTTTGACTTTATATATTCGGGAATGACTTTATATATAAAAGTTTTGACTTTATATAGTTAAGTTTAGTCATCATTGCATAACTTTTTCTTTACCATAGAAATTTAAAGACTAAATTCAACTTCCATTCCTAACAAAGATATTTCTGGCGACTAAATAGAACCCACTTATATCCAAATTCGAGCTATTGAGCTGTCGCCTGCCTGCCTGAATAAGTCACCCTCGCTTCGCTCTTACTTTTTTACCGTTCATTTACTCATGGCTAGTGGCGGAAAAATTATAAAATGGAAGGAGAATTACACTGAGTATGGCTTTACTAAAACAATTATTGATGGCGAATCGATTATTCATAAAGCTTCAATTGGTAATCTGTTTTTCTGTATTAACCTCATATTTTTTCATACTTCTCAAACCAAGGGGGTGCGAGGGTAAAATGAATCGGGAAGCGCTGATCAATGTAATCGGTGTACCAGGAAATCATGCATTGACAGAAGTTCTGCTTTGCTTGGAATGCACAGTGTGATTAAATGCGTTATTTTTTAACGCGTTATGGTGCACATGCATCGAAGCCTCTCAGCTGTGCTTGTGCTAAGAAAAAGAAACATTTTAAAAATAACGTAACACGATTGTCAATGTAACCTTTTGTAAGTAGTGCCTGGAGGATTCCGTGTGGAGAAACTCTAGAGACAGCGTGTGTATTAACTTGTGGATTTTTCTGTGAGTATTTGGTGGCAGCGTCACAAAGTCGCTTCCGCGTTAGCTGCGAAGCTCAGCTCAGAGCGAAATGAGGTGAATGGGAGGGGTATGATGACGTGACTCCCCCACAAACACAGTCTCTCGGAATTTGCATAAGCACAGCCCTTCAACTAATTTTAACTTGGTTACAAAGTAATCAAAACTCTCGTTTATATCCTGCGTCCTCTCATTAAACTTGTATCCCACATTACCCGTGGGCATGACAAACGCCAGCGGCAGCCTGTCTATGAACTTAATTTAATCTTTAGGTTTACACCGTGCTTTGTTTCCGAAGTAGCACCACTCATGAATATGGTTCTATGTGTGACTCGCTCGCTTCTTATTGTTTCACTGCCTTCTCAATTGTATAATGCATGTTTTCTTCAGCGCTTTTTGGAGCTCTTCCTTGTTTTCTAGGTACTGTGTGTACAGTCAGTTCACGTGATTACGTGGGCGGTGTGATGATGTCACACGAAACTCCGCCCCCCACGGCCATCAAGCTCAACTCCATTACATTATATGGAGAAAAATAGGTTCCAGTGAGAAAACACTAAAAAGGAGGCGTGTCAGACGTCGTGGTACATTTTCTGATGCAGCTAGACGAAAACAACTTCGTGACGCTACCGCCAAATACACGAAACAATTACTTTGACAATCAATTTTCAAAATGTTTCCTTTTCTTTTTCTTTACTTCTTTAACAGACTACTTCTCCGCTGCGAAGCACGGGTATTTTGCTAGTCATCAATAAACACTAGTGTCCCAGTGCCACTGACAGCCATGCACGCCCAAGCCATCACACTGCCTCCACCGTGTTTTACAGATGATGTGGTATGCTTTGGATAATGAGCTGTTCAACGCCTTCTCTGTACTTTTTTCTTGCCATCATTCTGGTAGATGTTGATCTTGGTTTCATCTGTCCAAAGAATGTTTTTCCAGAACTGTGCTGGCTTTTTTAGATGTTCTTTAACATAAGTCCAATCTAGCTTTTCTATTCTTGAGGCTTATGAGTGGCTTGCACTTTGCAGTGCACCCTCTGTATTTACTTTCATGCAGTCTTCTCTTTATGGTAGAATTGGATATCGATAAGCCTACCCCCGGGAGTGTGTTGTTCACTTGGTTGGCTGTTGTGAAGGGGTTTCTCTTCACCATGGAAATGATTCTGCGATCATCCACCACTGTTGTCTTCTGTGGACGTCCAGGTCTTTTTGCGTTGCTGAGTTCACCAGTGCTTGCTTTCTTTCTCAGGATGTACCAAACTGTAGATTTTGCCACTTGTAATATTGTAGCAATTTCTTGGATGGTTTTTTTCTGTTTTCGCAGCTTAAGGATGGCTTCTTTCACTGCTTAATTGATAATGACATAACGATGGACTTGCCCACACCTGCCTATGAAATAGCCTTTGAGTCAATTGTCCAATTACTTTTGAACCCTTGAAATGAAGGGATTATGTTAAAAAAAAAAATGCTTTAGTTGCCTCACAATTTTATGCAATCTTTTTTTTTTCAACTCACTGAATTAAAGCTGAAAGTCTGCACTTCAACTGCATCGAGTTGTTTAGTTTATAATTCATTGTGGTATTGTACAGAACCAAAATTAGAAAAGTTGTCTCTGTCCATATATTTATGGACCTAACTCTGTGTGACATTTTGAAGAAATCATTGTATGACCTGAATAGTACCAATCAGAAAACATCATCATTGCACTAATGCAATATTATTTGAAAACTATCAGATCAGGTGTAAATTTGTTACTTGTAAGTGACCCTAACTAACTAACAGCACCAGCATAAATTCTCAAGAGACGGCGGCATCACAGCTCCAAGATGCTTGCATTTCAGATGCTCATGCATTGCGGTGGTGTTGCCATGAACAGAAAGCTCCGCTTTGCATAATCTGCATTCAACTTTTTTCTTTTTCCGTGCAGTGCTCCCTCACTTTAGAAAGTTTTCTATCTCAATTTTTTTCCATCTCCTTCCCCCTCCTCTATCTGACTCGCCATTGCAACCACGTTTATTTTCCTCTACATTCTTCTTCTCCTCAGATGATGTTCTTCATTGGTAGGACTGTGTGCAGTCTTCAGTCTTGACAAACAATAACAAATGATACTGCACCCAGACATTCATGTAGTGCATTGCAGTTACAAAAACCAGTGTGGTTCTTTGTGACTGGAGCCTCTGTTGAAGGTTCTGTTTATGACGCTTTGACAATAAAAAAATCAGCATCGACAATTTTTTGTAGTCAACATCGTCGATTACGTCGACTAATCATTGCTGCCCTACTCTTAGTCCTGAATCATGCAAGTATGGGTATAAGTTTTAGTATGTCTTGCAGTAAGCTGGTGTCCTGTCCAAGAAAGGCTCGGCTTTCTTTGACACTGATTTAGATAAGAGGGATTAAGATGTGGATATATAGATAATGTATAACTCTAATAACCCCCTTTTTTAATAAATACAGTGGATATTTCCTTATATATTTCATGTCTGTAAGTGAGCCTTTAACTTTTTCCACATTTTCAACAGTGCTCATTTTTGGAGTTTCTGCATTGTCTACCAGACATCCATGGTATTACCTTGAAAGGTTCTTGATTTTCTGAAAACTAAAATAGCTAGTCATGTAACTTGGCACATTCATTTATTGTCAAAAGATGGTGAGAAAACAGGTCTCTACATAAAGAAATGTCTTAATTCTCAATCTGCATGTTTCATTGTGAATATCTTACTTTTTAAAAAAAAAAAAAAAAAAAATTTCTAAACTCTTCAAATTGAATCTGTTTGCATTATCCATCTAGGCTTGTTAGTTTCTTGGTCTAATTGATCCAAATTTTTATATAAAATATATTGGTCTGACTTAACTTCATTCACTTACTATACACATTGAAGACCAGCTATCCCATTTCTTCATCCTTCTCCATTCCTAAAAGTTCATGTTATTGCTTAATTTTTCAAAATAATTTTTTGTGGTATGTTTTTTGTTTAATTTTCTATCGTAACAGAGCAAGGCTTTGACTAGGGTCACACGATTCCTTCAGTTTTTCTTGTTTTAAAGTTTATTTTATACTTTTAATGTTAATATTCTACAGTGTTTTTTAGTTATTTAGAGATGGCAATATATATGTCTGTTTACAGAAAATTCTGGCCTCAACGATTAAATTGTTTCATTCTTATGCATTTTTTCTGTTTCAGATGGTCGTGAAAACCTTCATGGATATGGACCAAGACTCTGAAGATGAGAAGCACCAGTATCTTCCCCTGGCTCTGCACTTAGCTTCCGAATTCTTCCTCAGGAACCCCAATAAAGATGTGCGCCTTCTTGTTGCTTGTTGCCTAGCAGACATCTTCAGAATATATGCACCAGAGGCTCCCTATACTTCACATGACAAACTCAAGGTAGGATGTAAATACATATACACTGACCTTTAATGGATCAGATATCCTTATTGTGTTTGTAACCACTAGGGTTCAGAGTCAGAAATTACTTTGGTTGCTTATTAGTGGATTTTGAATAACACTAGAATTACCAGAGCCTACGAAAAAACTCGTAGATCCGTCCCACCTTAAATCGCTTCTTAAAACCGCTCTCACCTCTCCGCCAGCCTCCTTTGTCCTGTAAATGTGCCGATAAAAACAAACTGCAAGCAGCCGGCTATTCCATCCCCCCACCGACTCAGAACGTGCACGAACTTCTCCGAGCTCATGCCTCGATTATCTAGGAGTGAAGTGGAGTTTTAGAGTGGAAATAATAGATTGTTATTTGGAACACACGCATTTCATGTGTGTTCCGTTTCTACAGTAATCTGTGTAAACACAATGTTAAAACAGAAACTTTTTCATATTTTAGTAATAAATGTCACAAAATGTAGACATAAACTATAAAATGTGTGAAGCCTGACAGCCAAAGAGCAAATACACTTTCATAAAAGGTTCAAGACTTATACATCAGCTTCTATGGCGTACTGGTAAGATTTCGTCACTTAGAGCACAGCAGACTTGTTGTACTTCAAGAGATCCGAGTTCGAATCTCCGCTAGGGAGAAAATTTATTTATTTTTAACCTTCGCCGTTCTGCCTGCCTGAACTCCCTGTCTATCTATATAGTAATAACAGTAATTTTATAATTATATAGGAGCTTCCCTGTCTGCCTATCATATAGTGCCTTTCCTTCCTACCTATCTATATATCTATCCCCTTAGCTGTTTTTTATATATCTATTATACAATGCCTTCCCTGTTTATTTATATATCTAGTGCCTTCTCTGCCTGTCTATCTGTCTGATTGCATATAGCGCTGAACTTACTGCTCTGTATTATTCTGTCCTCTGCATGTCCTGGAGTACAAAAGAAACACCACCATACAGCAACATGTGCGAACTGGCAAGATCGGGGAAAAAACACGCGGTCACTGATTACAAACCGCAAGATGAATGAAAGAGACAATATATGTAAAAACATCATCGCACTAATGCAATATTATTTGAAAACAAACAGCGTCAGATCGGGTTTGAATATGCGCCCTATCTGACGCTGTTCGTTTTCAAATAATATTGCATGTACTGTGCGTTGAAACTGCGGCACTGAATAAGCAGACTCCTTCTGTAACAGCGTCAGCGTGTATTCAAACCCGATCTGATGCTCTTCTTTTTCAAATAATATTGCGTGTATTGAACTATTTTAGAATAAAAACATACATTTGATTTCAGTCAGTCTGCAAGAGCCAGTGTAAATGCATGATAATTATAAAGGTTAGCTTTTTTTTTTAATTCAGTTCCATTCTCTCAGTCGCGTCCACGATTCCCCCCCCCCATGTGACACTGCTTTTTTTCACATAAAGACGCGCTATAACTCAAATGTGATTTATTTGGAGACGCGATATAGCTCGAATGTGATTTATTTGGAGACGCGCTATACTCGAATGTTATTTGTATAGGGAAGAAAGTACAATGTCAGGTGCTCATTCAGTGTAATAGGAACCATAGCACAGAGAGATGTGTACACTGCAACAAGTACACATGTCGTGAATGTAGGAAGGGTGTGTGGGAATTGTTAATATTTGAATGTGATGATTTTATATAGCACGGATCGGAAATCAGCAGTTCTTAGCATTGCACCACGCAAGCGGTCGTATCAACCGCCTACTGTAAATTGCTTTATTTTTTCTTCACGTACACCAACATATGTTCCTGTGTTTGAGCGACACGGACATGCTCAAAAAAATAGACGTGTAATGCCACGAAAAGTGCACGCAGGCTCTTCAGTTCGCAAGCATTGGTACGAGAATGCAGTCACAAATACGCTGCAGAGCTATAGCGCATCTTTATGTGAAAACAGCATTCTCAATTGGGGGGGTGTAGGGAAGAATCCTGAACACGACTGAGAGAATGAAAAGTGAATAAAAAAAAATAACCTTTACAAGTATAATAAATTACAACGGCTGTTACACACTGAAATCAAATGTATATGTTTTTATTATAAAATAGTAAGTATAACAGCAGTTTACGTCTCAAAACTGAATCGCGCGGGATCGAACTCAAGACCTTTTGAACACTAGTCAGTGATTGATACCATTATGCTACCGTGGCAGCTGGAATAAGTATGTGTCAATGTGGCATGCTAAGGTGGCTTTTTTCTGCAGTTATATTTTTGAATAAAAGCATACTTGTTCTGTTATATTTGTACCTTTTGTAAATGTGTTTGATATTTGGACTTCAGGCTTCATACATTATATAGTTTATGCTTACATTTTGTCATTTACTACTCCAATATGAAAAACGTTTCTGTTTTAAAAATGTGTTTACACGGATTACTGTAGAAACAGAACATGCGTGTATTCCAAATAATGATCTATTATTTCCACTCTAAAATTCCACTTCACTCCCAGATAATCAAGGCATGAGCTGGGAGAAGTTTGTGCACGTTCTAAGTCGTTGGGGGGATGGAATAGCCGGCTACTTGCAGCTTTTCTTTTATCAGCGCTTTTAGATTAACAAAAGACGCTGGCGGAGAGGTGAGAACGGTTTTAAGAAGCGATTTAAGGTGGGACGGATCTACGAGTTTTTTCGTAGGCTCTGGTAATTCTAGTGTTAATGTGATGTGTTTGGAAATCCCTGTGTGTCTTTGCTTTACCTCTCTCTTTACCTTTAAGATAAATGCTGATGAAGCTTATACGGTGGTGCTTTATAGGAGCTATGCAATGACTTACTCTAAACAGGACAACAGTCTTTTCAGGATTAGACTCCCCTTTATGTATGAACCAATGCTCAAAGCATGCTTATTTTGAATCTTTAATCAGCATGAGTTGTCATAGAAATCCAAAAGGAAGTTTGTGTTCCAGATTAAACTTTTGTATAGACATTAATTGAGCCTATATTTAATTTGGGAGAAAAATGTAGCTTGACTGATTTGTGAACAAATTAAAGAGTACCTTTTAAGTAAGTAGCACACTTCAGAACTGATTTGGTTTGGTACTCAAATGAGAATTTTTTCAGTGATTTTTCAGTCATAGCTTTCATTTACATAATCTTAGTGAGTTCTAAGCAGTTGGCATTCAGCGGCTTTCTCTCATTGAGGCCAGTTACATAGGCTGACATACCGAGTGACTGAGTCCAACTGTTCCAGAACATGCTCACTCGGAGGGCTGGGCTTTGTGTGCATGAGAGCTGGCAACCAAAATATGCTTATCCTGAAGTATAATGCATATAATGCAGCAGCGAGGAATAAGGAACACAAGAACACAGATGTTTTAGACATCACAAACAGAAGAGAAGCTCATTTATTTCATGTTTTATGCACCATGACAGAATTGAAAAAAGAAAAAAAAAGTTAAGACTTTGACTGATCTTGCAATACCTATACTTTATAATGCAACCGGCTCTGTTAGGCAGCAAATTATTGGCTGTAACAAAATAGGGCACGCATGACTGTGCTGAAATGTCAGCACACAGTTGCTTGCTTTGGTATGCCCAGTGATTTCAGTCATATAAATTGACATGGTCTGGCTATGAGATCAGCAAGTACAGTTGACAAGTTTGATATACCCAACAACTGTGACATTGGCTTTAGTTGAAATCTTGAGTTGGGAAATTTCTTAGACTGTTGAGGGATCTTCTGTAAATATTTCAGTTAAGGCGACTATGCTGTCTCTACTCTTCGTTCTGTGAGTGTGTTTTCTTTTTCCCTCCTCTATTTCTGTGTATTAAAGTTCGATTTCTTAAAATTCATATTCAACTTCATATTCATAAATTGATACAGTACATTGTTAATGTAACTGGTTGTGACAATATTTTTTGGTTGCAGTTTTAGTTAAGCATTTTAACATTGTCAGTCACTTAAAAATGTATACATTTAAGCTTGAGTAGAGATCTCTCTAGGCAAATTGTATTACTTTGTGTGTGTGTGTGTGTGTGTGTTTGTTTCAGTTTCAGAGCTACTGCTTCAAATCCCAACTTCATCATTCACAGTTGGTGTGAGGTTTGTGCACTCTTCATGCGTTTGTGTTGCCTTTCTCCTGGAATTTTAATTTCCTTCCAAATCACATAGACGTGTTGAGTAACTCGAGATTGACACTGTTGTTTTGTGTCCTACATTGGACAAGGTTATGTCCTGCTTTTGGCATTTTTGCACTTGGATAAGGTTAGGTGCTATCTGCAATTGAATAAGCAGGATCAGAAAATTGTTGAATGTATAATGAATGTTTGTACATTTTATTTATCAGCAGACATCCATCAAGTTTTCTACCCTTAATACATTGTCTCATGTAATTTTTTTCACATTTCATATTTGTACTGCAAAAGGTAAGGATTTTTTTTGTTGTGTATCAGAAAAAAATATAAACACTTTTGAAATGTTTATTCCTTGAATGCCACACGATATGTCTAATAATTTTTATTGACTTTCTCCATAGGACATTTTTCTCTTCATTACAAGGCAGTTGAAGGGCTTAGAAGATACTAAAAGTCCGCAGTTCAATAGATATTTTTACTTGTTAGAGGTGAGAATTTTAATTTTTCTTTTGCCATCCAAAAGCTAGTGCAAATCATTTACTAGAGCTGCAACAACTAATGAACAATAATTGATTATTAATAGCATTGACAACGATCATTTTCATCGATTAGCTGATTACGGCAATAGGCTTAAAATGATGTGGTGCGCAATTGTGTCACTATTTCTCTCGGTTGTAAATGCATTTGAAAAAAGGCAAATGAGTAAGCAAGTGGCGGAAAAGACACTGTGACCCACGACTTTCAAAGTTTGTGAACACTTTTCTTTGAATGCAGGGAAAACAAAAGTTGTAGGTCTGACTTAGTATAGCACGCACATTGGAGATGCACAAACATTTGAACAAGGAACATACCATTACAGGCTCTGTGGAGGGGAAGACTTGCTGTTATCCCAGTAAACTGAATGTTCTTTAGCACTGTGTGATACAGGTATACTGTATGAACACAATGTTTGCTAGACATAATGATGTGACTTTCAGTTTAAAAGGAGGAATAGTTGAAGTCATGGTCCAGCTCTCTATGATGCACTAGCAATTAAAACAGTAGCAGTGAATCAAACAGCACATCAACCGCGACTGAAAGGTGAATCTGTCATTCTGAGTCAAAAGGTAGGAGCCGGGTGAAAAAGCAAAAGTTCCAGACTAGTTAGCTATCAGACTTCAACTGCCTTTTATACAGTCTGAAGGAAGACACGATAATGTGCAAGTGCTGCTGCAGCAATGCTAGTTTAGCTGGTAAAACAGATTTTGTGGCAGGATTACACAGTTTCAAACTGAAAATCTAACAACAAACTTCCGATAGCAAATGACATGTGGCAGGCTGCGACAGTGTGTTGGCTGAAAGCAAATGTACCATAGAATCTGCAGTGGCAAAAGGTTTCCAGACACAAAGATGAATGGTGGTGCAAAAAGAAATAAACTCTGTTATAATAAACTCGGCACATTACATAGCAAAGGAAGAACGTAATTTCACACAAATGAAACTACTTGCTTAGTTGCCAAAGGAAAACAGTCATAGACATTTCCTCAGTGTATGATGACTAATTTCAAACATTACTGCAGATTTAAAAAATAATAATTGTCATGAAGGTGCAACACATGTGCCAGTAAAACTTGTCTTCACAGACACTGGGGGGAAAAAAACTTAAATTACATGTTTAATGCTGTATGTTTCAGTGTGATTCTGAATACAGAAGCCAGATTGCGAGTTTAGTTCATTTATTGAAAACTGCTGTGTTTTTAAGGAAAGTGGGTTTGTGTGTGTGCATTGCACGACCAGAGTCAGGAGTGCTGCTAAGTGTTTTATTTCTATTTATTACTATTTATTTTTAATCTATTTATATAAATGCTGTATAAACATCTATATTTTGTTTAAAATATCTACAGGTAGCTTATTTAAAAAAAATACATTTCTAAAAATTTTATACAAATCTGTTTATTTGGTGAAAAGTTCCATTTTATGAACTTTGTGTTTAATTGCAAATGAATTTTTATTGCAATCCAATTAATCGACCAAATGATCGTAAGTTTAATCGATTATCAAAATACTTGTTAGTTGTGGCCCTAATATTTTCTCATTATGTAATCCTGTTCATAGCTGAAAGTATATGAAAGACTGATATTCTAGCTGCATCTTTAAATAGTTTTGGGAATTCCCCAGCACAGTGGTTATATTATATTATATTATATTATAATTATATAATTATATTATATTTAAATATTGCAATATTTAAAAATAGAAAAAAAACATCCACAGTTCTATGTCAACTACTAATTGAGATTAGAGTATTATTTAAAATATACATTCAAATGCTGTTTAAAAATTATAGGGTCTACATACTGTGCATGTACTTTACTCTGAGATACATACATATTATTAAAATTATGTTTTTACAATAAACTAACATCAACATCACAGGTTAAGTTTATTTAACAAACAGAGAACTTTGAATTGGTTTTAATTTCTAATTAACATGACAATATGGACAACCCCACAATGTTTCATACTACATCCAGAGTAATGTGGTGCTAACTAGAGAGATTTAAGATTTCAATGGCATTTTAAATATTCAATTTAGATAGTTTGTCCGGGTACTTGAATATTGCATTATTGATATCAAGATATTTCTTTCCCAATAAATTGTGAAAAATAATCAACTGAACCAATTAACAGAGCCTTGTTTGTCAGCGTTGCCTCATCCTTGCTAACTGTATCAGGTGTCATTGTTCCTCCTACTAATTTTCAGAAACACGTTGTCAAGGGAGAGAGTTTAGTAGGCCACTTAAGGATTTTAAGAAACAATGTGTTCTGGCACCTCTCTTACTGAATTGAACACCCACCAGTATTTTTATTTCATATGAATTTCACAGAACACATTACACAAGGCACATTATCTCTCAGTATTTTCACTGTGATACAAGTCATTAGACAAATTTATGCATAGCATGTATTCTTCTTTTCACTGTTAACACAACACAAAAAAGGTCATTAATCCTACATAACACTGAAATTTATGAAGCAGGATATTTGCCTGTTTGTGTAGAAGCATTACCCTTAGTTTTTTGGTAGCAAAACTGGACATACCTGCAATCTGTCTTGCAGTTTCCTTGCTCGTTCAATTTTTTTTTGACGTTTGTAGTTTTTAGCTCTTTTTACTATTTCAATGCTACATTTAGGGCATTTGTGAACAAAGTATAGTCAATAATAATGACAGCGGTAATCTGGAAATTTCATGTGTTAACTTATAGTGTAATTGCTAGTTTATCATTTTGGTGCTGTGAGAAGTGATTTTTACTCAAATGTGAATTTTCACTATTTGAATATATATTGATTATATTGAATGTCTACTGTCCTTGTTAATTGTTAGGTTTTGCCTTTAGCTTTCTTCGAAAGCATTTTAGTTAAAGCCTTTGATCTATGACCAGTCCCACTGCCTGCTACTTTAGCACAATGACAGGTATTGACAAGAGAACCAGTTGGCACAGCCAGCAGTGTTACCAGATTACCTCTTTTTTTCCACTGTCAGTTTTGTTAATACAGGCAAATACCATAAATTAATAATAATTAAGAGTACTGCATTTTGGCAAAGGTTGAAAAGAAGAGTAATAGTTAAGACTTGCTGTATTCTAGTTTGTCGATAAAGGCAGGGATAAACAGGGAGCCAAAGGGAATTGATCAGGGAAAAGATTGACACCAATCCCATTGGTGGTACAATCTGATGAAAGTGAAATCACTCAACTCGCCCAACATATGGCACAAAAATCCAGTTTCAGAAGTAAAATCAAAAGAAAAGAAGCCAGAATATAATAAAGGGTATTGGTCAAAGAGCCATGTTCTGTGGAGGTCCCTGTCAAAATTAAGATGATTCTAATGTATTATTCTAAACAACAAATTTACTTTTTTCCATATGTATTGTATCTGTTGAAGATGAACAGCCAATGCATGCAATCAGAGTATTAATAGAAAGGCAATGTAGCACCAGTGTCATCCAGTGAGCAGGTCTCATTTAGCCAAAAATAGTCAAAGAATCACTGGACCAGTAGATTTGTATTTAAAACATAAAGCATGAATATTTCCAGGTAAATCTTTCAAAATATTGCATTGTCAGACCTATTACTTGCACATTCATGATCTAAGAATGACAGACTTGGGTACTGGTGAATTGAGGGCTTGTTCAATTTATGGAAGTTTGTTTCAAGGGTAGTTGCTTTAAAATGCCATGGAATTGTATGTATGTTTAAACAAGGGAGCTACATCCTTTCAAACCAAAGAGAATATTTGTTTAACTTTGATGGTACCGTGCACTGCAGTTCACTGTATGTTTTTTAGCCCATACTTAAAGGAATTTGAACTTTATCCAGTTTGCTTGTTAGTGCAAAGATGTATGGGGTTTCTTTGTGCTCACACAGTAGAAGTTACAATTTAATCAGTATTTTTTTCATGGCATTTATACAACATGCCACAGAAAGTACTTAATGCTAATTGAGTATAACTTTGGTTTTTTGATAGTCTCCAACTTTGTCTCTCAGTTATAAAAAGAAATCCTTTCCTGGAAAGCAAAAACAAGGCTACAATACGTGATATTCTCGGAAGACATTTAAAAGACCCGCAAGACGAAAGAGACTTGCCACAGTGCGTCTCATGGCTCCAGGGCTGTAAGTGCATATAAAGTGTATAAGGTCAATACGGTAGAAATGAAACATCGACGAATAAACGAAGAAGAAAGAAAAACACGGAGAAAAGAGACCCATGGCCACAGAGCATCTCGCCAGGGAGCTTAAACATGAGACTTTGTGCCAGGACCGTCTCGCGATGACGTGGAATATGAGTTTCTTGCAAGACATGCCCTACATACAATCAATATCAAATAAACCAAGAGGCAGCAAAACATTCAGTCATCTAAAGGATTTGAGCACACACAGATTCAGGGCTCTCAGCACATATAAAGCGTATAAGGACAATACATTATAAATGAAATGTCGACATCTAAGCGCAGAAGAAAGCATCACGGAGAAAAGAGACCCAAAAGCGTTGGAAAGAACAAAGAGCAAAAAAGAATAATCGAGGTGCAAATTCAGAAAATAAGGAAAGTAATTATCAGCCCGGAACAAGTGGAATTTGAAAACAAAGCACGTCCAATCTGGCTTGGAATTAAGACAGAGTAAAAGACTAAAACTAGAACTTCATAAAGACGTTTACAAACATTGGCGTTAAACACATGCAGAGCAGGTTAGAGATTATGAAAGCAGTAAAATTAGAAAGGCTAAAAAAAAAGGTGCTATACATGTGGAGAAAGTTAAAGAATATGAAAGTAGGAAAATTAGAAAATATAAAAAAAGAAAGTAAAGATCGCAGTAGCCCAAACAAACTGCCTCATTTAACTATGCACCAGTCTAACTTTGAAATTCCAAACAGAGAAACCTATCCTGAATTATGGTACAAAGTCATTAAACACAAGTCTCATGGACCTCATTAAAAAGATTCAGCATCTTAAAAGTGTGTTTGGAAAACCAAACATGGGGGTTGGCAAGCGAAGCATGCAGGGGGCAGTGTGTTTTTTTTTTTTTTTTTTTTTTTTCCCTTTGTTTTTTAAATGGTTCTTCCTCTCTTTCCTGAGTGTATTGACTATATAGGCCCTTAAACAGTGTGACTGATTACTGCAAAATTTTGTAAACACTTGTAATTTTAATATATAAAAAATATTAGACTAGACAAACAGAAGTTTTATCATGGCTGAGAAGAACAAATAGTTTAGGTTATTTGAGTGCTAAATACTATTTGAAGTTTGTGATAACAAAAACAAACATTATAAATAACTAGATTATTTCATTTTATTGGCCTCTTATTTTTATTTCTATCTTCAGATAATTGGGCTTTTAATAAAAGTTATTATGTTTCTCCAAATTTTGATTGTTTGTTTTATTTTCTGTACAGAATTTAGCTTGGGTAAAGTCTTACAACATTTGTTTTGAATTGGAAGACTGCAATGAGATTTTTATTCAGCTGTTTAAGACCCTTTTCTCTGTCATCAAGTAAGTTTTTACTGTTTTGTTAAGTATGTTTAATTTCTATAAAAACTTGTGTTGATGGTTTTTTTCCTATCAGAATTTAAGGGGCCTTGTATTTGCTGCTATTTTTAGAGGCATCACAGTTTTACTTTTTAAAGCCTTGGACTTTCTTGCTTTGACAAGTTTTGTTCATCACCCATGGTCTCCTTTGTATATGGTGTGGGTGAGTTCACAATGTTCAAGATTTTTTTCCTGAATTTTAACTCATTATAGGAACTTATACAATAGTTGGTGACTGCCTGAATAGATGATACCAGTCAAATGTGAGGTTTTAAAAAATTACATTCTCAGTTAGTAATCTGGTAATTCACAATGTATTTACATAACTGCTGAAAAAAAAAAAAGTATATGTGTTTATGAAAAGGTTTGCTTTCAATGGTGATTAAAATATCTGTAATACTGTTAAGCATAATTGTTTAGTAAATGGTGAAGGCAGGATGCTTTAAAGTCATTTTTTTGTCAGTATGCGCTATAAAATGGATTTTTGGCGCCTCTACTAGGAAAATGTTTAAAACAGTTATGTTCTGGCTAAGACATTTGAGACTCGATTTATGGTTTCTTGTCATGTCTTCTCACAACAGAACATTTACAATAGCAAAGTGTTCATTTTTATATATTTCCCCCTATTTTTTTGTTCCATCAATTTCAGTAGGCAAGTCAAGGTAATCATTGAACGCAATGTATGATGAGCAGTGGAATCTTAGTCTTTGGAAAGTATGTTAATGCTTTTGGTGATTGTACATTCTTGACAAAACTAACTTGATCTGTTTTTATTTGTCACAGCAACAGTCACAACCAGAAGGTGCAAATGCACATGTTGGATTTGATGAGTTCTATCATCACAGAAGGAGATGGAGTGACTCAGGAACTTCTGGATTCCATTCTTATCAACCTCATCCCTGCTCATAAGGTTAGGTCTAATTTTGTTGCATGTGCCGTTTTAATTTTACATAATAGGTTTTCATGTGTTACTGCAGTTTATATCTGTAAACTAGGAGGACTTTTAAAATGTTAAATTCACTCGAGTTTTTAGTTTACTGTTTATATGAAATCTAAACTGTATAAATATGATTTGAAAAAATATTTGGTAATTAAGCAGCCAATTATCACAAATTAATGATACCATTCATTCATTATATTATTAATGTATACTACAATTGTTTTCTTATGTGGTCAACAGGTTATCATACCTCATTTGTGTTATAGCAGCACAGACTGATAGCTGAGAAACATTTTAAATGTTTTCATGTATAACATAATCCACATAGTTAACCAGTCGTATGATAAAACTGCAAAACACAAGCCAGCTTTGCTCAAATATTGTTAACACTAGAATTACCAAAGCTTACGAAAAAACTCATAAATCTGGCCCACCTTAAATCCGCTCGCACCTCTCCGTCAGCCTCTTTTGTCTTGTAAATATGTCTATATGCCCAAGCAGCAAACAGCCTGCTATACCATCCCCACCACCACTGCAGAAACTGGAAAAACCTTTTCCCGCTCAAGCCTTGTTTATCAGGGTGTGGTAGTACCTAGAGCTGTATAGGCTAAAAATATTTTATTTGGCACACATGCATTTCATGTCTGTTCCATGTCTACAAAGATCTGTGTAAGTGTAGCATGACAGAAATGTTGAACACATACCTAAAAGACAAACTTTTTCCATGTTTTACTATCAACGACAAAATTTTGACGTGAAGTCCAAATATCAAATAAGCACTTTCACAAAAGGTACAAATAGAACAAGTGCGCTTTTATTGAAGACCTGTAACCAGAGAAAAAGAAATCGGGTTAGTGTACGTCTTTGTAGCGACTGCTTTGGTAGTACAGCAGTAAGAGCGGCAGACTCCTATTCAAAAGGTTATGGATTCGAGTCTTCAGGTGTCCCAGAATAAACATTTTGAGTAGTGAGCTGCTCTTATTGTTACTGTTATACAGTAAAAACAAACATTTCATTTGAGTCTGTAACAGCCGGTGTAAATGTATGGTACTTATAAAGGTTAGCATTTTTTTTATTCAGTTTTATTCTCTGCCGTGTTAACACTCTCTCCCCGATCTGACACTGCTGTTTTCAAGTAAAGGTAAGCTATAACAGAGGTGAACTCAGATCGGAGAAAGAGAACAGAAGCCCTCTCCACAAGAAATGTCCAGTCACATATAAGAACAACGCAGCTGCACCAGCATAAAAGCGAAAGATGGCACTGTTTTGATGCAGAACGAGGTCCAGCATCACCCTGCCAGTAAGTCTGCCCCACACCTGTGCTTCAACGAAACAGCACGGCTTACAGAGCTCGTCAACTTATCGTGCAACTCCTTTTTGTGATAAAAACGGTGCCATCTTTCGCCTTTACACTTGGTGCAGCTGTGTTCTTATATGTGACTGAACGTTTCTTGCGGAGAGAGCTTCTGTTCTCTTTCTCCTTTCTGAGTTCACCTCTCTTATAGCTCATCTTTATTTGAAAACAGCAGTGTCAGATCAGGGCGAGCGTGAACGCGACTGAGAGAATAAAACTGAATAAAAAAAAAGAGCTAAACTTTAAAAGTACCATACATTTACACCGGCTGTTACAGACTCAAATCAAATGTGTGTTTTTATTGTATAATAATAATAAGAGCAACTCATCATTCAAAATGTTTATTCTGGGACACGTGATGACTTGATCCCATGACCTTCTGAATAGGAGTCAGCAGTTCTTACCGCTGTACTACCAAACAAATCACGACAACAAGCCACACTAACCCGATTACTTTTTCTTCGGTTATAGTCTTGAATAAAAGCGCAGTTCTGTTATACTTGTAACTTTTGTAAAAGTGCTTATTTGATATTTGGACTTCACACATTAAACATGTCAAAATTTTGTCGTTAGTACTAAAACATGAAAAAAGTTTGCTTTTTAAGTATGTGTTCAAAATTTCTGTCATGCTACACTTACATAGATCTTTGTAGACATGGAACACACATGAACTGCATGTGTTCCAAATAATGGTATATTTTTTTAGACTATACAGCTCCAGGTACCTGACTCCCTGATAAACAAGGCTTAAGCTGGGAGAGGTTTTTGCAGTTTCTGCAGCGGTGGGAGGGATGGTGTAGCAGACTGCTTGCTGCTTGGGCTTATAGACATATTTATAAGACAAAAGTCGCTAAATGGACAGGTGCAAGCAGATTTAAGGTGGGCCGGATTTATGAGTTTTTTTCGTAAGCTTTGGTAATTCTAGTGTTAAACATTCTTCTGGAAAAATCTGCACATCATGAATGGGAAACCCAAGAAACATGGGATTGACTTTTTGAATTGAAGATCCTCCTCTCCCCCTCTTTCATTAGTCAAGGGTCTTCAGCTAAAAAAGGCAGTCCCAAGGGGACTTGTCTCCTGTTGAGCATAGTGTATGATGTGTACATTGTCCTGTATGAAGAGATTCGAGTACATCTATGAATAAAAGATTGTTCATTAGTGTATCAGTGCTAGCGCCTAGAATCAAGTTTAAAATACCAAGTCCGTCTTCTGTGCCATTTGTTCATTCCCTGAAGAAGTTTAGTATTGAGCCAAAAGCAGAACACATACACAGCTGAAGTGATACAGAGGAATGTATAC
>JANRMT010062808.1:52581260-52594638 GCA_026402145.1 Polypterus bichir lapradei
ACTTGGTTCAACATTACTTGGCAACAGGGAAAGTGGGGCAAGTTGCACTGGTGCATTTGTGTCTCCCATAAAAGAAGCTTCACTTGAAATCACTTTGTGATTTTGCACGGGTAAAAACGTCTGCTGAAGTGTCAGATTCTTCTTTAACTCTTCTGCTTTCTGTATCTTGTGCATTGCATTCAGGTCTTTCAGGTTATCTTGATGTTTTGTCTCATAGTGCCATCTTAGATTAAATTCTGTAATTACACCCACATTTGCTCCAGAAATGAGACACACGGGTTTACCGGCAATGTCAGTAAACATATACAAAGCCTCCCATCGGTTTTTAAAGGCTCTATGTTCAGAATCACCTTTTCTCTTCGGCATCGTGTGGGCTAGCTTCACAATAACTTGCAGCATCATAAGCTAGACTTGATTAATGCGGTAAGTGTTCGGCAAGGCAGCTGAAGCGCTGCATTATGGGATCTGTAGTTTATTGTGTTACCAGCGCTTCATATCCCCGGGCCATTAATAACAATAATACAGTATATAAAATGATCTCACGGGCCGGATATAATTACACGCCGGGCCGGATGTGGCCTGCGGCCCTTGATTTTGACACATATGAACTAAATAGAACTTGAAAAGATATATTTTTTCAAATGTGATCGCGCAATTCAGATAGAGTTGACGCGCACTACAGCCTGCATGCCTCAATAAGTCATCCTCCCCTCGCTCTTACTTTTTTACCGTTCATCTAATGAATACACTGAGTATGGCTTTACCAAAACAATCATTGATGGCAAATAAAGTATCCATTATTCGAGTATGTAGATCAGGGTATATATATATACATATATATATACCCGCGTATCGCAGCGGAGAAGTAGTGTGTTAAAGCAGCTATGAAAAAGAAAAGGGAACATTTTAAAATAACGTAGCATGACTGTCAATATACAGTAATTGTTTTGTGAGTTTTACTGAGTGTTGCTGTCATCAAGGATTTGATTATCATTATTTCTTTCAATCAGGTTCGTATTTGTAGGATGTGTTGTGTTCAAGTCACATTCCGCGTTTGTCAATCGTAAAGATGACAGGTTTCATTCATCGATTCGTTTCTTACTGCATCAATAAACAGCTCATCTTCTTCTTTATCTGAGACCTGACACACTGCATGCACGGGTTTTTATTTTTTACACTGTCTTCCTTTAGCGGGACATTGACTTTTTCCACCGTGTGCTTTGTTTCCGCGTTAGCTGCATTTATGAATATGCTTGTATGTATCAGACGCTTCATATTTTTTTTGCTGCCTTTTCAATTGTGTAATTCGGTTTTTGTTCAGCGCTCTTTGGAACTGTTGCTTTTTGTCTGTGCACTGCGTCAGTTCACGTGAGCCACTCGGTGTACATGCATCGAAGTTTCCCAGCTGTTCTGGTGCCATGTCCATGGCTGTATGTAATGTTACCGAAGTCCCGGCACTTAAAACTTTCTCTCGCAGTTTCGCTGAGTTTGTGCCAAACACCACCCTGACCATCTCATCTTCCTCTGCATATGCACAGTCCTTCACCCGTGAATATTTACCCGTGGCAGTGTTTCTATTGGATTGCCACTGACGGACGGCCTTATATGGGCAGGCACTAAATTACAAACTCCAGCGGCAGCCTGTCTATGAACTTAATTTAAAGTTTAGGTTTACATCGTGCTTTGTTTCTGAAGTAGCAGAACTCATGAATATGGTTGTATATGTCACTCGCTCGCTTCTTATTGTTTCGCTGCCTTCTCAATTATATAATGCATGTTTTCTTCAGCGCTTTTTGGGCCTCTTCCTGGTTTTCTACGTACTGCGTGATTACGTGGGAGGTGTGATGATGTCACACGAAACTCCGCCCCCACGGGTTTCAAGCTCATCTCCATTACAGTAAATAGAGAAAAACAGCTTCCAGTTATGACCATTACGCGTAGAATTTCGAAATGAAACCCGCCCAACTTTTGTAAGGAAGCTGTAAGGAATAAGCCTGCCAAATTTCAGCCTTCCACCTACACGGGAAGTTGGAGAGTGAGTGAGTCAGTGAGGGCTTTGCCGTTCATTAGTATATGTATATATATATATATATATATATATATATATAATATTATATATACACACACACACATAATAAATATATATAGTGAGCCAGTAAACAACTGGGGAAAAACAATTTTCTGGTTAGAAGGCAAAATGACAAAAAATACAAAAATATACTTTGGTTGCATCAGTTACTTTTTGTTTTTATGACTCTCTTCCTCTTATCCTGTCTTCATCTACACAGTTCCTCTCATCTCCCTGGCCTTAGACTGCCATTATTTTGCCATCAGTCCCTTATATGTTTAGGTGACTGAAACTTCTTTGTTCACCAGTCAGAGGACTATGTGTAGGGACAGAATTTTGCATTTTCTTTGAAAGATTAAGAATTCACTGTGAAGTTAACATATTTAGACTTTGCTTGTTGCATACTACAGTATTTCCTTGTGGATTGAATCATTACAATTCAAAACTGATTCCCACTTTAGCTGTTGCTGAATGTGTAGTTTAGTATCCTACAGCAGAAGTCCATTTATTTTAAAGTGTACACCTCAGTAGATGATGGCACTGAAGCTACCTTTTCATCTAAGGATTTCCTCCTTATTTTCTGAATAGGCCAAGTGGTTGGGTATCATCATAGTTTACTTATCAATGAAATAATGTACATTAATCATGACTTCATTTTATAGTTAGTATGTTACTCTGCAATTTGTGTTCGTCCTTAGTTCAGTGATTTTAAACATTTAGATTGTATTATTCTGGTTATTACCCATTCCATTATGTTAGCTAATAAATGCTCATTTTGTACTAAATTTTTTTTTTTTTTTTTTTTTTTTATTGCTTGTATCACTTACCTTGGTGTCCTCCCACCATGAAAGAAATGGCAGCCTTGCAACAACTCCATGCCAGTAATGACATTTATAGCCAAAATTGCTCAATGGTAAAATGCTAAGGGGTACTTGGAGCAAAACAACTATACATTTAATTCATGTTGCTTAATAGGGGAAAAATTTAATTCATTTATTTAGTTCAAATGCTGTGAATGTAGAATTACATTTTTAAAACAAGTGGTCACTTGAAAATGATACACAGGTGAGCCAAAACAATGTGATCACCTGCCTAATATGCTGCTGCTCCCCTGTGTGCTGCCAGAACAGCTTTGACCCGAAGGAACATAATCTAAAAGACCTCTCATGGTTCCCATAAATTGCAAGGTGGAATTGACCTTTTGATTTGATGAGTCTTGGCATCCCAACATCCTGTTGGTGGTAGATAGTTTTTCCCTCTTCGAACCACTGTCAGTAGGTACTGACCACAGCTGATTGTGATCAGCCCACAAGCCTTGCCATTTTGGAAATGGTCTATCCCAATTTTCTTACCTTTAGAATTTCTCTCACCAAAGTCTTTACACCTTCCCTTCTGTATATCTTCAACATATCAACTACAAGTTACCTAATGTCCGCTTACCATCTGATGTACCTCTGACTACTTTACAACCAATCCCATATGAAATGAATGATGTAATGTTTTGGCTCATTAACTTATGTGGCTATCCTGTTTTTCTCTGTAAATAATTATTATACTGTATGTTTTCATAGTGTCCTTTAATTCCTTACTTTCCATTAAGTATTTTTGAAGCTGCTCAGTTGTCAATAATACTATATAAACTAAATTCAAAGAACATTATACTTTGATTACTTTAACAGCTGAGATTTTAACACTTAGCTAGTAGATACAAGTTGCTTTCTTTCATTTTTATATCTAAGAAGGAAAGAAAATATATTTTTAAACACTTTTACTAAATCTTGTTTTTCCACACATTCCTTTCTGGAATAGGTTGCTAGTGGAGAAGATCTTTGCTCAGTATATGGTGCCTCATAATCTAGAAACCCAGGAAAAAATGAAGTGTCTGTATTACTTGTATGCCAGCCTGGATCCTAATGCAGTAAAGTAAGAATTTGTTTTATCATTATTTATACTTTTGTTATGAGTACTGGAAAGTATATTGGTGGTAGATACTTTTACGTAATTTCTAGACATGTTTATTGTACTAAGATATTTTTTTGTATTCGTCAGAGCTCTAAATGAAATGTGGAAGTGCCAGAACATGTTAAGAAGTCATGTACGAGAGCTTCTGGACTTGCATAAACAACCCACTGTAAGCATGCTTTTATTTTCGATCTGAATAGTATGGATGTCACAAGAACCGATTTATTTATTTTTTCCAGTACCAAGTCAGTATTAAAATGCCAAAAATTAACATTAATCGATTTTTTTACAGCATTGGTACCACACTGATAAATGACTAAGTAGACTTATTACTTGGGAAGGCACAATAATACTTGATAAAAAATGTGAGTCAAAACTATACATGTAAAATGCCTATCAGTGCTCCTGCACCACCTTAACACATCTTCAAAAGAAAAAGGCAGAAGTCATGTTTAGAAATGAACATTTCAGTGCATGATTACTGTAATTATGCTTATCTTTTAATAAGAAAAAAAGTCAAACCACTCATTATGGGGTTAGCTCAGAAATAGATTTGTATGTGCTGTGAGAGCACATGATGTCACAGATTAGATGTGAGTTGTAATCGTGCAACTTGGTGCTTCAAAGCATGTCTCATTAGTACTACACTATGTACTGTATTAACAGAACAGCGTTGCACCATCACAGATATGCATATTTAGGAATACTGGCCAAAGAGCATACTTTTTTTTTTTTTTTTTGGGTGTGGGGGAAGGCGTCACTCCTGAAAGATGTTGTGAAGGCATAACCAGTGTTATGTCATATTATGTCATATGTGGTACATTGGCGAATGTAATACTGTCTCTTGGATAAAATTGATTACAACTAACACCAGTACAGTAAATGTTCTAATTCTGGATTTCTACACTAGCTAAGCAGTAACAAAAGTCTGATTACTCATGTTGCTCTGAAATCAGAACAAGCTCTGTATTTGGAAAATTTCTTGAATAATGGATTAATGTAAAACTAACCCACCACAAAAATATTTTAAAAACTGTACTTAATGTGAAATAATCATGAAATAACTTTATTTGCATGTTCCTTGTGTCAGTGCATGTCAACATCATTAAAAATTGGTTTTGACTTGTATTTATTTAATTTCTGTGTGAATACCTGTATTTCCTGATTGAAGGACACCAGCCAAATGACAGTATATTTAAGTTGTTGATCTTTTGGCAAGCTGGTGACCCAATTCTTCTCCAATTGGCTGCTATCAGATTTTTATGGGAATGCAGCTTTCTGCACCCCAGACCCTCCTACATTTATTTGCACCGAATTAGTATTGTTTTAGATTTTTTTTTATCTAAAGTGAATGGGCAATTGTCAATGCACTACTTCATGTTCATGTCAATGGTTCACAGTTCACACCTGCCTTTAATGTAACTCCAAATGAGCAAGTGTGACTTTAGAGAGAAGGCATCTTCAAGTGAAACACCCCTTCCTATATATACTGTTCACTTGAAGACAAAAAGAAGATAAAGGAGCTTGGACCAGACCAACCTGACTTAAGAATTCAGCAGCAGGCCAAGTGATCAAGGATGAATGTACACATGGACTTTTTCCGTTAAGACCTGTCTGAGAAGGATAGGTTTCCCTTGAGAATCTGGCATCAAAGCAGTTCTGCGATAGTCATGTTAGAGCATTTTGGGTCTCCTCGCTGGTACACTCCATCTGCCCTGGGTGTGTGGTTACTAGCCAGCCTCATAGGGCAGTGGGCATGCAAGTTGCCTCTGAGGCAGAGTGGTGCGGGCAAGGGGCAAAGCACCTTGTAGGTGCTACCAAAGTGCTCACTAAGTGCCATGCCTGCAAACACTGATCTCAGAGCTCCTTTTTACCAGTTTCTCCATTAGTCCCACACCTTCAGACAGCTTTGCAAGTGTATGAGATATACTGTATATGAGTTTCTGGTTAATAAGATGATGGTGTGCCTTGGGATGTTATTAGGTTAAAAAATTGTGCCACTACAGAAAGTTATTGGAAGATTACAGAGGAAAGGTGAAGACATTATGCTGCGGGTTTTGGCAGAATGGAGAACAGGGCAATTTAGAAACAGGTGTAGTTTTAAAATTTGGGTGGCAGGTACACCTGTTCCTTTCCAAATCTATAGGGTAAGGTATGCGTAAAATAGGGACCGTGAATATCATGGACTGGCATTTTGAAGCACAGTAGAAATGGGAAAGCTGGCATCAGATTGGGCAGCATAGTGGAAAGGGTATAATAGATTTTATTCTGGATTTGTCCAATGTGTCTGGCACTGGATAGGCCAAGATGTGCATTGACACCATGATGAGGATCATAAGAGCATTTTGAATGACCAAGCACTATATAATGGATAGGTATGAAAGGCACTACAGTATATAATAAGCTGCTTCAGTTCTTCCAACCAACCTCTAAGTTGAGTATTGGTGTACTGTGCTGGTAAAAATTTAGTAAAATGTACCTCAGATTTAAAAAAAAAAAAAAAAAAGCAGTGTGACACTTTATTGTGGTACTGTACACTGTACTAAAGCCAACCACATATTGAGTGTATTGTACTTCCAGTACTTTATTGTACTGAAAACTCTCTCTGAGCTCAGTGGATGATGCTGTGTCGTCATAGAAGATGTATGTCCTACCAGGAGAGACATGCTGAAACCGAGAGTATACATTGTCACATTGTCTAATGATAATCATTGACTTTGCTTTCAGTGGGGAGAAATATAGTTTAAAAAAAAAAAAAAAAATTATGGTACATCTCATTGTTAGAACCATGCAAGGTTCTGTTTGTAGAAAATATGAGATTGATTAATACCGCAGTAATGCATCTGTTTACTGGTTAATGGTCCATTAGTCATCCTGTGCTCACCGCTTTGTGCACATGTATGCATTACCAGGTGTAATAAGTATTTTTTGTACCCCACAGTCCACATAGGAAACCTGTGTCTGTATACTGCAATATTATCTTGAATGGGAAATGCCTTCAGACACTCTAGATTGAAATTTGTGTTGATCTCTATTAGGCTTGCCAAAATGTTTCTCCTTATACCTTCAAATAATGTATGAACAATAGGAATAATATTTACTTGTAATTGACCAGTCCTCCAATAAGGGTTTTTTTTTTTCCCTCTCTCTCTCCCCACCCCTCTCTTTCTTCTATGAGCACAGTCCATTAGACATGGTTCAAATTAACACTAGAATTACCAGAGCCTACGAAAAAACTCGTAAATCCGTCCCACCTTAAATCGCTTCTTAAATCCCTTCACACCTCTCCGCCAGCGTCCTTTGTCCTCTAAATGTGCTGATAAAGAGAAGCTAGAAGCAGCCGGCTATTCCATCTCCCCACCAAGTTAGAATGTGCACGAACTTCTCCCAGCTCATGCCTTGATTGAGTATCTGGGAGTGAAGTGGAGTTTTAGAGTGGAAATAATAGATCGTTATTTGGAACACACGCATTTAGAAACTGTTCCGTTTCTACAGTAATCTGTGTAAACACATTGTTAAAACAGAAACTTTTTTATATTCTAGTAGTAGATGACAAAATGTAGGCATAAACTATATAATGTATGAAGCCTGAAGTCCAAATATCAAAGAAACATTTTCACAAAAGGTACAAATATAACACAACAATTGCGCTTTTATTCAAAAATATAACTGCAGAAACAAAAAGCCGCCTTAACATGCGACATTGACACCCGTTTATTATGACTGCCTCTGTTGCGCAATAGAATCAGCTGCCGACTGGGAATCAAAAGGTCGCAAGTTCAAACCTGCACTACTCCGTTTTGAGAAGTAAACCGCTCTTAGTCTTACTATTTTAGAATAAAAGCATACATTTGATTTCAGTCTGTAACAGCTGGTGTAATTTATGATCCTTGTAAAGGTTAGCTTTGTTTTTTTTTTTGTTTTTTTAAATTCACTTTTCATTCTCTCAGTCGCGTTCAGAATCAATCCATACAACCCCATCTGACACGGCTGTTTTCACATAAAGACGCGCTATAGCTCTGCAGTGTACTTATGATTGCATTCTCTGGTGACTGCATGCTCTGGTAATTCTAGTGTTAAACAATGGTGCTCTCTTTCAACATCTACATTTCTAATAATGCTAGATTGTTAAGATATTGATATTGGGGGTGATCATTTATTAATCTCAGTTTATCTTTTTGATTTTTTTTTTTTTATATAATTTTTTCTGGACTGTGATATCTTTCACTTGGATGTTATAGGTTGCATCAAGTAAGTAAAGCTGGGAAGAAATATTTTTTGTGTGTTTTTATTTAAGGCTGTAAAGCAAAAAAAATGGGAATATTTCGAAGGGGGTCATTGTTTTCTATACCCACTGTATACATGAAGAAGAAAAATCCATACGTTTCTATCCTTTATACCTAGTAAATATATTAGTGTCCTCTATACTTAATATTAATATATTAAATCATATTTTTGCTGTCTTCATATTAAAATTATGCTATTTGTCTTTCTCATTTATAGTCTGAAGCAAATAGCTCAGCAATGTTTGGCAAGCTGATGACCATAGCAAGTAAGAGTTTTTGAAAATTATTTTAAAGCTTTACATTAAATGTTTAATGTTGTGTGTATCACTAAAAGTGTTGCTACGTCTTACAGTAACCTTTTATAGTTTTATTTCCTGTTTGTGCCTCTCTGTTTGTTTGAGCATGTGTTCCTTCAGTTTACAGGGCAAGTTCACATTTCTTTACTTATGAGCTCACTGAAATATTTACCAGAACTAGTTTTGTTCCCACTAAACAGTCTATGTATAAATTTTAGCTTGTACCAACATATGTACTTTATTGAACATAAGATACAATCTCCTTTACCATTAGAAACTCCTAATCCTATTAATTGTTAAAACATGTAATGCGTACTTTTTAAGGGCACTCTGCTTTTTCCTGTGACTGTAGAATGCATCTTCAAGTGCAAGCCTTTTATTTTTGAGTCATTAGCCTTTTAGTCTGAACTTTTTTCTTCAAAACAAGAAGAAAGCAACAGGAAAAGAAGCTACTATGTTTAACCTCATGTGAGCATTTAAGAAAGTGGCTAAAGATATTGTAACAAAAATATTGAATTGTTAGAACTGAAAGGCATTTTTCTTGCAATGAACTGAGCTTTGTGTTTGTTGTAATAAAATTATTTTAAACTAGGTTTGTTTTTTTTTGGAAATGCAGTGTTAAGTCCATGCAAGTCCAAGCAAACTGCTAGTTTTTTTGCTTTGTATAAAACAAGCATTTTTAAGCAAAATGTTTTAAAAGTGTGTATATATGTGTTTATATGTATGTACAGTATGTGTTTTACTTAAGTATACTGTTATCTAATTGTTTTGAGCCTGAACCAGGATTATGAAATCTGCAGTACTGATTTTTTTTATTCTGTTTGTAGCCAGAAATTAGCTGCTCTTTACAAAATATGAATAAAAAAATTTCTAGTATTTATGGTTTATCACGCATTCTACTTATTTCATTACTAAGTCAACCTGAATACTGAAAATTCTCAAAAAAACATGTATTGTGATGTAATTGAATTTCTAACAAAACAGAATGATATTCTCTTGGAGATTCAATTCAATGGTTTTCAAGTTCAATCTTGGTGCCCTCTGTGCTTATATGCTTTTGTCACAACCAGTCTTTTTGTAATTGGATTCCTACCTATCTTCACTGGGCGATTTCCCAGTTTCTGTGTTTTTTGGATGAAGTTTGTGTTTCTTAAATGGTTCAGTTAATGCTTTTTATCTTGCGTTTTATTATTTGGTTCTTTTTTTTTTTCTTCTTATGTAAGTAATTTCCTAATAAACTGGATAACACTGATATAACTGCTGGCCTTTAACATTCAGTGTTTGCACTGATGTCTTTTCCACTCAGTAATTGTCAGTATTCACATGCAATTAAGACACAACTCTAAAGAAGTTGTTAATCAAAAACTGAAGAACTAAACTGGACCAGGAGTTTAAAAATATAATAGAAAATGCAAATATTAAATCTTTATAAATTTAAAGCTTACACTACTTCTCTATTCTGAATGCAAAATAAGAGGGAGAGGAGGAATGTTCAGCTAAATTTACAGTGAAATCAAAAGTAAAAATGATTTGCTGTTTATTACAATTCTGCGGCCGTATGGGCCCCAACACTGAACTTGAAAATCACTGGCCTATTCAAAATATCATGTTAGTCCGTTCATGTGTCACAGTCAAGAAATCTTCTACAGAATTATGTCATAACAGGATGTCTGCTAAAAGTAACTTCGGGATCTAGCAAACCTTTGACTTAGGGAGCTATTGTTTTAAATTGTGGCAGAGATTCGAAGAATAATGGCATGTAAGATGATCTTAATAGGTCAAATTCAAAATGTTTTGATTACACAGCTTACATTTGCTTTGCATCTTCTCCTCACTCAACTCTATCCATACATCAGCACATTAAGCAAGATGTCCTTTTGATATATGTTTATATTTTGCTTCAAATACAGAAAACCTTCCAGATCCAGGCAAAGCCCAAGATTTTGTAAAAAAATTCAACCAGGTGTTGGGTGAAGATGAGAAACTGAGGTCCCAGTTGGAACTCCTAATCAGTCCTACATGTTCATGTAAGCAGGCTGAAGTATGTGTGGTAAGTCACCTTTTTATTTACTAAGATATATGACCTGGACCACTTTCATGGTAATCTATTCTTTTCATTAAAAATTCCACTGGAATAACAACATATATGCAGGGAGCCAAAAATAATAAACTTTCGGTTCCCTGTCAAGTACACATCTTGTATGTTGGTACCTGTATTTGATTTAGTTTTGATTGTTAGCTGCTATTGATCTAATTCATGTTTAATGTACAGTGAAGGAAAATACTTTTTCCATTCTGCATTAATAGAATTCAAAACCTAACTAGTATATTCCACTGTCCATATCACTGTGGATATGTCTCTGCTGTTTCATTAATATAAAAGTAAATGTTAATATAGACTTTTGACTCTTATATTTTTGGTGAATTAGAGATGATTTGCAAGTTTGTGTAGGAACACATTTTGAACTTTATTATACTGTGACTCCAAGCCAGTAACTTGTGTACTAATTCAAGTATAGAAGCTTACCTGGGTAATTCCATGTCAAATCATCACACTTTTGGACCTCATCTTCACAGATTTTAAGAAAACTTGGCATGCTGTTTTGGTCATATGAGTCACACATATAACTGAAATTGCAAGTGTTTTGGATCAATGTTAAGGGAGATTTAAACTAACAAAGTTTGAACTTATTCTGAAGGGGGTGGGGAGATAGACTTTGACTGGCTGCATCTCCCTAAACATAAGTTGCACGGAAATGGTTCTGTTATTATTTTTAAAGCTCTTTTTCAGCTCGATATTTTGTGTAAACATGGTGCTATCCCCAAAATGAAAAATTACCATGTTATGAGTGATTATAATATTAAAAATTTAATAGTGAAAACTGTATTTTTTAACTAAAGCTATCTAATAATGTCATGAACATCTCCAGATAATTTGGTCTTTGTTTTGTGAGTCGTTGCTGAGCTATCATTATTTATAGGTGGCATCACATGGTTTCATATCACTAATGGGCGTTTTTCATAGCAGCCATATTGACAAGAAAATAGTATTGCAAGCACAGGTATACATAGTCACATTAAGGTTCCAGTTACACTACACTGAAATTGAACAGAAGCTTCATTAATGTAATTAATGACACCTGTGCTTGCCATACTATTTCATGTCAAAATGGCTGCTTTAACACTAGAATTACCAGAGCCTACGAAAAAACTCGTAGATCCGTCCCACCTTAAATCGCTTCTTAAAACCGCTCTCACCTCTCCGCCAGCCTCCTTTGTCCTGTAAATGTGCCGATAAAAACAAACTGCAAGCAGCCGGCTATTCCATCCCCCCCACCGACTCAGAACGTGCACCAACTTCTCCGAGCTCATGCCTCGATTATCTGGGAGTGAAGTGGAGTTTTAGAGTGGAATAATAGATTGTTATTTGGAACACACGCGTTTCATGTGTGTTCCGTTTCTACAGTAATCTGTGTAAACACAATGTTAAAACAGAAACATTTTCATAATTCAGTAATAAATGTCACAAAATGTAGACATAAACTATAAAGTGTGTGAAGCCTGACAGCCAAAGAGCAAATACACTTTCATAAAAGGTTCAGAACTTTTACAACGGCTTCCGTAGCGTACTGGTAAGGTTTTCTCAATTAGAGCACAATACCTTAAGAGATCCGAGTTCGAATCTCCGGTAGGGAGAAAATCTATTTATTTTTAACCTTCGCTGTTCTGCCTGCCTGAACTCCCTGTCTATCTATATAGTAATAACAGTAATTTTATTATTATATAGGAGCTTCCCTGTCTGCCTATCATATAGTGCCTTTCCTTTCTATATATCTATCCCCTTAGCTGTTTTTATATATCTATTATACAGTGCCTTCCCTGTTTATTTATATATCTAGTGCCTTCTCTGCCTGTCTGTCTTTCTGTCTGATTGCATATAGCGCTGAACTTACTGCTCTGTACTATTCTGTCTTCTGCATGTCCTGGAGTACAAAAGAAACACCACCATTCAGCAACATGTGCGAACTGGCAAGATCGGGGAAAAAACACGTGGTCACTGATTACAAACCGCAAGATGAATGAAAGAGACAATATATGTAAAAACATCATCGCACTAATGCAATATTATTTGAAAACAAACAGCGTCAGATCAGGTTTGAATATGCGCCCGATCTGACGCTGTTCGTTTTCAAATAATATTGCATGTACTGTGCGTTGAAACTGCTGCACTGAATAAGCAGACTCCTTTTGTAACAGCGTCAGCGTGTATTCAAACCCGATCTGACGCTCTTCTTTTTCAAATAATATTGCATGTATTGAACTATTTTAGAATAAAAACATACATTTGATTTCAGTCAGTCTGTAAGAGCCAGTGTAAATGCATGATAATTATAAAGGTTAGCTTTTTTTTAATTCAGTTCCATTCTCTCAGTCGCGTCCACGATTCCCCCCCCCCCATCTGACACTGCTTTTTTTCCACATAAAGACGTGCTATAACTCAAATGTGATTTATTTGGAGACACGATATAGCTCGAATGTGATTTATTTGGAGACGCGCTATACTCGAATTTTATTTGTATAGGGAAGAAAGTACAATGTCAGGTGCTCATTCAATGTAATAGGAACCACAGCACAGAGAGATGTGTACACTGCAACAAGTACACATGTCGTGAATGTAGGAAGGGTGTGTGGGAATCTATACTAATAAACGGCAAAGCCCTCACTCACTCACTCACTCACTCACTCACTCACTCACTCACTCACTC
>JANRMT010062808.1:52594648-52615521 GCA_026402145.1 Polypterus bichir lapradei
ACTCACTCACTCACTCACTCACTCACTCACTCACTCACTCACTCACTAATTCTCCAACTTCCCGTGTAGGTAGAAGGCTGAAAGGCTGAAATTTGGCAGGCTTATTCCTTACAGCTTCCTTACAAAAGTTGGGCAGGTTTCATTTCGAAATTCTACGCGTAATGGTCATAACTGGAAGGTATTTTTCTCCATTTACTGTAATGGAGTTGAGCTTGACATCATTACGCCGCCCACGTAATCACGTGAACTGACTGTCAACGCACTATGTAGAAAACCAGGAAGAGCTCCAAAATACGCTGAACAAAACATGCATTATATAATTGAGAAGGCAGCGAAACATTAAGAAGCGAGCGAGTGACATACTACCATATTCATCAGTACAGCTACTTCGGAAACAAAGCGAGGTATAAACCTAAACTTTAAATTAACTTAATAGACAGGCTGCCGCTGGTGCTTTTCGTGCCCACGGGTAATGCGGGATACAAGTTTAATGAGAGGATGCAGGATATAAACGAGAGTTTTGATCACTTTGTAACTAAGTTAAAATTGCAGGTGAAGGGGTGTGCTTATGCAAATTCCGAGAGACTGTGTTTGTGGGGGATTGACAGTTAAGGCGGGTGGGGGAGTCACGTCATCATCTCCCCTCCCATTTACCTCATTTCGCTCTGAGCTGAGCTCCGCGGCTAACGCCGTCTTCCGAAGCAACTTCGTCACACTGCCACCAAATACAGAGAAATCCACAAGTTAATACACACTCTGTCTCTAGACTTTCTCCACACTGAAATCCTCCAGGCACTACTTACAAAAGGTTACATTGACAATCGTGTTACGTTATTTTTAAAATGTTTAATTTTCTTAGCACAAGCACAGCTGAGAAGCTTCGATGCATGTGCTCCATAACGCGTTAAAAAATAATGCATTTAATCACACTTTGCATTACAATCAAAGGGGAACTTTTGTCAATGCATGATTTCCTGGTACACCGATAACATTGATCAGCGCATCCCAATTCATTTTAGCCTCGCACCACCTTGGTTTGAGAAGAAGTATGAAAAGATATGAGGTTAACACACAAAAACAGATCACCAATTCAAGCTTTATGAATAATCGATTCGCCATCAATAATTGTTTTGGTAAAGCCATACTCAGTGTAATCCTCCTTCCATTTTATAATTTTTCCGCCACTAGCCATGATTAAATGAACGGTAAAAAAGTAAGAGCGAAGCGAGGGTGACTTATTTAGGCAGGCATGTATATGACAGCAACACTCATGACAATCATGTTACGTTATTATTAAAATGTTTCCTTTTCTTTTTCATTACTTCTTTAACCCATTACTTCTCCGCTGCGAGGCGCGGGTATTTTGTATATGAATGACCTCCAAAGAGCGCGGAGACTTTTGATCATGTGAACGTGTCTGCAAAAACTGGCGTCTCCTGCCCAGCCAAAGTCGAGCAGCCGGCGCGCGCGCATAGCTGTGCCGGCCTTTCACACTCTGACTGCGCTTCTGCGGCAAAATAATATTAAGGCGCTTCGCACTTTATTTTGCACGTATACGATTATGAGGTCGTCAGCTCTTATGAAGACACGCACAGGAGTGAAGGACTGACAGTGCCATCACAGCCGATTAATAGCTGGGACGTCTCACCAGTCTGCACAAGACCCACCGCGACTGTCCCCAAAAGGCGCTCATATCGTCAGCGAACACATCTCTCTATACTATATAAAAGAAAAACGCAACTTTCCTTTCTTTACACCAAACCAAAGCCTTTCTCTCTTAACACTGCAGAGGACACAAAACTAATTTTCTTTAATTGCTGGTAAGGCACATTATTAGAGGCAGAAATTTGGACTTTCACATAGAAAATGTAATTTCTATACCACAGCCGTCGTGTAGCGCCTTTCAAAAGGGATCTACTACCGAGAGATGATCCATATACATTTTAGCTGCTGTTAGTACTACTTACCTCTTCTGTTATACCGTCTTTAAAATGTAGTTTACCCGCAACCACTCCAGTAGTGCTCAATGTACCTTTACTTCTTAAAACGTTAATGTTTTACTGTTTAATAACTTATAGACTACATTTTATTATTTTTCCCTTGCACTCAGTGATCAAAGCTATACACATATATATATATATATATATATATATACACACACATATATTTATATATACCTGTGTGTATGTTTGTATGTATGTGTATACACACACACACACACACACCCACACCCACAAATTATATATATGTGTGTGTCTGTGTATGTATGTATATGTGTGTGTGTATATATGATGTAGATAGGTATGCATATATATATATATATATATATATATATACGTATATGTAGATATGTATATAGATATGCATTTTGCTATATATATATATATATATATATACACACACACACAACAATTACATTAACAATCAAGTTACGTTATTTTTAAAATTTTTCTTTTTCATAACTTCTTTAACACAGTACTTCTCCGCTGCGAAGCGCGGGTATTTTGATATATATATAGATATATATAGATATAGATATGGGAACAACACTCATATCAATGACAAAACAATTACATTAACAATCATGTTACGTTATTTTTTACATTTTTCCTTTTCTTTTTCATACCTTCTTTAACACACTACTTCTCCGCTGCGAAGCGCGGGTATTCTGCTAGTTGTTAATATTTGAATGTGATGATTTTATATAGCACGGATCGGAAATCAGCAGTTCTTAGCATTGCACCACGCAAGCTGTCGTATCAACCGCCTACTGTAACTTGCTTTATTTTTTCTTCACGTATAGTCTAGAATAAAAGTGCACTTGTTTTGTTATTCTTGTACACCAACATATGTTCCTGTGTTTGAGCGACACGGGCATGCTCAAAAAAATAGACGTGTAATGCCACGAAAAGTGCACGCAGGCTCTTCAGTTCGCAAGCATTGGTACGAGAATGCATTCACAAATACGCTGCAGAGCTATAGCGCATCTTTATGTGAAAACAGCATTCTCAATTTGGGTTTGGGGGGGTGTAGGGAAGGATCCTGAACACGACTGAGAGAATGAAAAGTGAATAAAAAAAAAACTAACCTTTACAAGTATCATAAACTACACCGGCTGTTACACACTGAAATCAAATTTATGTTTTTATTATAAAATAGTAAGAATAACAGAAGTTTACGTCTCAAAACTGAATCGCGCGGGATCGAACTCATGACCTTTTGAATACTAGTCAGCGGCTGATATCATTATGCTACCGTGGCAATTGTAATAAGTATGTGTCAATGTGGCATACTAAGGTGGCTTTTTTCTGCAGATATATTTTTGAGTAAAAGCATACTTGTTCTGTTATATTTCTACCTTTTGTAAATGTGTTTGATATTTGGACTTCAGGCTTCATACATTATATAGTTTATGCTTGCATTTTGTCATTTACTACTACAATATGAAAAACGTTTCTGTTTTAAAAATGTGTTTACACGGATTACTGTAGAAACAGAACACACGTGAAATGCGTGTATTCCAAATAATCTATTATTTCCACTCTAAAACTCCACTTCACTCCCAGATAATCAAGGCATGAGCTGGGAGAAGTTTGTGCACGTTCTAAGTCGTTGGGGGAATGGAATAGCCGGCTACTTGCAGCTTTTCTTTTATCAGCACATTTAGATTAACAAAAGACGCTGGCGGAGAGGTGAGAACGGTTTTGAGAAGCGATTTAAGGTGGGACGGACCTACGAGTTTTTTCGTAGGCTCTGGTAATTCTAGTGTTAAAAATGGTCTGTTCCAATGTGGCTACTAAATGCCAGTGCTCCACCCTGTATTAAACAGAAGGGAGTGAGGTGTACAAATTATTCAGATGTAAACAGCAGATGCTGTTAATATTGCTTTTTATTTCTGTATTTTTTCTGACCTTGCTTGAAAATTCAGTGTAGTTTTAGTTTTCCTTCGTGTATTTTTAGTTTTTATTTCACAAAGACATTTCTGTTTTATTTTTATATCTACTAGTTTTAGTAGTTATGGCATGGAGCTGCTTCGGAGTTTAGTTTTTATGTCACAATCAGACAGAACTGTACACTTAACGCGTTTGGATGCAAGTTTAATTTTAATGGAAGCTTACTTCACTACATGATTTTGTTTTTGTATGATTAAAAGCAAGCATAATCAAAACCAGATACTGAATATGAACAATTTTATAATTTTTGAAATATTTTCAATGCCATTTGTGCTGAACAAATCTGAGCTGACTACTAGCACTTTTTATGTTTTATTGCCCAGAATGGGCCAATTTGTAATGAAATTTAGGTGAATTTATAAGGTTTGAGGGTTTTTTATTCAAATGTCTATAGCATACAACATGTCCTGCTCCAAGACAATGTACTTATAATGAATGCCATCAATATTGCATTCAAACATCTCCCATACTGAGCTTTATTTTCTACCAGCCATATTGATCTCTGATTCCATCTCCGGTATATATACAATTTATAGACAGAATTTTGCCACCTGCAGGCCTGAAAAGAGATCAGAAAATCAGAAGACAGATTTTACTATGTTCTGACAGGTGTGATTATGAAAATCATGGGGGCTTAGGAAGAACTTGGGAAGAAGGACTCTTGAATCATTATGAAGGTTAGGGGTGGTGAGACTTGAATAGCCAATGTATAAGAATGGTAAACCCTTAATGAGCTATGTAAGAGCAGGCAATATGTGTATGGATGGGCACAAAATGACAAAGATGCCATCTGAGATTAGGAACAATATATACATTATCTAAACTTGTTTATCCAGAGTAGGATCGCAGTAAACCTGGAGCCAACATCAGCAGGTATGGATGCAAGGCAGGAAAAATCCCTGGCATGCAGTATGTATGATATGGCTGATGTTAAGAACAAAAAGAATATGATTTTTCAACTGTTTTGAGAGAGAAACATTGAAAAAAGAGGGACTCATTTTAAAATATAATTCTGCTACTGAATTATTTTCACAATATTAGATATTTTGAGCTGTAAATATGAACTAAAAAAGATTAATATAGGATAAATACAAAACCACATTGTTTAGTTTTTCATCACTTGGCAGACTCTCTTTGCCTACCTTCCTGTAGTTGAGTAGAGATATTTCCAGCTCAGGAATTTTACTAAGTTTGTTTTGCTTTATTGTTAAATGGCATTTTTAAAGCAAAAGTGATCAGTCAGTAACAATACACTGATCTTGTTTGATAACCTTGTCATTTTTTTTTTCAAAAATCGGGAGTGGTCTCCCCTAGACTTTCTCGTATAATCAGATATGGGAATGGATATTTGAGGAGTAAATCGCAAGACAATAATTATATTTTCATATTATGTATATTAAAAAACCATCAACAACAAATCAGATTAATAACATATTGAACAATTATTATAAAAGTAAAGCTGAATAAATCGAACTCTGCAGCTGCTTGAATAAAACAAAAATCAAGTATGTGTTCAGGTAAAGTACCACTTCTAGTTGATGGATTTAGCTCAAAGTTAATATAGATGTACAGTTTTGGTGTAACAACCACATGCCAAATTTCATCCACCTGTCTCATTGTGTTTAGTTACCTTGTTTACACACACACACACACAGACATAATTCCAAAAAACTGTATTTTCGCACTCAGGGAGGTCTAAAATGTCAAGATTCATCAAAATTTTGAGGTCGAATTTTTACATGATTACTATACTTTCTTTATACTTTGTACACAAGAAAGTAAAAATGATTTCTCCTGTGCAAAGTGGCTGGTGAATTACTTTCAACAAAATGCAGGCACCTGAGAAATAAACTGAAATGTTACTCACTCGAGTAAAGGTTTTGTTGAGCAGCACATTCCAATTTCAGGCGTTTCAATTACATCTTGATATACAACAAGCGCAAAGAAAGGCCACATGTAAATCGCATTCTATTTCTCACGCTTTACAAGCCCATGTTCAGCTTGCTCTGTCACTGCAAATGCTGTGTGAACACCCTACCCTCTTTCACCAGCCGCCATTCACTTGATGAATATTTGTGGGTGGTTCGTGGTGGATGACTTTCTGGTTTAGAGTTAAAATTTACAAGTGTTAAAGACTAACAGCAAGAATATTCATTCAAAATCTAAAACTAAATATTTTAGTAAATTTTCATTTTATTTCAGTTAGTCTTTCCAGCTACGTTAATAGTTTAGTTTTAGTTTTATTTTTTTATTTTGGTTTTGTTATTATATTTGTTATCTAAAATGTTTTTAAATAGTTTCAGTTTTGATTTTAGTTTTCGTTAACTATAATAACCTTGATCCACTCTTTAAATAAGTAAAACTGATCAATTTTAAATAAAAAAAAAAAAAATAAAGTGTGATGCTTTGACATGGAATTTACCCACCTTGTCATATAACACACCCCAAATGAAGGAAAACTAAAATGTATTTAAAATTGATATATCTGACAGAGATGGCCCACCATGCTTTATAGCCTATTAAAAAAACAAATAACTAAATCCCAGGTAAGTAACAAAGTAGACTGGTTAGTAAATGCACACATGTATATATTTTTTTCTCTGCTGTAAAATGTTGCATTAGAACCACTAATATAAAGTGTCATCATCATAAGTCATGTGTGTACACTGACTCCACATACAGTCAAAGTAAAAAGTATGTGAACCCTTTGAAATTATCTGGTTTACTGCATGAATTGGTCATAAAAAGTGATCTGATCTTCATCTAAGTCACAGGTACTGATATACACAATGAGCTTAAGCCAATGACACACAAAAAATTCTATTTCATGTCTTTATTTTACAAACTCATTCAACGTTCATAGTGGTAATGGAAAAAGTAAGTGAACCTTGGGATTTAATAACTGGTTGACCGTCTTTTAGCAGCATTGACTTCAACCAGGCGCTTCCTGTAACTGCAGGTCTGATCTACACATCGTGCGGGGGGAATTTTAGCCCATTCTTTCCTGTAGAACTGCCTTAACTCTTCCATATTCTTTGGTTGTCTTCTGTGTATGGCTCTCTTCAAGTAATTCCACAGCATTTCAATAGGGTTGAGATCTGAGCTCTGACTGGGCCACTCCAAAAGGAGGAGTTTGTTTTTCTGAAGCCATTATGCTGTGGATTTGTTGTGATGTTTGGGGTCATTGTCCTGTTGCATTACCCAGCCTCTTCTGAGCTTAAGTTGACGGACAGACACCCTCACATTATGCTGGAGAATTTGTTGATAAACTAGCAAATTCATTTTCCTCTCAATGATGGCAAGCTGTCCAGGCCCTGATGCAGCAAAGCAGGCCCAAATCATGACGTTCCCTCCACAATACTTTACTGTGCGGATGATGTTTTGATGTTGATATGTAGTGCCCTTTTTACGCCAAATGAAGTTCTGCTTGTTCTTCCCAAATAGTTCAATTTTGGTTTCATCACTCCACAAAACATTTTCCCAGTACCGTTGTGGAGTGTCCAAGTGCTCTTTCACAAACTTCAGGCGTTTTTTGATAGCAGTGGCTTCCTTCTTGGCGTCCTGCCATTGACTCCTTTCTTGTTCAATGTTTTGCGTATAGTTGACTCATGAACAGAGATGTTAGCCAGTTCTAATGACTTCAAGTCCTTTGCTGTCACTCTAGGGTGGTTCTTTACCTCATTGCTGACTTTGTATTGTACTCTTGGGGTCATCTTGGCAGGGCACCTGCTTCTAGACAGAGTAGCCACAATACCAAATTGTCTCCATTTATAGACAACTTGCCTAACAGTAGACTGAAGAATATCTAAAATCTTTGAGATGACTTTGTAACCCTTTCCGGCCTTATGTAGATTAACAATTCTGAATCGTAGCTCTTCAGACAGCTGTTTTGTGCGAGGCATGGTTCCCATCTGTATATGCTTCTTGTCAAAAACTCAAACTTTATAGTGTTTTTTATCAAAGTAATTCTAGGCTCCACCTCTGAACTTGTTTCATTAAATGAACTCCAGGTGTGCTAAATTCTGACTGCAATGACCTTTTTAAAAAGTCATTAGCTTAGGGTTCACATACTTTTTCCAACCTTCAGTTTTGCAGTTTGAATGATTTATTCAATATGGTCAAAAATTCTCTGAAAATCTGTTTATCTTTAGTTATGGGAGACTGTGTTTGTTAATTATTGTGACTGACATGAAGATGCAACCATGTTTTATATGGGGAATTAGACATAAATATAGATAATTCCTAGGGGTTCACCTACTTTTTACTTTGACTATATAGTGATCTTACAGTCCCATGAATCATCACAGCTCTTGCTCTGTCTCCACTCCTTTAACCATATTACCTGTATGAAAGTGAATGTATTTGCATGAAAGTGGTGTTGAAGATGTTGGATTTGGTGTTATGTAGGGCTGTCAGATCAGTTGTTTGTATTTGAATATAATTCTGTTTTATTTAAAAAAAAAAAAGGCTTATTTGAAGGCAAACGCTGACACTTGATTGTCAAAGTATAGTTGTTTATTTTAACTACACTAATTTTGGCATCTTTCTACTCCAGATGGACTGTGTAATGCTGCAATATTTTGTAGATCTGTTTTTGTGCTCCACTTCCACAGTCAACTTTTCATAATTTCAAATATTTAGCTTATCTTCATTAGTTAAACTCATAGCCAGGTCATTTCACTGTGTAGTGTTTTTATTATTCCATTACACTGCACTTTGATCTTCAAGTGTACAAACAGCATTTTTTCCAAACAAATCTCCTTTTACCTAAAGGTATCATTTTGGATCTGATTCTAACCCATTCACTCTTAAACCTATGATCCCTGACTGCTGTTTAGTGCTAAAAACTTCTCATTAAAGCAAATGGAGTATAACTGTCATAATTGTCCTTTCATTAAAACACTTTAAAACCCCCACTTTAAAGAACTTTATTAGTCAATACGCTGTTCTTCGATTAATCTTTGTCTTTACATGGCTGCTGATTTAGCACATAATGTCTACATCAGTGAAGTTGTAATTTAATATTTGGCACACCATTATTAAAATACTGCTTTATCTGTAAAAGAGAAAAAAGTAGACACCGATTTGATACTATAATGATCGCGCTTTTCTGGAATGGTATGCTGCCCATGGGATATTTCCAGAATAATGAAACCGGTCCACTTGCCTCTTCTGTTTTACTTTGCTTACTATACCTACCCCTCTGCCTGTGCATGGTTGGTACAAAAGCAGTATCCCTCACCCTTGTCACACAAATCTTTCTACAGAGGTGCTTTGTACCCTCACAAAAAGTGCTTTGGGTTGCAACCCAACCCTGCTTTCCATTTCTCACAGCTGTCCATGGGGCAGCACGATATGTCACAATACTTCTGTAGCACAGGATACCAGGTGAGTCTTAACAAACGTTACCCACACAACATTGTTATAAGCGCTTTATGATTTGCAGATACACAAGTTTTTTTTTTATATATATAAAGTAATACTGTATTAATGGTGTAGTGAAGCCTGTTGCCAGCGTGTATGGCTCATCAGGGTTTCAGGTCCGTTTGGTATTTGCTGTATGGCTCTCTGAACCATGAAGGACTTGCTGTTGGTACTAGACTGGAAAAAAGGTGGTGGTGCAGATCCTAGGGATTTCAATGCCTTTTATGTTCATGTAACATCCAGAATTGTTAAGTTCTAATACAGTACATCCAGAAAGTATTCACAGCACATCACTTTTTCCACATTTTATGTTACAGCCTTATTCCAAAATGGATTAAATTCATTTTTTTCCTCAGAATTCTACACACAACACCCCATAATGACAATGTGAAAAAAGTTTACTTGAGATTTTTGCAAATTTATTACAAATAAAAAAATTGAAATCACATGTACATAAGTATTCACAGCCTTTGCTTAATACTTTGTCGATGCACCTTTGGCAGCAATTACAGCCTCAAGTCATTTTGAATATGATGCCACAAGCTTGGCACACCTATCCTTGGCCAGTTTCACCCATTCCTCTGCAGCACCTCTCAAGCTCCATCAGGTTGAATGGGAAGCGTCGGTGCGCAGCCATTGTAAGATCTCTCCAGAGATGTTCAATCGGATTCAAGTCTGGGCTCTGGCTGGGCCACTCAAGGACATTCACAGAGTTGTCCTTAAGCCACTCCTTTGATATCTTGGCTGTGTGCTTAGGGTCGTTGTCCTGCTGAAAGATGAACCGTCGCCCCAGTCTGAGGTCGAGCGCGCTCTGGAGCAGGTTTTCATCCAGGATGTCTCTGTACATTGCTGCAGTTATCTTTCCCTTTATCCTGACTAGTCTCCAAGTTCCTGCCGCTAAAAAACATCCCCACAGCATGATGCTGCCACCACCATACTTCACTGTAGGGATGGTATTGACCTGGTGATGAGCGGTGCCTGGTTTCATCTAAACATGACGCCTGGCATTCACACCAAAGAGTTCAATCTTTGTCTCATCAGACCAGAGAATTTTGTTTCTCATGGTCTGAGAGTCCTTCAGGTGCCTTTTGGCAAACTCCAGGCGGGCTGCCATGTGCCTTTTACTAAGGAGTGGCTTCCGTTTGGCCACTCTACCATACAGGCCTGATTGGTGGATTGCTGCAGAGATGGTTGTTTTTCTAGAAGTTTCTCCTCTCTCCACAGAGGACCTCTGGAGCACCTCCCTGACTAAGGCCCTTCTCCCCCGATTGCTCAGTTTAGATGGCCAACCAGCTCTAGGAAGAGTCCTGGTGGTTTCGAACTTCTTCCACTTATGGATGATGGAGGCCACTGTGCTCATTTGGACCTTCAAAGCAGCAGAAATTTTTCTGTAACTTTCCCCAGATTTGTGCCTCGAGACAATCCTGTCTCGGCGGTCTACAGACAATTCCTTTGACTTCATGCTTGATTTGTGCTCTGACATGAACTGTCAACTGTGGGACCTTATATACAGGTGCCGGTCATAAAATTAGAATATCGTGACAAAGTTGATTTATTTCAGTAATTCCATTCAAAAAGTGAAACTTGTATATTAGATTCATTCATGACACACAGACTGATGTATTTCAAATGTTTATTTCTTTTAATTTTGATGATTATAACTGACAACTAATGAAAGTCCCAAATTCAGTATCTCGGAAAATTAGAATATCAAGACCAATGCAAAAAAAGGAGTTTTAGAAATGCTGGCCAACTGAAAGGTATGAACATGAAAAGTATGAGCATGTACAGCACTCAATATTTAGTTGGGGCTCCTTTGGCCTGGATTACTGCAGCAATGTGGCGTGGCATGGAGTTGATCAGTCTGTGGCACTGCTCAGGTGTTATGAGAGCCCATGTTGCTCTGATAGTGGCCTTCAGCTCTTCTGAATTGTTGGGTCTGGTGTATTGCATCTTCCTCTTCACAATACCCCATAGATTTTCTATGGCGTTAAGGTCAGGCGAGTTTGCTGGCCAGTCAAGAACAGGGATACCATGGTCCTTAAACCAGGTACTGGTAGTTTTGGCACTTTGTGTGCAGGTGCCAGGTCCTGTTGGAAAATGAAATCTGCATCTCCATAAAGTTCGCAGCAGCAGGAAGCATGAAGTGCTCTAAAACTTACTGGTAGACGGCTGCGTTGACCTTGGACCTCAGGAAACAGGATGCACCTGAGCTCAATTTTGAGCTTTATGGCAAAGGCTGTGAATACTTATGTATATGTGCTTTCTCAGTTTTGTTATTTGTAACGAATTTGCAAAACCCTCAAGTAAACTTTTTTCACATTGTCATTATGGGGTGTTGTGTGTAGAATTCTGAGGAAAAAAATTAATTTAATCCATTTTGGAATAACGCTGTAACATAACAAAATGTGGAAAAAGTGATGCGCTGTGAATACTTTCCGAATGCACTGTATATTCAAATATTTATAACTGCAATGTTGCTAACTGCTAACATTATTTTTTAGATAATTTAACAGTCCTAGTATGCTGACTTATGTGTGCCCCCCGCCACATGTATTTAATAAATGTCCTGCTCAGGTACCTGTAGATGTCTGCTAAACTGACCTGAACTGAAGAAGTGTGAATATTTTAAACCTTAGTGAGTTTTTCTGTACTGTGCATCAAGGTGGACATGTTAAAGCTATAGTGGGAGAGTAACCTGTTAAGAGAATTTTCCATTAACAATCGGAGAGATGAATTCAAGTCAACACCAGTAGGGAGCACAAAATAGAATAAAAAAAACACACAAAGAAGCATCTTGCAAAGTGTTTAAAAATCTAAATTTGTTTAACTGGCATTTTCTAGCCAACGTTACATCAATTCCACTCCAGTCAAGGTAGCGGTTTACTGGAGTAATCAAGTAGCATTATATGTAATGGTTTTGGCATTGAGTGTTTAATGTGTTATACTATCTGTCACAGTACCTGGCTGACATATGGTTGTGAATTATTTATTACTGCTTTGTAGACCTACAAGCTTTGTTAAAAGCTACTAACATTAGTTGTCATATGAAGTGCTGTAAGTGTTTTAGCCTTGAGGACACATTTGTAAATTTTACTAACACAGAGGCTATCTTGTTTACTAGTTAGTTATTGGCTGAATTGTGGAAAAACATCATGCAACAATTTTGACATTTAAGTAGAGCAATTAGCTCAGTTTAACCCAAATTTAGTTTAACACTGATTCAGTTAATGTATTATTTATATCTGCTGTCATTGGAAGGACAGAATAAAGTTTAGATAAATTCTTAACTGTAGGTGATACATTCATATGTTAATTTTTTTAGTAGCTTCAGAAAGGAGAAGGTCTCTTGTTAAGCCTTTGCATGTTTTTCCAAAACTACTTGTTGGAAAAACATGCAAAAATTCAACTACTTGTTGAATTTTTGTAATAGGTGTTTATTCTATGTGCAGGCCAGCTGTGTGTTAATCAGATTTTATGTTTGTTTTAGAGGGAAATCACTAGAAAACTGGCAAATCCAAAGCAACCAACGAATCCTTTTTTAGAGATGGTAAAATTTCTTCTGGAAAGAATTGCACCAGTCCACATTGATTCTGAAGCAATCAGGTATTCTGGGAACTGATCTCATTTTCGTTTTTCCATTTTAAATAGTGAAATGTATTGCCATTGAACAACTTTATTATAACATAAATGTTTTATAAAAATGTTTTAGATCCATTTTACAAATATGCTTGCTGAACTCATCATAGCTTATCCCAACATTAACATTAGAACCAATCATATGGAAGCTGATAGTCTTTTACAGAACATACACACACTCACTGATGATTGGTCAATTTAATGTTCCCAGTAAACTTCATCCTTAGACTTTAGGGTGTGGGAGAAAAACCAGAATACCCAGAAAAACTATACTTGAGCACATTTTTTTTTTCTATTAACATTCTGTTTTCTCTGTGTATGGTATGCAGTTTCTAACTTGAAAATTATTAATAGTCAAGGATTTCTTACTTTTGTATGTTTGGTATTTTGTCCACGAATTTAGTGAATCACTGCCGTAATTGACAAGAGTTATTATTCTTTGTTTCACTTCAAAGGTGTATGCCACAAATATAAACATTTAATGTAGTTGGTGTTCAGATTTTCCCTTTTTTGTTGTTTTTTTTCTTCTTTCTCCATTAAGTTTAAGAAATCTCTCCTGTAACAAATCAAATACCTGTAAAATATCTCATCTCATTTGTAGCTCAGTACTGATTGGTGTACCTAGGAACAAAAGATGGACACTTCTGCAGCAAGATTTACTTTGATAAAATATTTCTAATCACATAATCACTCAAGTAACTCCAAAATACAGTGCATCCAGAAAGTATTCACAGCGCATCACTTTTTCCACATTTTATTTATTTTTAATAAATTTGCAAAAACCTCAAGTTAACTTTTTTCATGTTGTCGTCATGGGATGTTGTGTGTAGAATTCTGAGGAAAAAAATGAATTTAATCCATTTTGGAATAAGGCTGTAACATAACAAAATGTGGAAAAAGTGATGCGCTGTGAATACTTTCCGGATGCACTGTATTGTTCAGAAAGGCAATGAAAAATTAGTATATAAAATATGCTGCTCTTCATGTAAAAGCCCTACTTTGTTAGTTACCTGGTAACTCTAGAAACTGTCCCTTACTAGGCAACATCAAGCATCTCATTTCTGAGCAAATAAAATACAACTATCTCAGACTGAAGGCTATTATACTACAACACATTGTCGAGCCGTGATGTACATGGATTGGGACAATTGATGTGCTGCTGAAGAGCTCCTTGGAAATACTGTGCATGCACAATTAGGCAAATGGTATTCCTCACGATTAATTTTATTGTTGAACAAGTACAAAGTTCTCGTTAAATAAAATTGTGGATTGACTATCAAACCAGAATGTTTACCAAAGTCAAAGTGTGTTCTGTCTTTCTCAGAGGAAAATACAAGTGTGCACAATTAGGCAAATAAATTACAAATCGTTTTTCCCTCTCTTGCTTGTTTACTCCCAAGTTTTGCAGTAAGTGCAAAAAATACTGTAACATAAAGTGACCTACAACCATTAACAAATTGCCTATCAAAAATGTTTAATGACCAATAAATCCCATCCTTATTTTCAGTTACTGCCATGAGCCTTCCCTCCAAGTCTAAGTTTTTTGGTCTGTTCATGATGAACCTTTGCTAAAGCAGCAACCACACCCTCCAAAACTGCCTTGAATGCTACTGATTTCTTCCTGTTCCACAGCTTGAAGAAAATATCTCCTACAAAGCAGCAGTAGGATTGGGAGTTGACTTTTTTCAGTCTATCTTCCACCCAAAAACGCTGATTAGCTCATCCTTAATGATAAAAGTCCACACCAGTACCCTTTTGCCACCTTGCTGATGATGTGTGTCCATACGTGGTCCAGCTATTGACCCGCCTGTCTGTTCCATCACAAATCACTCATTTCATCTGTTTATAAAACCTTTGAATCAGGTATTTCTTGGCCCTGATGTTGTATTTTGTGATTCTTATTTAGTGATGGTTGTGTTTCAGCCTTTATTACCTTTGCAATGTTTCTGAGCTTTTGACACCTTGTACTTTTGGACACTCCAGAAAAGTTGTAGTTCTGTAATACAGTGGCTCTGGAAGGTTCCTGGTAGCTTTATGTTTAATTCTTCTGAAGTCTTTTGCAGCTAATTTGTGCCTTTTCTTCTCCACAGTATTTTTCCAGCCCTGCTGACTATCCACAACAAAAAGTTGTGTCTGGTTGTCACACTTCAGTAGTTAAGTTTCCAGTGTGTTGCCTCTCTCTGAAAGACATTTTACAATTTTTCACTTTTCAATGTCAGTTAAATCTCTTCTTTGGCCAGTTATACCCAAAATAACAAAGTTGACTTGTAATTGTGCACGCCTTAATATAGGTGTTAATTGCTTTAAGCCACATTCCCCTCATTAAACAAGTGCATAGCACCTGAAAATGGTTACATCCAATAATCATTTAGGTTTATATGGTTGAGTTGAACAACTTACATAGAAATAATAAAATCAGAAAACTGAATTAGCCAATTGTACACAATATATCGTTTATCAGCAATATAAGAAAACTGCAACAGGGATCTCCGGGAAAGGAACACCCAGCATGGCATATGTTTATTTCAAACCAAATGTTTATAAAATTACAGAAATGGTTTTAAATTACAGTCAACTTGCTCCTAAGGAAAGGAAAAATAAAAAATAAACTAAAAATACTAAGCAATGGAAGGTTTTAGAAAAAGAATAACAGATGGCTCTAATCATATAAAGTCTTTCTCTCTAAACGTTCTCATTTTCATTTTTAGAAATATCACACACCTTGTTGTGCACTTCTTAATTATCACTAACCCACTTTTCTAGTTTTCCTTTAATCCACCGCTGCATTAAATATATTACCATATCCAACCATATATTTAAATACTTTCAATGAACAAAAATAATAATAATAATTAAAAAAACCTTGACCACACACGTAGCTTGCAAGTTGGCAAATGTTAGTGTTCTTCAGGTTCTCTGCTTCTTATATCTACTAGGTACTTGTAGCTTACAGTGCCTATAAAAAGCGTTCATATTCTTGAAATTTTCTCACATTATTGTAAAATGTTAAAACACCGTGAATTATGGCATTTTTGACATCGATCAACAGACTTTAAATTCAAAGGAAAACGTATTTCTGCAAGCTGGTTTAAATTAGTTACAAATATAAAACGCCAAGTAATTATTAGCATGAACACCCCTCAAGTTTGCATTTAGTAGATATGCACCTTTGGTGTAATTTATTGTCCTTAGTCTGTATATGTAGCTCTCTGTCAGCTTTGCCCAGCTTGTCTTTACTGTTTTTTTTGCCATTCTTATTGCAAAACTCAGAAATAAAGAAATGTTCAAGTGAAATTCGATTCTGCTTCTTGTATCATCGGGTCACCGAGCCTGGAAATGTGCCAGTTTATTCCAGACCCTTTAAAAACATTTTGTGCTAGGCAGTAAGGAATCAAAACAACTCTATTGTCTGATTGTATGTTGGTGTTACTAACTGTTCATTTCAACATTTAAAGTATATCCATGTAAATAGGTTTTATTAAGATTTTGCTAGAAGGCGATTCTTTCAAACCAGAGGAATACAAGGTTAACTTAATGCACTTCAGTGCAAGCTGTGGATTGTAGCAGTTGATTCTCAATCAAGAGCTCTCCATGCTCTTTGTGAAATACAATTGTTGATATTTGAGCTTTTGGCGCTGTTTTGTTTCTACTGCCCATGAAGCCCTTGATAAGATCAGTAGTTTTGTGAATTGTGCAAACTATGAGGATGTTTTGGCATAGTCTCCCAGATTGAAGATTACTCTAAACATATTAGAATATAAGCAAATGAATTGTGAAGGAACTGAAAATTGGTCTTTATTTTCTGCAATCCAATAATTTTCAACAATTTTTTTGTGGAGTAAATGCTGCATTATTTGAAAACATGTTTAAAAAAAAAAGTCTCCTTTTATAGGCATAAATTATGTTATGTGCCTATATGTCTTCAGTACATCCTTTCATTCGGCTATTTATCTCTCATTTTTGGGGCCAAAAAAATTACTTCATTTTTAAACAAGGGTGGTGAAGGTATCATCCTTAATAGCTTTCACATTTATTCTGTGCTGTGATCTTTCTTTGCACAATGACAGATGGTATTTTAGCAAAGCTAGTCCTTGGTTTGAAATAATTTAAATAACACTAACTTATTATATTTTAAGTTGCATTTTTTTGTTTTGAAAAATCTGTGCACTGCTAAATTTCTTTTTTTTTTCTGCTGCTGATAGAGAATTGCTTCCACTATCCTTATCAGTTTATTGAAAAATTCTTGTATATGTTTATGCAATGATACTTTGGATTAAAGTCAGTAGAGGGCAAATGTTGCTTCTTTAAAAAAATATTCCTTTTCTACCCTGGCTGCACCCCATCCATTAAATTACCTGTCATCACAGACACCCATCATAAACATTCTGAAGTATATTAAGTTCTTTTGCTTGAATTTAGATTGAGAATTATTTTTAGTTTAGGGAGTTATTAAAAAGTTGAATTTGCATCACAAGAGAAGTTTAGCTTCAGTGGAGTGGTGGCTGTAAGGCTAAGGATCTGCACTGGTATCTAGAAGGTTGCCGGTTTAAATCCCCATTGCTGCCAAAAGAGATCCTACTCTTCTGGGCCCTTGAGCGAGGCCCTTAACCTGCATTTGCGGCAGGGGAGCTGTACAATGGCTAACCTTGCACTATGACCCCACAGAGTATGAGAAAACCAACAAATTCCTAATACAATAAAATGTATAAGGTGAAATAAAGTACCAAAGAAAAAACTCAAAATGGTTTGTTTTAAGTTGTACTTAACAGGTTAATTTGGTAACATAATAGTTAGTATATATGCCTCGCAGATCTAGCATCCTAGGTTTAAAACCTGCTCCTGAGTGTTGTCTGTGTGGAGTTTGCACATTTTCCTTATGTCTGCAAGTGTTTGCTTCTATTTACCTGAGTTTTATTCCCACATCCCCAAAGATGTACAAATTAATGTTAATTAGCAATTTTAAACTGGCCATTTTTGGGTTTGTGCATAAGTGGCCCTGCTTTAAAATGGTGTATTTTTTCCCTTCACTGTAGCACTAGGCAAAGATTTATTAGATTAAATTGGTAAAGCCTTGACATAAAAAATATTTAACTGAAGGTAGAGACTATTTTTAGACTGATGACAAATTTAATTTTCAAAAGCTCCCATTCAAGGTGTATTGGTTTGAGCTTTAGAGCTAATTTAGAAGTAAGAAGGATCCTTATGTAGAACACTTAGATTGTTTCATTTTTCAATAATGCGTTCCTTATTGCCATAAATAAAATTATACATTGTGTATTCAGAATAACCAACAGTCATTTAATAAAAGTAGATTAATCTGACTTGTGTTACTAGGAAGCTAATGTCACTCAATGGAATACACAAAGTGATTGAAATGGTTAACATGTTTTTTCCAGTTATGAAATTTGTGTTTTGCTGGAAAATCCTGAATTGGCATAACTCATTTATTTCAAACTAGTATTTGATTTATCTGTTTCACAATTCAATGACCATGACCTAAGTCAACTATTTTTCAGGGGTCAAATCGCATTTACTTTTTTTTCTCTATTTATAGAGAGAGTGTGTTTTATGTGTCAGAATAAAGTGTTTTTTGTTTTTTTTTGTTTTACAGTGCTTTGGTTAAACTTCTAAATAAATCGATAGAAGGAACTGCAGATGATGAGGAGGAGGGAGTAACGCCTGATACTGCTATCCGTTCTGGTTTGGAGCTACTAAAGGTATATCTTTTACTGTGAAATTTAGATAGATACTTTATTAACCCCAAGGGAAAATTCACATAATCCAGCAGCAGCATACTGATACAAAAAATATTAAATTAAAGAGAATAAAAATGCAGGTAAAAACAGACAATAACTTTGAATAATGTTAACGTTTACCCCTCCCCGGGTGGAATTGAAGAGTCGCATAGTGTGGGGGAGGAACAATCTCCTCAGTTTGTCAGTGGAGCAGGACAGTGACAGCAGTCTGTTGCTGAAGCTGCTCCTCTGCCTGGAGATGGCACTGTTCAGTGGATGCAGTAGATTCTCCATGACTGACAGGAGCCTGCTCAGCACCTGTCGCTCTTCCACGGATGTCAACCTGTCCAGCTCCGTGCCTACAATAGAGCCTGCCTTTCTCACCAGTTTGTGCAGGCATGAGACGTCCTCCTTTATGCTGCCTCCCCAGCACACCACCGCATAGACGTCTTATTGCAGATGTTGAAGGACGCCAACCTTCGAAGGAAGTATAGTCGGCTCTGACCTTTCTTACACAGAGCATCAGTATTTTCAGTCCAGTCCAATTTATCATCCAGCTGCACTCCCAGGTATTTATAGGTCTGTACCCTCTGCACACAGCCTCCTCTGATGATCATGGGGTCCATGAGGGGCCTGGGCCTCCTAAAATCCACCACTAGTTCCTTGGTCTTGCCGGTGTTCAGGTGTAAGTGGTTTGAGTCGCACCGTTTAACAAAGTCCTTGATTAACTTCCTATACTCCTCCTCCTGCCCACTCCTGATGCAGCCCACGATAGCAGTGTCGTCAGCGGACTTTTGCACGTGGCAGGACTCCGAGTTGTACTTGAACAGGACCGGAGAAAGTACAGTCCTCTGTGGAACTCCTGTGTTGCTGACCACAATGTCAGACCTGCAGTTCCCAAGACGCACATACTGAGGTCTGTCTGTAAGATCGTCCACGATCCATACCACCAAGTGTGACTCTACTCCCATCTCTGTCAGCTTGTCCCTAAGGACCAGAGGTTGAAGGCGCTAGAAAAGTCCAAAAACATAATTCTTACAGCACCACTGCCTCTGTCCAAGTGGGAGAGGGATCGGTGTAGCATATAGATGATGGCATCCTCTGCTCCCACCTTCTCCTGGTATGCGATCTGCAAATGGTTGAGGGCGCGGTGGACCTGTGGCCTCAGGTGGTGAAGCAGCAGCCGCTCCATGCTGGTCTTCACATGTGACGTCAGAGCGACAGGCCGGAAGTCATTCAGCTCACTAGGACGTGATACCTTTGGGACTGGGGTGATACAAGATGTTTTCCAAAGCCCCGGGACTCTCCCCTGTTCCAGGCTCCGATTGAAGATGCACTGTAGAGGACTCCCCAGTTCCAGCGCACAGGCCTTCAGCAGTTATTTATTGAAATGGGTTACTGTTTCTTGATATTTATCATTTATGAATGTACCAGAAAGTAGTGGAAAATAATGGGAGGAGGGTAGGACTACTTTTAATAGATCCACCATCCTGGGTTGAAATTCTGTGCACAATGATCAGTATGAAATTGGTACATTGTCTTTGTGTTAGTTTCCCTCCCACATTGCAAGAGAGAGGAGATACACAGGTTAGATTAACTTACTATTAGAAATTGGCTTTGTGTGGATGAGTGGGCCATGTGATTTACTGGCACCCTGACCAAAGATGATTTCTGCCTTGTTCAGAATTATTTTGGTACATGTTCTAGGCCACTGCAACAAAGAATTTGCTTAAATGGGCTTGATTATGTTGTAACATAGCAATTATTTTCAGTCCATACATTTTGGAGGTTCTTCCATTGTCACTGTTGGTCAAATTTTCATTTTAGCTTGAAGAACAAATCTAATCTATACTAATAAAAGGCGCAAAGCCCTCACTCACTCACTCACTCATCACTAATTCTCCAACTTCCCGTGTGGGTAGAAGGCTGAAATTTGGCAGGCTCATTCCTTACAGCTTACTTACAAAAGTTGGGCAGGTTTCATTTCGAAATTCTACGCATAATGGTCATAACTAGAAGCTATTTTTCTCCATTTACTGTAATGGAGTTCAGCTGGAGGGGCGGAGTTTCGTATGACATCATCACGCCTCTCACGTAATCACGCATTACGTAGAAAGCCAGG
>JANRMT010062808.1:52635521-52658021 GCA_026402145.1 Polypterus bichir lapradei
TTACAGCCCTTGTAAAGGAGCCACTTCAGGCGATTGTGTAGCACTGCCGTTGTTCTTCTTCTGGCAGTCTTCTATCCAAATCCCTAAAGCAGATTCTATCCAGACTACTGCCTTATTACATCCACTTACAACTCGTTTTGCACCCTGGTTAAAAGGACGCTGCGGCCGTAGATCTTATATTCCGTTCCTACTTTTTAAATAAAAAGAATCGCAGCCTTCAACAAATCCAAAACGTTTACCTTTTCGCCATTCGTTAACATCTTCTTCTTGCGCTTGGGCACGGCCCCTGAAGCAGTAGCAGATTGTTTTGGAGCCATAATGAAGGGCTTGACTATGCACAAAGATAAACACTAAAGAGTACAACTCTTTACACAGCGAAACACGTTGATGCTGAATGAGCGAGACGACACTTCCTGGTTAACACTGCATTCAGCACGCAGGAGCTCAACTGCGTGCTCTGATTGGTTAGCTTCTCAGCCATCCGCCAATAGCGTCCCTTGTATGAAATCAACTGGGCAAACCAACTGAGGAAGCATGTACAGGAAGTAAAAAGACACATTGTCCGCAGAACCCGCGAAGCAGCGGAAAATCCGCGTTATATATTTAGTTATGCTTTCATATAAAATCCGCGATAGAGTGAAGCCACGAAAGTCGAAGCGCGATATAGCGAGGGATTACTGTATATGTATATATATGTATATATATGTATATATATATGTGTGTATATATATGTATATATATGTATATATGTATGTATATATGTATATATATATATATGTATATATGTATATATATGTGTATATATGTATATATGTATATGTGTATATGTATATGTATATATGTATGTATATATGTATATATATATATATGTGTGTATATATGTATATATGTATATGTATGTATATGTATATGTATGTGTATGTATGTATGTATATGTGTATGTATGTATATGTATGTATGTGTATATATATATATATGTATGTATATATATGTATGTATATATAATATATATATATATATATATATATATATAATTGGTTTTAACATTTTCAAAACAGAGTTTTGTATTTTTTAATTTTGTCTTTTAAAGTGCCGGTATAATATGTAGCCAATGTTTAATCTTTTCTGTTTAAGTCTGTAGGCAATAAAAATGGAAAGTTATGGTCTCCTGACGAGGAGGTTTCTCCAGAAGTACTAGCAAAGGTAAGATCTTTCAAAGTCTACAAGCTTTATTTTCCTTTCCAAGATTTTAAGATCTAAGAATGAGCAGTCAGGCTATTTTTGGAGTCTTGGGGCTTCATACTTTTACCTGGTGATGAATTGAAGTTGACTTTGATAGTCATTTAGGCCAATAAATAGCACGTTATTCTACAAAAATAAGAATAATTTTTTTCCTTAAAATGGAGGTTTCTAGGTATGATAATAATTTTACTATCATGGTTGGTGACTGACACACAGGAAGAAAATCTTGTATGCTTAGGTTAGAATAAAATGTGCTTCTCAGTAAGCATAAATAACTGATTAGACAAAAAAATGACAGAAAATTATCTTCTGCTATTTGTTTCTCAGCTGTAAGAAAAATATGTTCCGTGTCTTGATGTTGTATAGTCATGTCTTGTAACCTTCGAGTTTAATTTTACCTAAAATACAAATTCTTTCAATCATCCATCTCTCTGTCAATAATGTCTTTATTTCTCTGTCTTTCTCACAACATTTGAAATACTACATAAAATGTTTAAAATACTAAGCTTCAAGATGCATAATGGCTTAGAAGTTTACATATCACAATGATAAAAGAATTTTGAATTACACATTTCTTAAAGATTTGTTTTAGTTAAGTTATTTTAGTTCTAAGTGTTTGCTTGATATCAATTTGAATTACCTTTGCAGGTGCAGGCTATCAAGTTACTGGTGCGCTGGTTATTGGGAATGAAAAATAACCAGTCCAAGTCTGCTAATTCCACACTACGTTTATTATCTGCTATGCTTGTAAGTGAAGGGGATTTAACAGAGCAAAAAAAAATCAGGTAGATCTTTTTTTATATATATTTTTTGTACATCTATTTATTTCTTTGTATGAGGCTGGACCCAGTTAGACTCCAATATCAGGCTATTTCTAATGAATTTGCATGCAGTTTGTGTGAGGAATTTGCAGACTTGGATGCAACTGCCAATCCTAATGTGATGTGGAAGGTTGTTGGTGTTGCTGGTGTACCCAGAAGGAGGCATTTCCTCTTGCTGGGCACTCTGGATATCATTTAGAGGAGTCACAGCAAATAGCTTGATGGTAGCTCCAGTTTGTACCGGGAACTAAGAGTGATGGCTGCAAGGGCTCTGAGGGCAGATAAGGAGGCATTTCTTTGAAGAATATGTGAGCAAGTGACACACCATCCAGCTTACATAGGAATCAAAGCATTACACACATGCAAATCTTTTCCTTGGAGAGTCACAGTCAGGACAGGTGATAGAATGGTCCTTACGAATAACTCTGCATTTGCGACCCACTAGGCTGGTTACTTTGAGCAACTGTTTAAAGCTGATCTTCCTGCTAGGATGTTGGACCTCTCTGGGTCCACAGTTCTTGAGGCTGATCCTCCAATTAGCTGTGAGCCACCCAATCTAACTAAGGTTGCACAGTGGTGAACCAGCTGAAGGTAGGGTAGGCTGCAGTGATTTGTAGTATCCAGGGTGAACTTCTTCAGGCTGTTAGTAAGGCTGTCGTCCTGGAATTGCAAGCAACCTTTGCTTCCATTTGGGAGGCGGGCGTCATCCAGTCTGTCTGGAAAATGGGACTTGTTATCCCTATCAGGAAAGGGAAGGGTAATTGCCTGGATTGCAGTAATTACAGAAGGATAACACTGCTTTCAGTGCCTGGTAAGGTTCTTGCTAGGGTCATTCTCAATAGGATCTGTTATCACCTGCTCATCTACCAACAACCGGAGCAGTCTGGTTTTACGCCTAAGAAATCTACCATAAACTGCATCCTGGCACTGAGGGTTCACATGGAGAACAAACGTGAATATCGGCATAGTTTCTTTGCAGCCTTTGTTGATTTTTGGAGAGTTTTCGACTCCATTGTTCAGGCTGCCCTGTGGGATATCCTGTTACATTTCGGGATTCTTCCATCCAAAGTTGCTGGGTGTCATGGCAGGCCTGTACACTGGTACTGTAAGTGCTATGCAGAATGGAGGCAGAACCTCTGTGTTTTTCCCAGTTGATTCTGGGGTTTGTCAGGGCTGCATTCTTGCTCATACTCTGTTCAGTGCTTGCATGGACTGGGTGTTGGGAAGGGTCGTGGGGTCCAGCGGCTGTGGGGCATCTGTTGATGAAGTGTCCTGGATAAAAACCAAGATGGAGGGAATATGAGGTTGACTTAATTTGGCAGCAACATGCATGCCTCTGATGACTCTTCCTATGAAGTCATTAGACAGATTGGGAGAGCATGGGAGGTCATGAGGTCGCTGGAGAGAGTTGTGTGGCTCCCTCCATATGTCTGCAAAAGGACGAAGGTCCATGTCTTTAGCATCCTGGTGCTTCCTGTTTTGCTATATGGTTGCGAGATATGGGCGCTATCCAGTGACCTGAGACAAAGACTGGACTCTTTCGGTGATGTGTCTTGGGAAAATTCTTTGGTACCGTTGGTTTGACTTTGTGTCGGATAAGCAGTTGCTCACAGAGTCCCAAATGAGGCACATTACCTGCATTGTAAGGTAGCATCAGTTATGGCACTACAGCCATGTGGCATGATTCTCAGAGGGTGATTGGGCTCACAGGATCCTCATTGCTGAGGACCTGAGCGGTTGGACCGGGCCAAGGGTCAGTAACAGAGACTTCTTGGTGTTTCATCGTGTGGTGGGTGCAGCAATGCGCTACGTGTGTGTGTGTGTATAATATATATATATAATATATAAAACAAAAAACATACTTGGTTAGTGGTCATCTATTAAAATGCACATGCAAATTTGAGTATGGCTGGACCTTTTTTAATGAAAATAAAAAGAAATGTTCTCAAGTTGTTATTGTAGGCACATCTCTACTAGCTTAACACCTACACATACAGTTTTCTAACTTTAAAAGAAACTGTACTGGAGGGATTAATGGTAATGCCAAATATTAATAATAATAAACTAAACATTGCAGTTATTGTGATTGTTCCAGGCTATTCGTGTGATTCTGTTGACTGAGAAAAAGCAAAAGTTTTAAAGGATGTTGTTGCTGTAACAGTGTTTCCCAAAGTTGGTCCTGGGGAACCCCTGTGGCTGCAGGTTTTTGTCCCAACCAGCTTCTGTTTTTAATTGAACTCCTGAGCTAATTAAGTGAACTGATATTTCCCAAATTCTGTGTTTAGGGAACAATATAGAAATTAGAAAACTAAGTTTGCTAAAAAAAAAAAAAAAAAAAATGTTAAAATGTACCAATCAGTTACTGTATATAGTGTGGTATCCCCGGCCGGGACGCACAGGAGGACCAGAGGAGGGCTTGTGCCTCCTCCAGACCGCGAGGGTGCGTCCGCCCTGGTTATGTTGGGGGCCACGGGTAAAGGGCTTAGAAGCCCAGCCCTGTAGGGACCCGTGGCCACCGCCAGGCAGTGCCCCGGTGCCTGAATATTCCTGGAGCCCAGCACTTCCGCCACAGTGCTGGGGGGGGAAGACGACAGGGGACACCCAGACGGCTTCCGGGTGCGCAGCCGGCACTTCCGCCACACTGGGGCGTGTCTGCGGAGGAGTGCCGGGAAGCAGCTGGAGCCCATCCGGGTTCCTATTTAAGGGGCCGCCTCTCTTCAGTTGATGTCGGGTGGAAGAGGACGGAGCTGGAGAGACGACTGGAGGCGGCCAGGAGAAAGGCAGTGGAACTGTGTGGCCTGGACTTTGGGGAATCGGTGCTGGAGGCACTGGGGTTGAGAGTGCACATAATCCTTGTACATAATAAGTGTAAATAAACAGTGTGTGGTGGAGCCAATGATGTCCGTCTGTCTGTGTCCGGGCCAGCATTCACAATAGGAATAATGTATTTTTTTTTATTTTTAACAATATTTTCATTTTCATTCTACTTTGCGAGGTGTTCTAATTGTTTAATTAATCCATTATTTACTAATTAGTGGGTCTTACTCTAAAGTAGTTGCAGCCATTGATTATTCAGTAGTGTTTGCCTGGGTCTGTCTGATCTGCTCATTTTAAATTGTCATTAATAAGATACAACGAAAGGGGAAAAACTGCACAGAGAAAGGGCAAAATATAATAAAATCAACAAAAGAGAGTTAAGCATTTAAATCGATAGCAAAAGCAGAAATATTTGTAAATATCTTATAAATATAAAAATCATGCTGCTGTGCTTTTCTAAATGTCAAATAAAAGAAAACAAAATACCAGATAATTAAATGAGCTCAGTGTTATCAGGTGTTGTCACTGATTAGGGATGTGGTTGGAACAAAAACCTTCAGCCACAGGGGTTCCCCAGGACCGAGTTTGGGAAAGACTGCTGTAACATATGTAATCAGTTACTGCTTTTTTTTCTTATCACCACCATTAAATAACAAAAGTATTCCAGACATTGAATATGTGGACTTATTTTCCCCCTTACTCTATTTTACAAACTGACCTTCAGTTTTCATGCATTTCAAAAGATTCTTGAGCAAACTTGAACTTGATCTAAAAGACAGATTTTGGTTTACAGTCAGCGGCAACCCTGCAGGCAACTATATCTGTGCTAGAGCAAATTCTTTCACATTTGACAATTTACAGATAATACACAAGTCTAAATAGACATGTAATTAGTATAATTAATTTCTAATTAAGATAGTGTCTATAAAAAGTTTTCACCCTTAGGCAATTTTCATCTTTTGTTATACAATATTGAATCACTGTGGATATAGTTTGGCTTTCTTAATAATTAGCAGCAGAAAAAGACTAAAAGTCAATTATCTTTAGAGTAAAAATGGATCTCTGGAAAACATGGAAAATGAAGTACAAATATAAAACACAAAACAATTAATTGCATAAGTATTGCATAGTATGACACACCTAAATCATCGCTGATGCACACAGTTGATTTTAGAAGTCGCACAATTAGTTAAATGGAGATTACATTTCTGTAGTCAAGAGATTTCAGTTTATTGTAGTATAAAATGCACCTTATTTGGAAGATTCAGCTTACGGTGAGTCAGTATTGTGGCCTAACATGCATAATGAAGACAAAAGGACACTCCGTGCATCTCCATGAAAATGTGATTGAAAAGCACAAGTCAATATTTGGCTAGAATAAAATATCCCTTGGAGTTCAGTTAAATCAGTCATTAACCTCCTTAACATTGCATTTTATTCCAAAATAACATGTAAGAAGCATTGCATTTTTGTCATGAAAAATGACATTTTTATTAAATCTCAAAAGTATAATAATGATTCAAATAGTAATGATGAATAAAAAATATGAAATGAACAATAACAAAAATAATAAAAAATAAACAGTAATAATACTATTAGTGATGCCAAAACAATATGTAATCTCAAAATGAGTCCTTTGTGTAGTAAATCTTAAACCTTGGTGAAAGACACAAACCAACGTTACAGTCCGGACAATAATAGCGTGTTTCTTTTCAGATTTTCTTTCCAGATTTATCCGTTTTTGAACAGCACACTGCACAGATACGAGTTGGATTCTGTGTTTTTTTTTCTGTTGGAGGTATATAATCAATAAAATGTCTACTAATAAGATGCTCTGGATTGATCAATGATGGGCCGGGTTGATCGCGTTTCTTTAGCTGTGATGTGGACAGTGGATGTGTGGCAATGATTTTTTGTACAACCTTTTGTGTAAAGATTGCATGAGATACAATCTTGAAAAAGGATGTTTACTCATGATCTCCATGTACCCTAACAGAGAGAGAGTAGTTTTACATGGAGGAAAATTGCAATATCCAGTTTTTCAAAGTTGATTGTTATATCCACTCAGACATGAAGTTGTAATTACTGCCAGAGGTGTATCTAACGCATACTGCCTTGTGTTTGCTTATGCAGTCAATTATTTTAATCATCATTTTAATAGAGATTGTCTGAGTGTACTCATGTTCGCAAGTATCCAACCTAATTTTTTTTTTTTTTCTTTCTCTGTGGTCCTGGACACCAAGTGGGGAAAGGTCGATTATTTTCGTATCAGGTTTAACTCCTTCAGTTTCTCCTAATAGCTCATTCCTGTTAGTCCTTGAATCAGCCAAATCACTGTTTTCTTGATTTTACCTAGCAGTGTTGTCTGGAATGTTTTTTTATAATATAGTATATAATATATTTGTAGACCAAAACTTTGTACAGTATTCCAGATGAGGCTTCAGAAGTGTGTTTATATAATTTAAGTACAACTTCCCATGTCTAGTGTGATTCCTACTGTACAGTACTTTCACATTTCAGGGCTCCCATTGTCCATTCAAATTTCTACTTTATATGTGTGATAACTTGTGCTTGCTTACATTAAATTCATCTACCACAAATCTACCAAAGACTGTATGCTATTTGCCTCTGTAACAATTTATCATCTATAAACTTAACCAACTTAATGATTGTTTTTATATTCTTGTCCAGATCCTTTGTGTATTAAAAAGATCAGTGGCCCAGCACAGATCCCTGAGAAACACCACTTTAAACATCATCTAATTCTGAAAAGTTCCCCTTAACATTACCCTTTGTTTCTTAAGTTTGAGCCAATTATGTGCCAACTTGCACACTGAGCCCAGAATTTCTCCTGCGTTAGTTTGATTGCTGTAATTCTTGTGGTACCTTACCTTTCCCATCTGAAAGCAAAGATAAATATTTTTTCCTCTTCTGTTATCATACACTTTTGATCCTTCCGCACAGAATTCCAGCATTTTAGTTAAAACATGACCTACCTCATCTAAACTCAAGTTGAGTATTTACTAATTCGACAGTTCTAGACATTTGCCACTGGAGCTTTTCTTTAAAAATTACTTTTATTAATTTACCAGTGATTCACATTAAGCGTACTGGTCTATAGTTAACTTGTATCAGCCCAATCACCATTTTTACACATATTAGCTAGCGTCCAGTCTTTAGGAATTTCCTCAGTCTTCAAAGATTTTCAAAAAATATGTGGTAAGGTTTTATATATGTACTCGCTGTCTTCCTTAAGTACTTGAGGGTAAATGTTATTTAGTCTTAGTGACTTGTTTGATTTTAGTCTATTTAATTTAAGCAGTATTTCTGCCTCTACAATTTCCTTAGTAGGCCTGTTACTTTTAGGAGGTTTTTGAATTCTTCACATGTATAAACTTCAGTAAAATCCAAGTTCATATTTGCTGTTTCACTTTTTCGTACTTTCCTCATACCTCTGGCATGTTTTATTATGCCATTATCACATTTACTTAGCAAAAAATAGTTCACCATACTCCTTGGACAACCGGATTCATCTTTAACCAGTGTTTTTCCCTCATTTTTTAAATACAGTGCTGTGCACTGTCCTTTCCATCACATCACCAATCTCCAGAAGCCTCCATTATAACCATCAACACTGACTTACCCATTTAAGCTGACACCCATTTTTACTCCACCCCTCCCCTCACTGAGGTACCTAAGACACCATCTTCATAAGCCCTTCCAGAAACACTTCACCACTTCTTCCAACTATGTGACATATGCCAAGACTATATTCATCAGTAGTTTCTCAAAATTCATTCTTACATCTACAACATGCTTGTTAATGATGCTAGTGTCTTGACGTTAGAGTGTGTTCACATTACCTCTTGCGTGTAGTAAAAAGCAACTGAAAGAATTTAAGTACTTAAAAATTTCTTTGGCAGTATCTTAGTACCTTATCTTTGCAAATCATTACAAAGCATTGGCAGCCATAATGCCCATGGGTACTCCTACCTTCCTCCATCAAATAGAATGTTGAGAAACCCCACTTTATAATGGCCTTAGACCTGTATTGTGGGTAGGCTGGTTTAATTGTAAGGATAATAGATAAGAGATAGTAAGTAAAACATGTGAAGGAGAGAGTATAAAAATTGTGGCTTTGCAACCTTGGCAGTATGATGGAAAATCAGGTGAAGTTATGAAAGTACTGAACAAAAGGAAAGTGCATTTGTATACGCAGAGGCTCTGGAAAGAAAGGTATGAAAATCGTGTAATGTACTAGTTACTGTGTCGGGAGAGCATGATGTCAATGCTAAGGTTCTGCACTTATGCCAGAAAAATGGGCAGACACAGTGGTCAAAATGAAGAGAATGTGTCGATAAAATAATTGCTAAACAAATAACTTTTGTCTTCACATTTTTCATTAATAACTTTTGTAGTAAATCTACACATTGGAACAAGTATTTTTTGCATCATAACCAACATTTGAGTTTTTTTTTACAGTGTGCTGTAACCATCTGTATAGCTCCATCAATAGCATTTAATTCATATTTTCTATCTTACATGTAGTATGTACTTGTAGACCCTGCAATTAAGAGAATGTATACTTATTTTAATATGCATATTGGCATCTGAAGTATTGACGGATTTCATAGTTTTAGTGTGTACAATAATGTCTTACTTTAGACTGTCACCTTGGCACCATTTAGTTCCCTGAACAAAATCATGCCAAGGGAAATACATTTTTATTACAGCTAAAGGTAACAACAAAAAAAGGTACAGTACCTTGGAGATAAAAAAATACAATAAGGGAATAAGTCAAGATCAAGAAACCTTTCACACCTTCCCCCATCTACCTCTTCTACCCTTCTGTTTTTATATTTTTTTTTTCTTTTTTATATTTCTGTTCTGATCTCTTGTCCACTCTCCACTCAACTTTAGGTTCACTGGTGCAGTGGCCACTGGCCTGTTGTAATTTTGGTACTTCAAGGCCACTTCTGGTTTCCTCTGAACCACTTCAGGGCCAGACATGTCTCTATAAAACCCCTGGTGGTGTTTGCCCAAAGCTTCCTGATTTTTAGCAAAAGGGCCAGACAGCCCTGCAGAGGCCACAGTGACCACCACCTTTGTCAGCCATTACAAGGGATGGGAATATATAGTCTCTTACTGTGCATTCCACACTGTCCTTCCAATATACTTGCAGCACTAGTATAATATGAGAAAGTGTCTTGCCTGTGTCGTCTTCTGGAATCTCTTCCAGGGCAGGTTAGGAATTGCCTCTATCTTATGATACAGTCACTGACTCAGATTACATTTTTGCACCACTTGCTGCCAATACTTCCAGGTTGGACACTGGCTCTCTGTATTGATAAACTTGTCAAACAAAACACCAGGATACAACTTCCATTCTTCTTTTGTTAGTGTTTTCCTGTTGTAGAGTTTGACCTAAAATTTGATACCTATACTATTCTGGAAAATAATTCTACAACTTAAAAAATGTAGTAAAATATTGCACCAAATGTTTTGCTACTAGATATTTTTGGAATGTTTTGCTAAATTTCCAGCTTGGTAATTTATTTGCTATATTATGTGAATGATTGATTAGGTGTAACTTGTCGTTGCTCGCAAATGTTGTCTAAATACTGTATATTGTAATTGACTAGCCAATTGTAGGCAAAAATACATTTTTAAAGTAATTTTGTACTTTACTATGATAACTACTATTTTGCTTTTATTTTGGTATGGCATAAAAATAAATGTAAGGGTAACAGACAATAAGTATTGACTCTTCACCCATATATTTAACAAAATACTTTGAATAATATACAAAAGTAAGATTTTTTTTTTCTTTATTGAAATATTAACATCAGCCATGAAGACAATACCTTCACCCCTCCTACATGCATAGCCCCCCCCCCCCCCCACTCGAAAAGGTGTTTGAATAGCATTACTTTTAAAGTTTTTTTTACGTGTGTGCTTGTTAAAGAGGTAGTCACATGTTAGATATTAGTGGGTCATAAAAATGTTCATTGGACTGTAAATTAATCACTATTTTCACTTTTCCAGCAAGTCTGACATGTCTCGCCTGCGACTCGCTGCTGGTAGTGCCATTATGAAGCTTGCACAAGAACCCTGTTATCATGAAATCATCACTCCAGAGCAGTTTCATCTTTGTGCACTTGTCATCAATGTAAGGATTTTGTAATGACTTATCAACAGCCTGAATATTACATTTCTTCATCTTTATTCATAAATCTGTCAACTCAGTATTGAAATCCTGGAGCAGGTTTTGTGGTGTTTTTTGTATCTGGTGCTGTCCATCTTTCTGTCCTGACCATAACCCATGTGTCTGTGGAGGATGCTGCCTTCACTGCTCTTAAATGCAAAGACAACAGAACTCATCACTCAAGTAGCACAGTACATGCAGTTGGTTTTATTTCCATATAGTTCCATGTGAAGCCTGGGGTTGCCTGCAGCTGACATACTCGTCCTTGAGTCCAGGATATCGATAGTCATAGACCAAGGTAGACTAGGGTGAATGAGAACACAGAACAACAAAAGTAGTGCAAAACTGCATTTTTTTTCTCCCCGTTCAAAGTGTCCAAAGTACAGTATGATTTTCAATAAATCCACAATAAAAACAGTGACAAATTTTTAAATTAATAAATATGTTAAAATCAAGGTTAGACTTGGCCTTCAAAAGTCACTCTTCCCAGTGCTGCACACTGACTCTCCCTCTCTCTGCCCCCTCTTGCTCCACTCACTGAGCTTCTAGGTATAAACAGGAAAGCGAGAATCCAGCAACAGCAGCCCCCAAATGACTGTCCCAGCCACCTTTCTGTTGGTGTTTAACGGGACAAGCTTTGCATGACTCTGTCTTCCACTTGCCTTCCTAAGTGTCTGCAGGATCCCCAAGAGCCCTGATTGCTCCTTATTTCTACTGTTAAGCAGGAACGATCTGGTCCACCTGAGGAGCACCTCTTTCCATTCTCCTCCGTGCTGCTTTCTTGACCATTTCACTTCCCTTAGTCTGCAGTGGCTCTCAACAGATTACCTTCTCTCCTCTTTCCTTCTTCTTCTCAATTTTAAATCTTCAGTTTCTCCCTTTTTTTTTTTTTTTTTTTTTACCTGCTCTATCCACCCCACCCCCCAAGCTCCTTTATACTCCTGAGGGTGCAGGTGAGCTCCACCTAATGACCCACTGAATGTCACTGAGGAAACCTGTCAGGTTGATTACGCTTCATGTCCAAAACTGGCAGCCCATCTTTGCCCTTAAAGGTTTTATACCAAAGCATGATTACAATCACCTGTTGAACAACATCTATTTCCTCCCCCCCATAATGTTCCATAATGGCAAGAATGGATGTATATTTGCAAAAAATGAGGTTGGCCAGACTAAACGTTTAATAACTAGTCTTGTTGTCAAAGTGATTTTTGAAATGACAGCTTTCTGTTTTTATTTGCTTTGTCCATATCGCCCTGACTTTTGCTTGTGTTTCTGATCTTCTGACAGCTGAGTCTCTTTTTGTTCATTTCTTTAAGATCTCCAGAGTTGAGCTAGCTATCTGTATAATGTGTTTGATTCCTGTGTTATGATTTGATATTATATATAAGTTTGGTATTTTTCAAGTTGAAGTTATTTATTCATAATCATGATGTATATTCATTTCCTAAATGAAACTGTCTAGTAAAGTAAATCATTTTTTATTTTATAAAATACCTAGTCTGCCATTGTATTTTGTAATGGATGAAAACAACACTTGCATACAATGTGAAACCAAAAGCATTAATTAATATGTTCTTTTTTCAAGCCAACATTGTTATCTAGTAATGATTTGCATCTTGAGTTTGCACACAGCATATCCATGTCATTTTCAGATGGAAAAATAAAAAATAAACTACTTGGTCTGAGATTCAGCCATTAAAAAAAGAAGATAAGCTATTTGCTTAACTTTGCTTCTCATCTTCCTCTATGGCACTGTTTAGGCACAGGGGCATGATTTCACCTTGAAGAGTCCTGTCCAAGCACTGTAATTGATATTATTGAATGTTCATGTCTAGATGTGAATTTCCTCTTTTCTTTAAATGGCTAGATAATCACTGAAAAAGTCAGTTTTTCACTCATATGCTTTTACTATATGTAAGCTTATTCCTACCATTTTTTTTATTTTTGCTTTATTTCATAAATTTATTGCCTACTACTGCCACTTTAATCATCCGCAGACATTCTCTCGCTAGCTTGCCGAAGTAAGGTTGAGGATGTGAATTTGTGTAATCAAGCGACAAGAAATGATAGGCATACATTTAGCTCAGGCTACAATTGTTAGATCTGATCTGAACAGTAAATGAATAACCATTGAGTGGTCAGCATCCTTCCAGCCTTTGAATGTAAAATTGATAATGAAATCTGCTCTTATCCAATTTATTCTTCCTTATTACTATAAGTGATTGTAAGGTGTATTTATATTCCCACATGTAAGCTTACAAAAACTGTTTGTTTGCATGCTTCTGTTTTTTTCTGCTTCTTCCTTAATCCAAGTAAAAACTCAGTGCCATGAGTTCAGGTCTGATTATTAACCAGTGACTGTATGAAGTCTGCATGTTTGCCCTATGTGTATGTGGACTGAGTGCATGTAACTTCAGATTTTTTTTTTTTTTTTTTTTTTTTTTTTTTTTTGGGTTTTTTTGTTTTTAATTTAATATTTTTTTTTTTTTTTTTTTTTTTTTTTTTGTAGGTGGATTTTAGTGTGTCAGTAAGCACTCTTAATTGCCAAAATCTGATTATTCCTACATATGTTAAATTACATTCTTCAAGTTTTTAGGCTCACAGGCAGCTACCTAGGTTTTTTGTGCTGCATTTTTAAGTAAATTATCTGAAATTTTGCTGGAGCAGATGTTCAGTATTTTATGTAAATGGTATGCTTTAGAACGCAATTTCATGTGGCAAATAAATATATACCATGATTGGGAAGAAATAAGTTTGAATTAAAAAATACCAAACTTTAAACAGTTCCAAACATATTACAGTAACAATAAGAATTTTAATTAGAAAGGTATTATTATTCCTTCGGCAGTTTTGTCATATAAGCCTTATTAATTTTGCATTTGCTATGTTTTTTTTTGTTTGTTTGTTTGTTTGTTTTTAACCCTAGGATGAATGTTATCAAGTGAGACAAATATTTGCTCAGAAGTTACACATGGCTCTTGTGAAGCTGCAACTACCTCTAGAGTATATGGCTGTTTTTTCTTTATGTGCCAAAGATCCAGTTAAGGAGAGGAGAGCTCATGCTCGACAGTGTTTACTTAAAAACATCAGTATCCGCAGAGAATACATCAAGCAGAATCCCGTAACTAATGGTAAGTGGGGTTTTGTATTTCTCTATCAACCACCACTAATCAGATTAGTGCTTTTGTTATCTATGAATTTTAAAATTTTACATGTATGGCATATTGTTGGATTTTCCTTATTTCTACTGATTTGAAAATTCCATGTTAATGCCTTAGGTGTTAAATTTGGAGCTCCAAATTGTTTTATACTCTGTATAGTGTAAATGTCTTTGCATATGAAGAGAAGCCAAGTCCAACTAGCAATTGCCCACTTAATGTGTTTCAAGTTAGCCTGAGTTGATGAAGAAAAAGAGGTATGGAGCATGAGACTATGTTGCATACAATGAATAAGTGTTTGATTTCTTTTTACATCCTGCCGTTTGTTCACAGTTTCATATGCCTTAATTTCCAATAATTCCAACAGCTATTACTAGCAGTTAGTGAACTGCAGCGAAAACGTGTGTGTTTGCTTAGACCAGCATCACACTGCATGACTAGTATAAAGTACTTAGTCACTACAGTTGCTTGATCTGTTTGCCTTGTGGATGTAAGATTACATAAGTAGGTAAAGCAGGGAATAATAGTACACAACTCTCAATTTCTCAACACATGTTTTAATTTCCATAGTATTACTAGCTCTCTAAATTTAGAGAGCCAGTTAACTGCCTTACCATGCAGGTGGCTATACAAATGTTTTCCATGAATGGTGAGTTCATTCTCCATATTGGCCCATCTTTCTACCTTTTCCATTCTCTCAGAGCGCTATTACTCTAAACTTAGACTGGCATTCACAGAGACTCACTGCCACTGTTCACAACTTGCTAAGTTTATGCAAATGAAGGCTGTAACTGAAAATTGCTAAAAGGGTCCTGTGGTGTGAACTCTAATTTATAATTTGCATGATGAAAATATTTTCCCATATGTTATGGGTATGGGTTTTTTTGAGCATGTTATGTGTTTTTACTTTAAATAATTAAATCATTGTTTCTGAAATACCTCATTTTACATGGGCTAAAATAAGGTAAGTTGCAAGATTGGTTGAAGAGCAAATCTGAAAGCACTTTTATATAGTTTTGTTCCCTGTGGAGTATTAGTTCAGAATAATTTTCACTGACCAGACCTCTCTATTCACAGCAACAGTCCACATGATCACCAGAGCCATTTGAAATTTTGCCACTTCCGTAGTCTGTTGGTCAGTCTCTTGTTTCATTGTGCTGTCCTAGCAAGAACCTAACCCCCTCCTGTTGAGTCTGCTCTTTAGTCCTAAAGTGTAGAACAAACCCCCTTCTGAAATTGAAATGTGGCATTGATCTGGAGCTTCAAATTCACATCCCCACTGCTTCTCACTTACCTGTGAATTGCTCAACTGTATGACCAGTCATCATGAGAGAGGCTAAAAGGACAGCATCAGAGTCAAAGGTTTTATGTTCAAATCACTAAGCTGTATACTGTCCATGCCTCATGTGCTTTCATATCTAGTCCATGAAAATTACAAAAGATAGAAAATTAATTTTATCTTGCTTCCACCTTAAACTGATTCATTTTTATGTCAAGAATACAGAACAAATACTCAAAACCCACCTGGCAACATTACCTAGAAGGCCACCTCCTTTGACTTGATTGCTTCCTTTACAGCTGGTGTCCACCAAAGGGTCCTTGGATTGCTGCCATGATAGGCACCACCTACCCTTGGCCCACAAGTTCATGCAGCTGATGAGAGCAAAGCAGGTGAGCAGCAGATTGTTGGTTCTCCTTTAACTTTTTTTTGCAGGGAAAATGTGTAGCTTTTCCTGCAAAAAAAAGTTGGTGGACCTACAGCCTGTCTCCAACCCTGTTGATTGTTGTATTACTCCCTTTTGTGTTCAGTGACAAGCATTTAGGCAGCAGACTGTTGGTCTTCCTTCAGTTTTTCTGGTAGTGAAAGATGTATATGATAATGAATATAACTCTGAACCAGACTGGAACTGAGTACACATTTTCTCTGTAAACTTGAACTGACAGCCTGCCTCCCTCTTCGCTCACTGTCTACTCCAGACCCCATCCAAACCCAGTTGCGCTCCTTTGCAATGTTCTTTGAAAATGCAGCAATTAGGTGTGAGGTTTAGCAATGGCACTAATTATAAAACTTCAAATAAGTGCTGAGCTTCAGACCTCTTAAGGTATGAATTTAAACTTTGTTTTCAACACATTTGTATTTAACAATAAAATGAGCTGTCTAAAGTCACAGATGTTTTTGGTAAATAATAAAATTAAACTGTTTTAAATTAAAATTAATACATTTGCAGGTTTATTCATATGTACAGTATATGCCTTGACCTCTTTCTTATTGTGTAATCATTAAGTTTTGAGTTTGTTTTTTTTTTTTTCTTTTTTGTATTTAGAGAAGCAGTTATCCCTGTTGCCAGAATACGTTGTTCCATACATGATACATCTTCTAGCAAATGACCCAGATTTCACTAGACCTCAAGATTTTGAACAGCTCCGGGACATTAAAGAGTAAGTGAAATTCATGTCTGTCACCTGCAATTTTTTTTTTTTTTTTTGTAAAATAAAAGAATTGAGTTTTTTTTTTTTTATTATTTGATTGTCACTCTTTATATACATTTATAGTGATTTATTTATACTGCTAAAATATGGTAATGTTTTTATTTTATCATAATTATTTTGATCAGCAGTTATTTTCTTGCTCTGCAATGTGTGTTACATGTTGATTTCCTGCATAGGTTGTTCTACAGCAATAATTAGATGCATACTTGTAGATTGTTAAGTAAATTTAGTTACACCACCATTTTTGCAAATTAGCTTGCATGAGTTTTTCCTTCCATAAACTGTGTTGATACCCCAAATGCCAGATGGAAGCTGTGTGTAGGAGAGCTGAGTTACATTCTGACCTGCGAGTTTGTGCATGGAAACACTAAAGAAAATGTGACAAGAGCTGAAAGTTGAACTCTAGTGATAAAGCAGAGGATAGAACATGTACTGACTTCAAAATTCACAGTTTAGGCATAATGGACTTGTGTTGGCTGTTAAAATGTAGAAAGTCTGATGCAGTAGTTATTTGTTGTTGTCCAATTTAATATCATTGTTTTCTAATTACTACTTCTAAGTCTTTGGCTTTACCAGGGGTGTGGAAATCAAATTTTTTTCTACTTGTCCACGGACAAGTAAACTTAGAAAATCCACTTGTCCGCCAGTTAAATTCACTTGCCCATAAACAAATAACAAAAGTGAAAAATAGTTTTTTTTTTCTGATCTCTTTTATTGATACCAAAATTGCCTTCCATTTTAAAACTGAAAAAAGTTTTTTCAGGGAGTAGTATTTTGCCACCTTGCTCTAGAACAGGGGTTCTTAAACTCGGTCCTGGGGGACCACTGTGGCTGCAGGTTTTTGTTCCAACCAGATTCCTAATCAGTGACAACACCTGATAGCACTGATCTCTTTTAATTAGCTGGTTTTATTTATATTTTATTCTACATTCAGAAAAGCACAGCAGCATGATTTTTACATTTATAAGAAACATTTCTTATAAATATTTCTGTTTTTGCTATGAATTTAAATGCTTAACTCTCTTTTTATTATATCTCACCCTTTCTCTGTGCAGTTTGCTCCCTTCATTGAATCTTAATAATAACAATTAAAAACAAGCAGAGCAGAAACCCAAGCAAACAACACTCGATCGTGAAAGGCTGCAACTAATTTTGCGTCAGCCCCACAAAGTAGTAAATAACGGATTAATTAAACAATAAGAATACCTAGAATGACAATCAAGATGAAAAAACTGTTAAAAAGAAACAAATACATATAACTGCTTAGTACATTTTACTACTTTTTTTTTTTTACCAAACTTAGTTTTCTATATTTGTATATTTTTCCCCAAAACAGGGAATCTGGGAAACAACAGTTCACTTAATTAGCACAGGAGTCCAATTAAAAACAGAGGCTGGTTGGAACAAAAACCTGCAGCCACAGTGGTCCCCCAGGACCAAGTTTAAGAACCCCTGCTCTAGAACATTATATAAAAGATTCCCTTATTTTAACTCACTAATAAACAATGCCTTCATTATAGCTACACTAGTTCTGTTTCACATATTACAGTTACATAACAGAACACTGTCCTGATTCATTTTCTGCCATGTTTTTCAGCTTTTGTCTTGCAACATCTTCTCTCCTAAGAATCTTTACCATCTCAGACAGCATGGGCTGAATGCTATTCATTTCTGCTTGAGCTGAACTGCATGGTTCCTGGACTGATTTACCAAAGAAGTAAATATTAGCAATGTTGTCGGGAAAAAATAATCGCGTCTAAGTGAAAAATTTTATAGATATTTCATAACATTTGGAAACCGTTAGAATGTTTTCTTCTTTGTTTATAATAAACTGACGGCGCGAAACCACCTTGTTTTGTATGAAAAATTTTCTAATCAAAAACGATCTATAGACAGATCATCAAAATTGATGTTGTCACGCAATAAATTTCTTAACTCTTCCGTATATCACAACCTACGCGAAATTGCAAATTTCAGGAAAGATCAACTGCCTAACAAGCTTTGTTATGTGGTGAAAACATTTGCATTGTAAGTAAAATGACCGCATTTTATGTAAAAACAATGAATTTATTAATAATATATAAAAGTTATCGATTATAATGAAAAATCATCAGATTACATCGTAATGTCGGCATGAAAAAAATGACCGTATCACCAAGCGTGTAAATAGTAGGGTAAAATACTTATGCAAGACCGTGAGAGTGCTTCCCCTTTGAAAAATCAGCCGTCATTTTGTAAACGATATTGAAGACCAATCTGAGACATGAAGAACATGCCTAATTAGACTGTTTCCTCACGAAGTGCGTACCCAAATGTTTAAAATTTGAAAGTAGTGGTAAAAATGTACCCTGCACAGCGCACATAATTCTTTTTTCTCCAGAAAATTGCACTTGTCCGCGGACAACTGAAACCAGAAAAACACGCTTGTCCGACGGTCAATTTACCCGTGTCGGACGAGTCGGGCGTTGGATTTCCGCACCCCTGGCTTTACAGTGCTATATCTGCAACATGAACTGTTCCTTTCCCACCCCAGCTGCATAAGTAGCAAAGACTACTTCAGAGAATTCTGGAAAAGAAGTTATTTTTGAACAGACTTTTTTTTGCAATGAATACTTAGTCATCACACTGGTACCGCTTTTTCATCCCGGCTACCTTTGACGATTTATGTTTTGACATACTTGTAACTTTTTTCTTTATATCAAAGCCTTCTTACTTTTTAACACCAAATTGTTTGCTTATTTTCTCATGTTAGATTTTATACAATATAAAATGATACTATCATAGCAGTTTTTCTGACAGTCAAAAACATGCTGTCTGAATCAGTTAGTGCTGTAGAAAGGGTTTACAGGTACAGTGGTTTTTCTGCCATCGCTGCCCTTTTTTCTTTATTGCATTCTATTGTACATAAAACACAGGACATCAGACAAATAAGACGCTTGTTTGTGAAGTCCAAAATGCATGTGATCTTTTTCTCTGTGCTGCCTTATATGCATTGCACTTCCGGATGGGTACCGATTGGTGTATCCAGCACAGGGATGCCCTTTCTCCCTGTTCTTTATGCAGAACAGACTACAGGTGCACCTCAATAAATTAGAATATTATCGAAAAGTTAATTTATTTCAGTAATTTAATTCAAAAAGTGAAACTCCTTATATAGATTCATTACACACACAGAGTGATATATTTCAAACATTTCTTTTTATTTTGCTGATTATGGATTACAGGTAATGAAAACTCAAAATTCAGTATCTCAGAAAATTTGAATATTACATAAGACCAATAAAAAAAAAAAGATTTTTAATACAGAATGTTGGCCTACTGAAAAGTATGTCCGTGTACGTACTCAATACTTGGTTGGGGCTCCTTTTGTATGAATTACTGCATCAATGCGGTGTGGCTCTGCTGAGGTGTTATGGAAGCCCTGGATGCTTTGATAGCAGCCTTCAGCTCATCTGCATTGTTGGATCTGATGTCTCTCATCTTCCTCTTGACAATACCCCATAGATTATGTATGGGGTTTAGGTCAGGCAAGTTTGCTGACCAATCAAGTACAGTGATACCATGGTCATTAAACCAGGTATTGGTACTTTTGGCAGTGTGGGCAGGTGCCAAGTCTTGCTGGAATATGAAATCAGCATCTCTATAAAGCTTGTCAGTAGGGGGAAGCATGAAGTGCTCTAAAATTTCCTGGTAGATGGCTGCGCTGACTTTGGACTTGATAAAACACAGTGGACCAACACCAGCAAATGACATGGCTCCCCATATCATCACTGACTGTGGAAACATCACACTGGACCTCAAGCAACTTGGATTCTGTGACTCTTGACTCTTCCTCTAGACTCTGGGACCTTGATTTCCAAATGAAATAAAAAATATTCTTTCATCTGAAAAGAGGACTTTGGACCACTGAGCTACAGTCCAGTCTGTTTTCTCCTTAGCCTAGGTAAGGCGCTTTTGACGACGTCTCTGGTTCAGGAATGGCTTGACACAAGGAATGCGACAGTTGTGGCCTATATTCCGAATTACGAGGTGTGGCAGAAAAGTAATGATACTGGCAACACTGCAAGCGATCTGGCAACGCTGCGCTGTTGTCCTTGATAGAGCACGTGTATCAGTACCCTCCCATAGCTCAGTGCGAGTTTCAACTCCTTCCGTTAACTACGTGATTTTTGTGACTGCTATTAGTGAAGTTGTGTTTTTGGTTGTGCGTCACGCAAAATGCAACAGCTGAGTTTGGAGCAACGTTGTGCCATTAAATTTTCTGTTAAGCTTGGAGAATCGGCAAGTGTGACGTTTGAAAAGTTAAAACAGGCCTATGGGGAACATTCTTTATCCCGAGCTCAAGTTTTTCAGGGAGGCCTTCAACTTCGAAAACCAATGAAAACATCGAACGTGTGAACACTCTTGTGAGATCAGCCCGTCGTTTAACATTAAGAATGTTGAGTGAACAATTAAATTTGAACAGATTTACCATTCATCAAATTTTGACTGAACATTTGCACATGTGAAAGGTCTGTGCCAAAATGGTGCAGAAAAACCTCACAATTGAGCAGAAGGACAATCGAAAAAACGCATTCCTGTGGTTCCCCAGCCCCCTTATTCACCTGACCTCAGTCCGTGTGACTTTTTCCTTTTTCCTAAACTGAAAAATGTCCTTAAAGGACGTCATTTCAGGACTTTAGAAAACATCCAAAAGAGTGTAAAGGACATGCTGAAGACCATACCGGTTGAAGACTTCCAGCGCTGCTACCAACAGTGGGAACAACGTCTCCATCAGTGTGTAGCTGCCCAAGGGAACTACTTTGAAGGGGATAACATTGATGTTTGAAAAAAATAAAAACTTTGGTAAATAAAAAATCAGTCTCATTACTTTTCTGCCACACCTCATATGTCTGTTTGTGGTGGCTCTTGAAGCACTGACTCTAGCCATAGTCCACTCCTTGTGAATCTCCCCCAAATTCTTGAATGGGCTGTGCTTCACAGTCTGCTCAAGGCTGTAGTTATCCCTGTTGCTTGTGCACTTTTTTCTGACACACGTTTTTCTTCCATTCAACTTTCCATTAATATGCTTGGATACAGCATTCTGTGAACAGCCAGCATCTTTAGCAATGACCTTTGGTGGCTTACCCTCCTTGTGTAGCCTACTAAACCAGACTGAGAGACCATTTAACACTAGAATTACCAGAGTCTACAAAAAAGCTCGTAGATCCTTCCCACCTTAAATCGCTTCTTAAAACCGTTCTCACCTCTCCGCCAGCCTCCTTTGTCCTATAAATGTGCTGATAAAAACAAACTGCAAGCAGCCGGCTATTCCATCCCCCCACCGTATTAGAAGGTGCACGAACTTCTCCCAGCTTATGCCTCCATTATCTGGGAGTGAAGTGGAGTTTTAGAGTGGAAATAGTTGTTATTTGGAACACACGCATTTCATGTGTGTTCCGTTTCTACAGTAATCTGTGTAAACACAATGTTAAAACAAACTTTTTCATATTTTATTAATAAATGTTACAAAATGTAGGCATAAACTATAAAATGTGTGAAGCCTGAAAGCCAAAGATCAAATAAACGCTTTCATAAGAGGTTCAAGAATGTTACAACTGCTTCCGTGGTGTACTGGTAAGATTTCGTCACTTAGAGCGCAGTAGACTTACTGTACCTCAATAGACCGAGTTTGATTCCCTGCTGGAAATTTTTTTTTTTTTTTTTTTTTTTTTTAAAAAACCTTCGCCGTTCTGCCTGCCTGAACTCCCTGTCTATCTATATAGTA
>JANRMT010062808.1:52660521-52681069 GCA_026402145.1 Polypterus bichir lapradei
TGAGGTAAATGGGAGGGGATATGATGACGTGACTCCTCCACCCGCCTTAACTGTCAATCCCCCACAAACACAGTCTCTCGGAATTTGCATAAGCACACCCCTTCACCTGCAATTTTAACTTAGTTACAAAGTGATCAAAACTCTCGTTTATATCCTGCGTTCTCTCATTAAACTTGTATCCCGCATTACCCGTGGGCATGGAAAACGCCAGCGGCAGCCTGTCTATTAACTTAATTTAAAGTTTAGGTTTATACCTTGCTTTGTTTCCGAAGTAGCTGCAATGATGAATATGGTAGTATATGTCACTCGCTCGCTTCTTATTGTTTCGCTGCCTTCTCAATTATATAATGCATGTTTTCTTCAGCGTATTTTGGAGCTCTTCCTGGTTTTCTACATAGTGCGTTGACAGTCAGTTCACGTGATTACGTGGGCGGCGTGATGATGTCACACGAAACTCCGCCCCCACGGCGGTCAAGCTCAACTCCATTACAGTAAATGGAGAAAAATACCTTCCAGTTATGACCATTACGCGTAGAATTTCTAAATGAAACCTGCCCAACTTTTGTAAGGAAGCTGTAAGGAATGAGCCTGCCAAATTTCAGCCTTCTACCTACACGGGAAGTTGGAGAATTAGTGATGAGTCAGTCAGTCAGTCAGTGAGTGAGGGCTTTGCCTTTTATTAGTATAGATTATACAGTGCCTTCCCTGTTTGTTTATATATCTAATGCCTTCTCTGCCTGTCTGTCTGTCTGATTGCATATAATGCTGAACTTACTGCTCTGTACTATTCTGTCCTCTGCATGTCCTGGAGTACAAAAGAAACAGCACCATACAGCAACATGTGCAAACTGGCAAGATCGGGGGAAAAAAACACGCGGTCACTGATTACAAACCGCAAGATGAATGAAAGAGATAATATATGTAAAAACATCATCGCACTAATGCAATATTATTTGAAAACAAACCGCATCAGATCGGGTTTGAATATGTGCCCGATCTGACGCTGTTCGTTTTCAAATAATATTGCATGTACTGTGCATTGAAACTGCTGCACTGAATAAGCTGACGCCTTCTTTAACAGCGCCACCGTGTATTCAAACCCGATCTGACACTGTTCGTTTTCAAATAATATTGCATGTACTGTACTATTTTAGAATAAAAACATACATTTGATTTCAGTAAGTCTGTAAGAGCCAGTCTAAATGCATGATAATTGTAAAGGTTAGCTTTTTTTTTTTTGTTTTAATTCAGTTCCATTCTCTCAGTCGCGTTCACGATCCCCCCCCTCCCCATCTGACACAGCTGTTTTCACATAAAGACGCGCTATAGCTCGAATGTTATTTATTTAGGGAGGAAAGTACAGTGTCAGGTGCTTATTCAGTGTAATAGGAACCATAGCACAGAGAGGTGTGTTCACTGTAACAAGTACACATGTCGTAAATGTAGGAAGGGGGTGTGGGAATTGTTAATATTTGAATGTGATGATTTTATATAGCACGGATTGGAAATCGGCAGTTCTTAGCATTGCACCACAAAAGCTGTCGTATCAACCGCCTACTGTAACTTGCTTTATTTTTTCTTCACTTATAGACTAGAATAAAACTGCACTTTTTTTGTTATACTTGTACACCAACATATGTTCCTGTGTTTGAGTGACACGGGCATGCTCAAAAATTAGACAGGGTTTTTTCAGACTTTTGCAGGGAACTGCAGCTCCTTGAGACTGCTAAATGTTAGAAAAGCTGTAATTTGGAAATAAATGGAAGATTCATATATTCTTTCATCCAGCACATTTTTTTTCTCTCAATGTACTTTACTGTAAAATATAAATCTTTATTATGGTTGTAGTCCAAATGCTATATAACACTTGGTTTTTTACTTTTGTCAGGTGTCTGTGGTTCATGCTAGAAGTTTTAATGACCAAAAATGAAAATAACAGTCATGCATTTTTGAAGAAAATGATAGAGAATATAAAACAGACAAAGGATGCTCAGGCACCAGATGACCCCAAGACAAATGAGGTAACCTGTGCTGATCTGCATTTATCGCCTTGTTTAAATGTTGCAGGACACTAAAACAATTTTATCAGTATGCATAGAGGTTTGTACCATGAACAAATTTGTAAATCAAATGCTGTTTTCCACAATACTGCTCCAGCTCAGTACCCTACAGAAAATGCTGAACTTTAATTTTTTTTTTTTTTTTTTTTTATAAAGTTCAAAAACTTAAATGATAATCGGTCATTCCACGTCAGATCAACCAATGGCACATGCACTTCAGAGTCGCAACAATTTGGGAAAAATGATCAGGTTGTACCCATGTTAGTCAGGACACAACCTGTAATTTTTTTTTTTGGTTTAAGCTCAATACTTTCCAAGATACAGACAGTTTACCGGGGGGTGGTCAATTTTTTCATCAAATTTCACAAGTCCATAGCTCAAGAACTGAACCACATAGCAGGTTCAGACTTTGCATGCTGGTTCATTAATTGGTATCGTATGTGTCAAAATTTAAAATTTGGTCCAATGACCCTGCATGGTCAAAGCAATCCATTGAAATTGAGCAAAATGTATTTTGAGATTTGGCCTAGCTATGTTTAGGCATCAGAAACACATTTGTAACCAATACAGGCTTTTGATGTCTCTTCTTTTTTCACATACAGTGCATCCGGAAAGTACTCGCAGCGCATCACTTTTTCCACATTTTGTTATGTTGCAGCCTTATTCCAAAATGGATTAAATAAATTTTTTTCCTCAGAATTCTACACACAACACCCCATAATGATTACATGAAAAAAGTTTATATGAGGTTTTTGCATATTTATTAAAATTTAAAAAAAAAACAAAAAACTGAGAAATCAAATGTACATAAGTATTCACAGCCTTTGCTCAATACTTTGTCAATGCACCTTTGGCAGCAATTACAGCCTCAAGTCTTTTTGAATATGATGCCACAAGCTTGGCACACCTATCCTTGGCCAGTTTCGCCCATTCCTCTTTGCAGCACCTCTCAAGCTCCATCAGGTTGGATGGAAGCGTCAGTGCACAGCCATTTTAAGATCTCTCCAGAGATGTTCAATCGGATTCAAGTCTGGGCTCTGGCTGGGCCACTCAAGGACATTCACAGAGTTGTCCTGAAGCCACTCTTTTGATATCTTGGCTGTGTGCTTAGGGTCATTGTCCTGCTGAAAGATGAACCGTCGCCCCAGTCTGAGGTCAAAAGCGCTCTGGAGCAGGTTTTCATCCAGGATGTGTCTGTACATTGTTGCAGTCATCTTTCCCTTTATCCTGACTAGTCTCCCAGTTCCTGACGCTGAAAAACATCCCCACAGCATGATGCTGCCACCACCATGCTTCACTGTAGGGATGGTATTGGCCTGGTGATGAGCAGTGCCTGGTTTCCTCCAAACGTGACACCTAGCATTTACACCAAAGATTTCAATCTTTGTCTCATTAGACCAGATAATTTTGTTTCTCATGGTCTGAGAGTCCTTCAGGTGCCTTTTGACAAACTCCAGGTGGACTGCCATGTGCCTTTTACTAAGGAGTGGCTTCCGTCTGGCCACTCTACCATACAGGCCTGATTGGTGGATTGCTGCAGAGATGGTTGTCCTTCTGGAAGGTTCTCCTCTCTCCACAGAGGACCTCTGGAGCTCTGACAGAGTGACCATCGGGTTCTTGGTCACCTCCCTGACTAAGGCCCTTCTCCCCCAATCACTCAGTTTAGATGGCCAGCCAGCTCTAGGAAGAGTCCTGGTGGTTTCGAACTTCTTCCACTTACGGATGATGGAGGCCACTGTGCTCATTGGGACCTTCAAAGCAGCAGAAATTTTTCTGTAACCTTCCCCAGATTTGTGCCTCGAGACAATCCTGTCTCGGAGGTCTACAGACAATTCCTTTGACTTCATGCTTGGTTTGTGCTCTGACATGAACTGTCAACTGTGGGACCTTATATAGACAGGTGTGCCCCTTTCCAAATCATGTCCAATCAATTGAATTTACCACAGGTGGACTCCAATTAAGCTGCAGAAACTTCTCAAGGATGATCAGGGGAAACAGGATGCACCTGAGCTCAGTTTTGAGCTCCATGGCAAAGGCTGTGCATACTTATGTACATGTGCTTTCTCAATTCTTTTATTTTTAATAAATTTGCAACAACCTCAAGTAAACTTTTTTCACTTTGTCATTATGGGGTGTTGTGTGTAGAATTCTGCGGAAAAAATTAATTTAATCCATTTTGGAATAAGGCTGTAACATAACAAAATGTGGAATATGTGTGAATACTTTCCGGATGCATTGTAACTATACTCGGCAAAAAAAGAAACGTCCCCTGACTTTCAACTGTTTTTACTTTCAGTAGACTTAATGTGTAAATATTTGTATGAACACTAAAAGAGTCAACACCATAAGACATAAACTAAAAATGTTTCACAATGTGTCCCTGAATGAAGGGAGGCTCAAAATCAAAAGTACCAGTCAGTATCTGGTGTGGCCACCAGCTGCTTGAAGTACTGCAGTGCATCTCCTCCTCATGGACTGGACCAGATTTGTCAGTTCTTGCTGTGAGATGTTACCCCACTCTTCCACCAAGGCACCTGCAAGTTCCTGGACATTTCTGGGGGGAATGGCCCTAGCCCTCACCCTGCGATCCAACAGGTCCCAGACGTGCTCAATGGGATTGAGATCTGGGCTCTTCGCTGGCCATGGCAGAACACTGACATTGCTGTCATGCAGAAACTCAAGCACTTTTTGCCACTCCTGTCTGGTCCAGCGAAGGTGGGTTTGTGCCCATAGGCGGTGTTGTTGCTGGTGATGTCTGGTAAGGACCTGCCTTACAACAGGCCTGCAAGCCCTCAGTCCAGCCTCTCTCAGCCTATTGCGGACAGTCTGAGCAATGATGGAGGGATTGTGTGTTCCTGGTGTGACTCGGGCAGTTGTTGTGGCCATCCTGTACCTGTCACGCAGGTGTGATATTTGGATGTACTGATCCTGTGCAGGTGTTGTTACACGTGGTCTTCCACTGCGAGGATGATCAGCTGTCCTTCCTGTCTCCCTGTAGCGCTGTCTTAGGCGTCTCACAGTGTGGACATGGCAATTTATTGCCCTAGCCACATCAGCAGTCCTCATGCCTCCCTGCAGCATGCCTAATGCACGTTCACGCAGATGAGCAGGGACCCTGGGCATCTTTCTTTGGGTGTTTTTCACAGTCGGTAGACAAGTCTCTTTAGTGTCCTGCGTTTTTAGAACTGTGACCTTAAATGCTTACTTTCTGTAAGCTGTTAAGGTCTTAACGACCATTCCACAGGTGCATGTTAATTAATTGATTATGGTTAATTGAACATGCATGGAAAACATTGTTTAAACAATTTACAATGAAGATCTGTAAAGTTATTTGGATTTTTAAAACATTATTGTTGAAATACACAGTCCTGAAAAAGGGACGTTTCTTTTTTTGCTGAGTATATATGGGCTTTCTGACAAACCAAAAGACATAAGTAACTATCAGGGTTTCAACAGCAGACCTTTCAAATCTAAAAAATCATTTTGAATTTCATTTTCAGAGCACCTTAGTCGCATGATGTAGGAATAATTTTAAAAAATATTTTTCCTTCCTTCTACATTGTCCCTTCTTTCTCAAAACACAAGCCTTACTTTTCTTAAGCAAATCTTTCATGTTTATTTTAAATCCTAAACATAGGCTAAATGCAACATGTGTCAATAACTGTAGTCATTGGCTTTTCAAACAGTAAGTTATTAAAAATGTCAAATTTTCGATACCAAATGAAGATGTCCTATCTCATGTTGCTGAACAGAGAATGTGATTCTCCATGGCCAAAAGAATACCTAGTACTCGAATACCACTGTTACATACAGTCATATGAAAAAGTTTGTGAACCCCTCTCAGCCTGCATAATAATTTACTCTACTTTCAACAAAAAAGATAACAGTTGTATGTCTTTCATTTCCTAGGAACATCTGAGTACTGGGGTGTTTTCCAAACAAAAGGTTTTTAGTGAAGCAGTATTTAGTTGTATGAAAATAATTCAAATATGAAAAACTGGCTGTGCAATAATTTGGGTACCCTTGTAATTTTGCTGATTTGAATGCATGTAACTGCTCAATACTGATTATTTGCAACACCAAACTGGTTGGATTAGCTCGTTAAGCCTTGAACTTCATAGACAAGTGTGTCCAATCATGAGAAAAGGTATTTAAGGTGGTCAATTGTAAGTTGTGCTTCCCTTTGACTCTCCTCTGAAGAGAGACAGCATGGGATCCTCAAAGCAACTCTCAAAAGATCTGAAAACAAAGATTGTTCAGTATCATGGTTTAGAGCAGGGGTGTCAAACTCCAGGCCTGGAGGGCCGTAGTGGCTGCAGGTTTTCATTCTAACCCTTTTCCTAATCAACAAGCAGTTTTCACTGCTAATTAACTTCTTTTTCCTTCATTTTAATAGCCCTGTTTTTAAGGATTCAGTGTTTTGAATTGATTTGTTTCTTCTTTAAATGGCAGCCAAACAGAATTGAGATATGATGCAAGCCAACCGATGACCAGCTGTGTTGGAATGTCCAACTCCAGCCAATTTCACTCCAACCAATTTCTTAATGAGAAATCAATTCTTGCTGTTAAACTCATTATTTAATTCCATGGCTCATTGCTGCTCTCATTCTGCCACAGCAGACATTTCTAAAACTGTTGATTTTCTGTTTTTCCTAAGAACACCATCGATATGTTTTGGTAACCTGAGAGATCAGCCTTACTGAGAACTTAACCTTTCTTTATTTTCAGATATTGTATGATGGGCACAGGTGAGCTGGTCATGTGGCAGCTTATTTTATGTCTCATTATTGTTTGGCTGCTTATTAAGGAAAACTAAGGGGCCTGAGTCAAGTTAATTAAAATTAAGGCAAAAGAAGTTAATTAGCAGCAAAAACTGGTCATTAATTAAGAAGGTGGTCAGAATGAAAACCTGAAGCCACTGCGGCCCTCCAGGACTGGAGTTTGACACCCGTGGTTTAGAGGAAGGTAACAAAAAGCTATCTGAGGTTTAAACTATCAGTTTCAACTGTAAGGAATGTAATTAGGAAATAGAAGGCCACAGGCACAGTTGCTGTTAAACCCAGATCTGGCAGGCCAGGAAAAATACAGGAGCGGCATATGTGCAGGATTGTGAGTATGGTTACAGACAACCCACAGATCATCTCCAAAGACCTGCCAGAACATCTTGCTGCAGGTGGTATATCTATACATTATTCTACAATTCAGCGCAATTTGCACAAAACATCTGTATGGCAGGGTGATGAGAAAGAAGCCCTTTCTGCACTTACACCACAAACAGAGTTGCTTGTTGTATGTAAATGCTCATTTAGAGAAGCCAGATTCATTTTGGAACAAAGTGCTTTGGACTAATGAGACAAAAATTGCGACGTATGGTCATAGCAAATAGCGCTTTGCATGGCGGAAGAACAACACCGCATTCCAAAAAAAAACACCTGCTCCCTACTGTCAGATTTGGTGGCAGCTCCATCATGCTGTGGGGCTAGTTCAGGGGCTGGTGCCCTTGTTAAAGCCGAGGGTCAGATGAATTCAACCCAATATCAACTAATTCTTCAGCATAATGTTCATGCATCAGTCACAAAGTTGAAGTTACGCAGGGGTTAGATATTCCAACAAGACAATGACCCAAAACACAGTTTGAAATCTACAAAGGCATTCATTCAGAGGGAGAAGTACAATGTTCTGGAATGGCCGTCAGTTCCCTGACTTGAATATCATCGAAAATCTATGGGATGATTTGAAGCAGGCTGTCCATGCTTGGCACCCATCAAATTTAACCGAATTGGAGAGATTTTGTTTGGAAGAATGGTCAAAAATACCTCCATCCAGAATCCAGACACTCCTCAAAGGCTATAGGAGGCATCTAGAGGCTGTTATATTTGCAAAAGGAGGCTCAACTAAGTATTGATGTAATATCTCTGTTGGGGTGCCCAAATTTATGCACCTGTCTAATTTTGTTATGATGCATATTGCATATTTTCTGTTCATCCAATAAATTTAATGTCACTGCTGAAATACTACTGTTTCCATACGGCATGTCGTATATTAAAAGGAAGTTGCTACTTTGACAGATCACCCAATGATGAACAAAAATCCAAAGAATTAAAAGGGGTTCCCAAACTTTCTCATTTGACTGTAGGATGGCAGACTCAGTCAGCTGTGTGTTTGGTGAAGGCAGTCAGTTGACTGTCCAAATATTCACCACTGAAGCAGCAGCTGAGATACTGCCCTCTCATGATCACACTCCTGATGGATCAGATGCATCCCTCACATTAGACCATTGTCCTTTTGAATACTATGTTGCATTCATGCATGTTAAAAAAATGTTCGGTTGGTGTGGTTTGTGACAAGAGAATTAGAATCGGACATCCTGATATGTTTCATGCATCTAAACTATCCTTCAGTCTTTCCATACCTAGAGATGTTATTTGTTGGGTGCTATTACAGTGTGTCATTACACTGCTTAGTGCACCTATAAGAGCTGGTGGGAGGCAGTACCATCTTGATCTCAAAGTCAAAGGTCCCCTTCACTGCACTTCAAGTGAAACAAAAACACATTACTGCTGTTGCAGTATCAGGATGTTAACATTTCATTAGAACTAGTGTTGTGTTTAATGTTAAATCAAACAGCTGTTGTTCATGTCTTGTGCTTAATGTGCCTTTGATGATTTTTTTTTTTCTTTCTATTTAATCCTATACCCATGTTAATGATGAACATGATGATTATCATTACTGACAAATGGTGAATTTAACTCATGTTTAGAATGGAAAATAAAAGATTCATATTAGAAAAGTAAGACTTGTTTTGAGAAAGAAGAGACCGTTTTGGTACAGGAAAAATCAATTAAAAATGTCCAGCCATTCCCATAGTGCATTAAGCTGGTCTGAAAATGAGTTAGTTCCAAGAGGAATTTTTTTTCTTCACATTTGAGTGGTCTGCTGGTCAAACCCTATTGCAGTTTGTTGTTTGTTTATAATCTTTTGAAAAGCCCTGTGTAGGTATGTAAACAGAAAAAAAATCAGGCTGTAATCAGTGTGGCTAAACTTGAAAAAGCCAATGACACAATGTATTTTTTCCATCTTAAGTTCAGCTCTTATCAAGTGGTGTCATTTGAACCAAACATTTTGATTTGTCCCCTGAACAGTTAAAAAAAAAAAAACTCTAAAATATCCAGGTTATTTCAGATGGGTTTCCACATCCCGCTCAGATAAAGATCAGCTAACAAATCCAATATAAGAACATATCTATATTTTTCAGTACATTAAGATTTCTTATCCAAGCTTTTCTCTTTTGCTGGCATTGTCTTTATCTTCAGTAATTCTTGTTGTTTCCATTTATTTTTTTAAGAAAATCTATACTGTTTGTGATGTCGCACTGTTTGTAATCCTCAACAAAAGCACAACTTGTCACCTAGAATCACCGAAAGACCCTATGCTGCCTACAAAGTTTTTTACACCACCTGACAAAGTAAGTGTCTGTTTGACCACCCTTTTCACCTGTGCCTGTTTGGAAATACTACACTTAAGTGATTTGTTTTCCACTTTTATTAATCATAAGTGTTAATAATTTTACAGCAATTGTCATTACTGAGTTTGGCTTGCAATAACGTTTTCTGACATAATGGCAAAAATTGTCTAGGGTATATAGTACATAAGAGAATAGCAAAGTAACCTGAAAAAATACAAATAATGAAAAGTCTGTCTTATGTGTAGCATTGACATAAATCAGATGTGGTGGAGACGTAAGTGTAAAAACATGTTCTGGTTTAGAATTATTGTATAGTCAGGTCAGAGGTGTAAACCAGTAGATGGCTAGTTAAAACATAATTAGTGTTGAGACATTATATTAGACTTTGTCGCTGCTTGTGTGTTTGTGTAATATTGTATATACAAGTATACGTACGATTCAGATTATTTTTTTTTATGATTACAGCACTGCTTTGTCTAATTTATATACCACCAAAAACTACTACAGAAGTATTTTGTTTCAGATTTTATTGCACCAACTACAAAATGATATTGGCCTATGCTCTAGTATGCTAACTTTTGATAGGACATGTTCAGCTGCAAGTGAAAACATTTGGAAATTGAGCCTGTTTTCCCTGTCAATTTTAAATGACTAGCTATTTCAGTTGAGAGAAAAGTCGGTGTGATCACAAACCTGTCATTCTTTCACAATAAAAATTATTCAAATATGTATCTGTCTTTCTTGCTCTCTGCCAATGTAATGGCCTTATTCAGGGTTTATCCAGGTTGTGTAATTACTCCCTAAAGTTTGATTTTTACAATGAATGCCCTTCTATAACCCTTGCAAGAGGGTTGGTAGACTTATTCTAACTCTAGGCCGCAGGCATTTCAAGTATATGTCATTGTCCATGTTTTATTTATTTAATGGAACTGTATATAACTGGTAACTGTAACAAGTAGTATGTTCAGTAGTAACATGACTGTAAAATTTGTGCTTTACCAACTATTGTTTCAAATCTTACTGTCTCCTTGCTAACTACAAGAGATGGGTGTACATTCAGTTTCCATTGCCATGGTCAATATTATGATTATTATAGAGCCAATTAACTGTGGAGTCTGTTAGACTGATCTTTAGTTCTGTTCATGATTGTGTTAGTATGCAAATGTGTCGCTAATGAGAATTATGTTGGCAATATGGAAGCTGTAGAGCAAATGTGCTTAACATATTTCCACAAGGCATAGTTTAACCTTAATTCTATGCCACTGGATGACATGTAGAAGCTGTAAAAAGAAGTATGTTGTGAAAATATGTGGTAACTATTACAGTGAAAACTGTGTTTAGTGTGTGTGTGAGAAGCAATTATCAGTAGATTTTTATTACCAATAGCTCAGTTTTATAAACTAACTAGACTTTAAGCCCGTTACAATAACGGGCGCTAGAACAGTAGTGCATAAACATTAGTAGGAACAGTCTATATTAAATGGCAAGGGACCTTGTATGTGGCTGTAATATGCGTCACTGTATTGTGTGCCTTTAATTTTCTCTCTCAGTAATACTGGTTTGTATTTCCTTAAAATGCCTGTAATTTTGTCTGACAGTAATACAGTGGAACCTCGGTTCACGACCATAATTCGTTCCAAAACTCTGGTTGTAACCTGATTTGGTCGTGAACTGAAGTAATTTCCCCCCATAGGATTGTATGTAAATACAATTAATCCTTTCCAGACCATATGAACTGTATGTAAATATCTATTTTTTAAGTTTTTAAGCACAAATGTAGTTAAACCATTGAATGCGCAGCGTAATAGTAAACTAAATGTAAAAACATTGAATAACACTAAGAAAACCTTGAACAACAGAGAAAACTAACACTGCAAGAGTTTGCGCTATAGCCTTACAACCCGCTCGCTAAAAACACTTTTTTTTAATGAGTTTTAAGCACAGGGAAAAAAAAACGAACATCTGAAAAATCCGGAATTTAATAAACAACCAAGAAAAGTAACATTGCAACAATGCACGCGCATGCCTGTGTGTGTGTCTCTCTCTCGCGGGCCTGTGTGTGTGTGTCTCTCTTAAGCGGGCGCCTGTGTGTGTGTGTGTCTGTCTGTCTCTCGCGCGCGCCTGTGTGTGTCTGTCGCGTGCGTCTGTGTGTGCGTCTGTCGCGCCTGCGCCTGTGTGTGTGTGTCTCTTGTCTGTCGCGCCCGCGCCTGTGTGTGTGTGTGTGTGTGTGTGTGTCTCTCTCTCTCTCTCTCTCTCTCTCTCTCTCTCTCTCTCTCGCACACAGGGAATGCACAGGAAGAGACTGAACACGTTCCGTGTGGCCCCATGCATGCACACTTCACCAGAAGACACACACACGGACACCTGGACACACACAGGGGTTTTATTAAAGAGGATATAAACCACTTTCTTTGCAGCTTTAGGAGTATGTTTTTAATTATTCGGGTTTGTGTATGTTACAGCACCACTTCATTCTTTTTAATGCTAAACTAAATAGCAAGTGTTAAGGAATGTAGTAATTTCCATCCAATATAAAGGAAATCGATCAGTGCACATGTACAGTAAGTTATTTTTTCAGCAGATAGACAGATATCAGGAAATCTAAAATTATAAAAATAAGATTTTGGTTCAAAATTATAAATCATAAATATCTTGAAGTGGAGGGGATAGAAACTAACCCTCAATAATTTAAAGCACAATACAAAAGGAAAGCGACAGAAAATATTTTATAGTAGTGTACAGTACTCAACAATGTAATACTGCTGCCACTATAAATATGAGGATTGGGAGGCAGTGTAGTGTTACAAAGTGACTTATTTTGTTTATAAATTCAGCACAAGTGCTGGTTAAACCAGAATAGGCAATGAGTCCCTTTGACCAATCCAGCACTCTAAATCCTATGTAACCAAAGACAAAACATGTGCATGCCAGTTGTGTGACCTTTCTCTCACAGGAATTTGAGGCATATAAAAGCATAACACGTTTGATGACAGTATAGCTTGTCAATGACCATGAACTCCACAGTATTTATCTCTAATTTGCACTACTTAGTTATTAATTGAACATAACTGTTTCTCTGTGTGAATAAAAACATTGGGATATTTGTCTAAAATATACTCTTAACCTGCTTTTTGTCCCCGTGTTAGCTTAGCTAGCTAAGGAGTATGTTTTAAAATAACGCCAAACATCAACCCCTTCATAAGTTCTAAACACATTTGTCATGTCTCCTCCAGTTTCTGAGGACTCAATACTGACTGTTTAAAGGGGTTGCCAGTCTTGGCAACCAGGTATCAGCTTTTGTTTTCCAAAACTAAAAATATGGTTGCAGTTTTTAACAGACTATGTTTGGAGTAATAAAGATTCTATACTGTTGTTTGTCAGATTTTTAATGAAACTGTGACAAAAGTAAATGTTTAAAACTATTATCTTAAGTTTTTGTATTTATTTTACCTGCTACTTAACAGCCTTTCAGTTTGAAGTCTTGTAACTTAGTATGTCATGAGAACAAATGTCATAATGTTAGCTCTCGATTCCTGGTATACAAAGTATCACCAATAGAGCAGTTATTTTCATTTTGTTCAGAGATCGTTCAAAAAAATTTTCCCAACACTACTTGCTTATTTGCTTATCTATTCATTTGATTTATGGCGAGTTCCAATGTTTTCTTCATTTACTTAATGTGCAAAAGAACATGATTCCATCCTGTAATGCATTTTATGATTTTGCTTTAGTGTAATACTGTGTACCAGCAAATTAAAAAGAACTGCTTAAATAAGTGTGATCTACCAGAGTTGATTTCAGTAAGCCAAACCCAATAAAATGAAAACGTGATCCTGCTTCTAACAACATTTGGCTATGTTATGCTTTTAAGGCCCCTGATAGCAACAGAATAGGGATTCTTTGCAGTTTGTGACAAATCCTCAGTAATTTAAACATATTAACACAGTACAATGTTATATCTTAGTAGGTTCATTACACACATTTACACATTGTATATAGCCAAGCTTTTTAAAAGAAAATGTGCAACATTCCTCCATATTTAATGTAAAAATAATGTAACAGAATGGAACTGAATGTAGTTAATCGGCTTGCATTATTATTAGATTATGTTTGAAATAAAGTAGCATTTCAGGTTAATTGCAACACTTTTTTTTTTTTTTATTTAAATTTCCCCTCTTCGAATAAATGAAAAGCAGCAGAAAACATCTTTTTGCTCTCTGTACTCTTGCATGGGATAGAATATTTTTTTGCTACTTTAACAAAAGCAAAGAAATGTGTCATATTGGTCTATTAGTACACGGGGGATTTGTTCATTTCTAGGTAACAATGGATCTGGTAGGTAGGTTTGTCATTGTGATGCTACAGAACTCTTAAGCTGAAACTCCTTCAGACTCTCCTCCAGCGTTTCAGAATGAAATGCAAAACACCGGACTTAAAGGTGATTACTTCAAAAGTGATTGTGTGTATCATCTCTGCCCTCTACTGTTTCAAGTCTGCAATATTCAGGAGCATTTCTCTTACTTGTCTCTTCAGTACATTTCTAATCTAACCACCTTGTTATCTCTTACTTAACGAAAAGAAAGATATTGACTATTAAATTTTCATAACAATGCAGTACATTGAAGAAACAAAAGTGAAGAAACGTGTCAAAGAATGCTATATTTACTCATATGTAATTAAAGTTATTTAAAGTTAGCATTTTCCTGTGTGACGTATCAAATGTGTAATGCCAAGCACCTTCGCTTTGCATCTATTTGAGTTTTTTCAGGCATGTGTTACAGATAGTACAGCTTTCAGTTTTACACACTTTAACAAAGTTATTTTATTAGTGTCTGAATATCTTAAAAATAACATGTAGACATTTTTAGAGATGCTAGGGGGCTTTTTTTTTGTTATACCTCTTTGCTCGATCAGCTGCTGGTTTGCTGCTGCTGCCGTGCCACGTGATTTGCATCTCGTGCAGTGCACTTTTGTCATATCACCTATGTCTATATATTTGATCTTTTTGTTTTTACCTTTTCATCAATATCACATTGAATTTTGATTCCGTATTTTTAATTACTTTGTGGCAACGCAACTTATAACTGCCGGTGAGTGAATATCATTTCTTTCTCTTTATGAGAAATGTCTGACAATAGCATTCACACAAATGAGAAATGAAATCTCTCGCAGGAGTTCACTTTCACCAAGCAACAGATCTTTTAATTCTCGCGGATACGCCTCTTCATTGGGAAGAACCAGTACTTTTTCCACCCCAAAGGTTGGCAAAATAAATTATACAATTTACAAGTCTTTGACTTAAAGTTTAAATCTGAACAATATATTCAGTCTCTTTTCACTGTTCCATTATTTTACCCAGTAATAATTTCTGTTTGTTTGCGCTAATGTGATCTTTACTGTTCTTTTTTGGAGACTTTCAATTTTTCGTTCTTCCATGATCTCTAAACTGCTCTGCATGTGTACCATGCCAATGTTTTTGAATTCTTTATGATGTTCTACTTTGTCATCTACATTTTATTTCTGGCCCCGGGTGTGGTTAAATCTCTTGGCAAAAAGACTCATCTTGCAGAACGTGAATGTGTCTCTCTGAGAACATCACATCTCGTCTCCTTCCAACTTTCCAAGATTTTTTTTTCTAATAGAGAGAAATAATGACTAGTAATTACCAAAATATGGAATTTTTCACTGCAGATATTTTTTATATCAACAAAAGCTGCTCACTACTCATTGGTCTTACATATTCTTAATTTAAACATAAAACGATTAGCAATTTGTAAAAATAAAAAAAATCTGTAAATTTATGTTAATGAGCTGAATGTATAGTGTTACACTCAGTAGCACAATCTTGGGAGCAATATTGCAGGTACAGTGAAACCTCGGTTCACGACCATAATTCGTTCCAGAACTTTGGTCGTAAACCGAGTTGGTTGTGAACCGAAGCAGTCTCCCCCATAGGATTGTATGTAAATACAATTAATCCGTTCCAGACCGTACAAACTGTATGTAAATATGTAAAAATATGTAAAGATTAAGCACAAATATAGTTAATTACACCATAGAATGCACAGTGTAATAGTAAACTAATGTAAAAACATTGAATAACACTGACACAAAACACCCAGGCTCCCTGATCAGCTACACGAGCTGGCTCGCTCGCGCTCTCTTTCTCTCTCTGTAGCGCACACACACCACCAAAGCCCCTCCCTCCCTACCTCAGCTACAGGAGCAGCCTGGCTCACGCGCGCGCTCTCTCTCTCTGTAGCGCGAGCGCGCGCGCGCACACACACACACACACACACACACCACACCCCTATCCCCCCTATCCCTTCCCTGTCAGCTGCCAGTGCTCTCTCACTCTCTCTCTCTGCGCTTGCTCGCTCGTGCTCTCTAATCTCTCTGTAGCAGGTGCTCGCGCAGCATTTTTTTTTTTTAAATGAGTTAAGCACAGCAGAAAAAAAAAAATCGCACAAAACCGAACTGCATTTAAAAACCAACTCACAAGCAACCAAAAAAGTAACACTGCAGGAGATCAGGCTATTAAACTTAAAGCCTGATGGCTGTAAACAATGTTTTTAAAATCAGTTTTAAGCACAGCAGAAAAAAAAGGAACAAATCCAAAGCACATGCAAAAACCAACTCACAAGCAAACAAAAAAGTAAGATTGCAGGCAGGCACGCACGCACGCGCAGGAAGGAGGGCAGGCAAGCACGCACGCGCAGGAAGGAGGGCAGGCAAGCACGCACGTGCAGGAAGGCAACTCACAAGCAAACAAAAAAGTAAGATTGCAGGAGATCACGCTACTGTATTAAACTTAAAGCCTGATCGCTGTAAACAATGTTTTTAAAATGAGTTTTAAGCACAGCAGAAAAAAACATCGCACAAATCCGAACTGCATTTAAAAACCAACTCACAAGCAACCAAAAAAAGTAACATTGCAACAAATCACACGATGAAGTCCTCCATGTACTGTAAACACATTTTTTAATGAGTTTTAAGCACAAGGAAAAAAGCGAACATTTGAAAAAAAGAGAAAAATAACATTGCAACAAATCGCATTATGAACTAAAAAATTAACTTTTGAAAAATCCGTAATACAAAAACCACCAAGAAAACTAACCTTGCATGAGACGAGTTCTGGCATGAAGTGTTTCCTTTAGGTGTTTTCTCTCTTGTGATTTCTTGGGTTTCTGGTGCTTTTAGCTGTTTAGCTGGTGGGAGTGAAAGCCTCATGCAGCCATTCCAAAAAGAAAGTTCTTGTGACCCTCCACATTACTGGCAGTCTGGCTTTGTTTACATTATGCTGCTTGAAAGCACGAGGGTTCTCAGATTGGTAAATGAGTAAACTGGTAAACAGTTTTTCCACCTCTTGTAATTTCTTTCTTTACTTCGATTTCAATTTTCTTCAAAACTTTCTTCTGACAACTCTTCACTTGCTTAGAAGCCATAGTTAACTGCAAAAGCACACGAAATACTGTAGAGCACAAAGAGTGCACGTCGGCTTTGCTTAAATGAAAAAGCCAGGCAGCTCTCTTTCTCTCTCAGGCTGCCTACAGATAGGCAGGCAAACACGTGCTGCAATCTCCTCCTCCCCCTCCCCAGCAGGCACGTGCTTGCTCGCGCTCGCTCTCGCTCTCTCTCTCTCTCTCTCTCTCTCTCTCTTGCAGCTCAGGCAGGCAAGGGAAACTGGCTTGTTCGTATACCGAGTGTGTGGTTGTGAACCGAGGCAAAAGTTTGGCGAGCTTTTTGGTCGTGAACCGAGTTGTACGTGAACCGGGACGTTGGTGAACCGAGGTTCCACTGTAATGTGTTAAAAGTAACATGCGTTAAAGTAGTAGCAATACTTTATAAAGTAACAAGTAACCTAACACAATATTTTATTAAAGTAATAACACCTGCGTTATTGTATAGTTAACATTATAATTTAGAAAATTATAGTTTCTAAATGCTTTTGTTTAGAAAATTTTCACATTCTTGGTCTTTTAAAACACACCTTATATGTTACGCACATGTGTATCTTGTTATATCTGTTGATATAATCTATAATAATAAAAGGCAAAGCCCTCACTCACTCACTGACTGACTGACTGACTCATCACTAATTCTCCAACTTCCCATGTAGGTAGAAAGCTGAAATTTGGCAGGCTCATTCCTTACAGCTTACTTACAAAAGTTAAGCTGGTTTCATTTCGAAATTCTACACGTAACGGTCGATAACGGTCGACAACGTCCGCCATGTTGAACTTTCTCATTTATTGCCCCATCTTCACGAAATTTGGTAGGCGGCTTCCCTGCACTAACCGAAACCAATGTATGTACTTATTTCGATGGTATGACGCCACTGTCGGCCGCCATATTGAACTTTCCAACGTCACCAATTTTCAAACTTCCCGTGTAGGTAGAAGGCAGACCCCATCTTCACGAAATTTGGTAGGTGACTTTCCTGCGCTAACCGAAACCGATGTACGTACTTATTTCGATGGTATGACGCCACTGTTAGCCGCCATATTGAATTTTCCAAACGTCACTAATTCTCCAACTTCCCGTGTAGGTAGAAGGCTGAAATTTGGTAGGCCCATTCCTTACAGCTTACTTACAAAAGTTAAACAGGTTTCATTTCGAAATTCTACGCGTAACGGTCATAACGATCAACAACGTCCGCCATATTGAACTTTCTTATTCATGGCCCCATCTTCACGAAATTTGGTAGGCAGCTTCCCTGCGCTAACCGAAACCAATGTACGTACTTATTTCGGTGGTATGACGCCACTGTCAGCCGCCATATTGAATTTTCCAACATCACTAATTCTCCAACTTCCCGTATAGGTAGAAGGCTGAAATTTGGCAGGCTCATTCCTTACAGCTTACTTACAAAAGTTAAGCAGGTTTCATTTCGAAATTCTACGCATAACGGTCAACAACGTCCGCCATGTTGAACTTTCTTATTTACGGCCCCATCTTCACGAAATTTGGTAGGTGGCTTCCCTGAGCTAACCAAAACCAATGTACGTACTTATTTCGGTGGTATGACGCCACTGTCAGCCACCATATTGAATTTTCAAAACATCACTAATTCTCCAACTTCCCGTATAGGTAGAAGGCTGAAATTTGGCAGGCTCATTCCTTACAGCTTACTTACAAAAGTTAAGCAGGTTTCATTTCGAAATTCTATGCGTAACGGTCATAACGTTCAACAACGTCCGCCATGTTGAACTTTCTTATTTATGGCCCCATCTTCTCGAAAGTTGGTAGGCGGCTTCCCTGCACTAACCGAAACCAATGTACGTACTTATTTCAGTGGTATGATGCCACTGTCGGCCGCCATATTGAACTTTTCAACAGTCTTTCTTACTTATGGGCCCATCTTCAAGAAATTTGGTACACGGGTTCCCAACGCTAACTGAATCCTACTTACGTACATATATACGTCCATAGCCTGCAGCTTGGTCACCATGTGAGGCGGCGTTGGGTCCCCCATCCCAACGCCTCCCACGTTGTTGGCTGCCTGCCTATATAAGGCCGTCCATCGCTCCAGTCTCTACATTCCCTTCCTTGCTTCGCCACGGGATTCACGTCTCCCTGCTGATAACTACAGCCTTTTTGTTTAATCCACGGCTTCTCCGCTGTTTTATTGTTTGTTTATTACAATTATAGTTATTGTATAGGTATTTTACACTTACTTTACGTTACTCAGGTACCCATTTCCTTCATCATTCCAACCCCCATTACCATGTCTATCGAGGTAATCACCATCGATCAAAGAACTGTCACTTACCGAGTGGTTTCCTTGCCCGGAGATGGCACCTACCTTTTCCATTCTCTGTGTTACATATTGCACGGCCATATCAGGCTCACTCTTGATATCCGGAAGAACATTGTGTCTTATGTATTGAATGACTGGGACAGGTTCAAGGTGTGGACTGATGACGGTACAGGAGATAATTATACTACACAGGAGCACTAGAAGAGTGAAATGCTTAAGCCCTTCACCTATGGTTCTGCATGTGAGTTGATGGCTGCCGCTGAATTGTTCGGTTGGTGCTTTCAAGTGTACCGAAATGGTCAAATATTTTACACCTTTCGACAACCGCCAATGCCTCTTAAACATCTTACATTCACAGGTGACGATTTCAGTAGTGGACACTTTGATGTTTATGAATGTTTAAACTCTCAAAAGCTGGATGTGAAGTTATCGATGAAACCGGTTGTAAGCTTACAACGCTTGACAGATGCCGAATGTCACTTCAACACAAGTCCTGCAAATACTGTCGTAATTGAAACAAACCATGAACCTCAAACTGATTATGACAGCAGCAATCCAAGCTGTGAGATTTGAGACAAGATTACTGTTCACATGGCCAACTGTAAGTTGCATGCTCAAGAGTAAGCTCAGCGCACAGCTTGGTCATGTTACAACCGGATGGCCGAACTCACAATGTGGTATACAAAGAGATCCTTAACAAATAATTATTGGCATATTTTCCCTCAGTTTAAAAAGGTTAAATTTTCTTCTTAATAAAAATTTTAATGCAGTACTTCGCCGCTGCGAAGCGCGGGTATTTTGCTAGTCTATACTAATAAAAGGCAAAGCCCTCACTGACTGACTGACTCACTCACTCACTCACTCACTGACTCATCACTAATTCTCCAACTTCCCGTGTAGGTAGAAGGCTGAAATTTGGCAGGCTCATTCCTTACAGCTTCCTTACAAAAGTTGGGCAGGTTTCATTTTGAAATTCTACGCGTAATGGTCATAACTGGAAGGTATTTTTCTCCATTTACTGTAATGGAGTTGAGCTTGAAAGCCGTGGGGGCGGAGTTTCATGTGACATCATCACGCCGCCCACGTAATCAAGTGAACTGACTGTCAACGCACTATGTAGAAAACCAGGAAGAGCTCCAAAACATGCATTATATAATTGAGAAGGCAGCGAAACAATAAGAAGCGAGCGAGTGACATATACTACCATATTCATCAGTGCAGCTACTTCGGAAACAAAGCAAGGTATAAACCTAAACTTTAAAT
>JANRMT010062808.1:52696069-52711069 GCA_026402145.1 Polypterus bichir lapradei
CATTATTCATGAAGCTTCAATAGGTGAATAGGTGATCTGTCTTTCTGCGTTAACCGCATGCGTTTTCATACGTCTCAAACTAAGGGGATGCGAGGTTAAAATAAATCGAGAAGAGCGCGTACATACTTAGTGCATCCCCTCTCGGGAATCGAACCTCGGACGTGGGCGCTACAGTCGAATGCTTTAGTATCGCGCCACGGCGTGTGGTTTATCTATTTGAGCGTAGCAGTGTAATTCAGTTTTTGTTCAGCACTCTTTGGAACTGTTACTTTTTGTCTGCGCACTGCGTCAGTTCACGTGAGCTGCTGAATATGGTTTTATATGTCACTCGCTCACTTTTAATTGTTTCGCTGCCTTCTTAATTATATAATGCATGTTTTCTAAAGCGCGTTTTGTACCTCTTCCTGGCTTTCTACGTAATGCGTGATTACGTGAGAGGCGTGATGATGTCATACGAACTCCGCCCCTCCAGCTGAACTCCATTACAGTAAATGGAGAAAAACAGCTTCCAGTTATGACCATTACGCGTAGAATTTCGAAATGAAACCTGCCCAACTTTTGTAAGGAAGCTGTAAGGAATAAGCCTGCCAAATTTCAGCCTTCTACCTACACGGGAAGTTGGAGAATTAGTGATGAGTCAGTCAGTGAGTGAGTGAGGGCTTTGCCGTTTATTAGTATATATATACACACACACATACAATTTTTTTTCTGACAGGTTTTATCTTGTTTTCTTTTTTATTACACACAATCTGATTTTGGCATGGGTGCGTAGACTTTTTATGTCCACTGTAAATGAGTGTGTATATATGTGTGTCTCTGCTATATATATATATATATATATATATATATATATATATATATTATAATGTTCACCCCCACAGCGGGTAAACAAGGGATCAAGTTGTCTTAATACTTGATGAAAATACACAGGTAATATACAGTACCAGTAACAACGTACTGCACGATAACGTGCAGTGAATACACTTGCCTTGAGCATTCCTAGTTTTCATTCTCTTTCTCTGTCTCTGTTTAGCATTCGTTTGCTCAGAGGTTGATGCATTTGCTGCTTCCTGAGCAGCTCTTCTTTTCTCCACCCTAGCGGCCTGCTGCTTCTCTTTCGTCGGCATCTTTTTGTGTTAAAACTGATTAAGTTAGTTTTTGTGTTGCAATTACTTAGTACGTTTTATTTTTCACTTAAGTCTTCAATCTGCCTCAAGAATTATTAGCAAAGGTGGTTGGGAATGAAAACGGCACCCATACACATGCACCGCACGGCTGTCCTGCTGCGCATTGCCGAGTGTTGATTCTACAACGAAATAAAATAAAAATTAAAAGAGTAATAAAAATAATCACCCCGAAAGCGGATAGTAGAGACGTCACATAGTATATGTGTACCAAATTTCAAGTCAATGGGTGAAACAGTTTGCGAGCTACAGGTGATTTAAAATCCTGGAGAGACAAACGAACAGCCATGGTAGCATATTATTGAAGAAGATAGCCTTAAGTAAAATAGAAATTTTACCACTCATAGCAGATGCATTTTACGAAATAGTAACATTATTAGATTTTCACTTTTTTATGCTAAAAGGGTGTTTCACGGTTATCTGCATGATGAACTTGTGAACTAAATTTTTATTTACTATTCAAAATCTAAGATTTATCCTAATTGTTGTTATATCAAATAGATGTACCTTTTGTAATATGGTATACACTGATTTTTTTTAATTGATTTTATTGTAATCATTCCATACAAATAGATCAATTTTTACAAAAAATAGGATTGAAAACAAATCAACCCCCCCCCCCCCGAGAAAGAGAGCATGGCCAACGAAATAAAACTTAAAGCTTGTAAAAATACATAAATTGATGACTTTAATAGGCAGATAAAGATAAATGGAGAAGAAAAAGAAATGGGAAGAGAATCTATTTCCTCAGTGCTTTTAGAGCTTATTCTAAAATATTATTGATTAGATCCTGCCAGGTTTTGAAAAAGTTCTGCACAGATCCTCTGATAATTTGATTTTTTCCAATTTCAAATAGTATAAAACATCAGTTACCCACTAACTTAAAAGAGGAGAGAGAGGATTCTTCCAGTTTAGCAAAATAAGTCTGTGTGCCAATAGTGTTGTGAAGGTAATCACAGTTTGTCCTTCTCCGCTTTAAGCCCATCTGGAAGAACACCAAACACAGCTGTTAATGGGTTAGGAGGGATTGTGACACCAAGGCTGTCTGAAAGGCACTTAAACATTTTGGTCCAGAATGATGTTAATTTGGTGCAGGCCCAAAACATGTGACCCAGTGAGGCTGGGACTTGATTGCAGCTTTCGCAGGTTGGATCTTGCCCTGGAAACATTTTGGACAGTTTTAAGCTCGATATGTAATTTTGAGTTGAATAATTGTATGTTTGCACATATGGAGTTTGAGTGAATTCTCTGCATTCCTACCTTCCACTCCTTTTCTGATATGTTGAGTGAGAGATCGTTTTCCCATTGTCCTCTTGGATCTTTGAAAGGGAGGGACTGTAAAATAATTTTATATATTGCAGAAATGCTGTCTGAGTCCTAAAAAATTGAGCAATATTTTTTCCAGCATAGAGGAAGGTGCGAGATGAGGGAAATCAGGCAGGTTCTGTTTAACAAAGTTTCTAATTTGAAGATAGTGAAAGAAATGTGTTGCTGGAAAGTTAAATTTGGAATGTAATTGTTCATAGGATGCAAAGATGTTGTCTATATAGAGATCTCTAAGCAATTTAATCCCAAATATTTTCCAGATATTAAAAACTGCATATGTTTGCAGCCACAGCCGCAGGGGATGCACAAACCATTGTGTTTCTGTGTGCCGGTCCCACTCCTGGATAAATGGGGAGGGTTATGTCAGGAAGGGCTACTGTGGGTCGAAAGAGAAGAAGAGGGAGGAGACGTGTCCAGAGGCAGGAGGAGAGGAGTAAAGTAAAGAGAGTGGAACTAAGGGTAGGAACTTTGAATGTGAGCAGTATGACTGGTTAGGGGAGAGAGTTAGCTGAGATGATGGAGAGAATGAAGGTTGATATATTGTGCGTGCAAGAGACTAAATGGAAGGGGAGTAAGGGCAGGTGGATCGGAGGTGGATTCAAATTGTTCTGTCATGATATGGATGGCAGGAGAAGTGGAGTAGGGGCTATTCTGAAGGAACAGTATGTCAAGAGTGTTTTGGAGTTGAAAACAGTGTCGGACAGAGTAATTATTATGAAGCTGGAAATTGGTGGTGTGATGATAAATGTTGTTAATGCATATGCCCCACAAGTTGGGTGTGCAGTGGGTGAGAGGGAAGATTTTTGGAGTGAGTTGGATGAAGTGATGAACAGTGTACCCAAGGGACAGAAAGTGGTGATTGGCGCGTATTTCAATGGACATGTTGGTAAAGGGAACAGAGGAGATGAGGAGGTGATGGGTAGGTATGGTGTCAAGGAGAGGAATGAAGAAGGTCAGAGGATAGTGGATTTTGCCAAAAGGATGGACATGGCTGTGGTGAATATGTATTTTAAGAAGGGGGAACATAGGGTGACATACAAGAGTGGAGGAAGATGCACACAGGTAGATTACATCCTATGCAGAAGAGTGAATCTGAAGGAGATTGAAGACGGCAAAGTGGTGGCAGGGGAAAGTGTAGTTAAGCAGCATAGGATGGTGGTCTGTAGGATGATGTTGGAGATCAAGAAGAGGAGGAGAGTGAGGGCAGAGCCAATGATCAAATGGTGGAAGTTGAAAAAGGAAGACTGTAAGGGTGATTTAGGGAGGAGGTGAGACAGGCACTGGGTGGCATTGAAGAGTTACCAGACAGCTGGGAAACTACAACAGATGTAGCAAGGGTGAGAGCAAGAAGGGTGCTTGGTGTGACATCTGGAAAGAGGAAGGAGGAAAAGGAAACCTGGTGTTGGAATGAGGAAATACAGGAGAGTATACAGAGGAAGAGGATGGCAAAGAAGTGGGATATTCAGAGAGATGCAGAAAGTAGACAAGAGCACAAAGAGATAAGGTGCAAGGTGAAGAGAGAGGTGACGAAGGCTAAAGAAAAGGCGTATGATGAGTTGTATGAGTGGTTGGACACTAAGGAGGGAGAAAAGGACCTGTACCGATTGGCTAGACAGAGGGACCAAGCTGGGAAAGATTTGCAGCAGGTTAGGGTGATAAAGGATAAAGATGGAAACGTGCTCACAAGCGAGGAGAGTATGTTGAGCAGATGGAAAGAGTACTTTGAGAGGCTGATGAATGAAGAGAACGAGAGAGAGAAGAGGTTGGATAATGTGGAGATATTGAATCAGGAAGTGCAACGAATTAGTAAGGAGGAAGTAAGGACAGCTATGAAGAGGATGAAAAATGGAAAGGCCGTTGGTCCAGATGACATACCTCTGGAAGCATGGAGGTTTTTAGGAGAGATGGGAGTGGAATTTTTAACCAGGTTGTTTAATGGAATCTTGGAAAGAGGGAGGATGCCTGAGGTGTGGAGAAGAAGTGTACTGGTGTCGATATTTAGGACTGCAGTAACTACACGGGAATAAAATTGATGAGCCACAGCACGAAGTTATGGGAAAGAGTAGTGGAAGCTAGGATAAGAAGTGAGGTGATGATTAGTGAGCAGCAGTTTCATGCAAAGAAAGAGCACCACAGATGCAGTGTTTGCTCTGAGGATGTTGATGGAGAAGTTTAGAGAAGGCCAGAAGGAGTTGCATTGCATCTTTGTGGACCTGGAGAAAGCATATGACAGGGTGCCTCGAGAGGAGCTTTGGTATTGTATGAGGAAGTCGGGAGTGGCAGAGAAGTACGTATGAGTTGTACAGGATATGTACGAGGAAAGCGTGCCAGTGGTGATGTCTGCGGTAGGAGTGACAGATGCATTTAACGTGGAGGTGGGATTACAACAGGGATCAGCTCTGAGCCCTTTCTTATTTGCAATGGTGATGGACAGGTTGACAGACGGTATTAGACAGGAGTCCCCGTGGACTGATGTTTACTGATGGCATTGTGATCTGTAGCAATAGTAGGGAGCGGGTTGAGGAGACCCTGGAGTGGTGGAGATATGCTCTAAAGAGGAGAGGAATGAAGGTCAGTAGGAACAAGACAGAATACATGTGTGTAAATGAGAGGGAGGTCAGTGGAATGGCGAGGATGCAGGGAGTAGAGTTGGTGATGGTGGATGAGTTTAAATACTTGGGATCAATAGTACAGAGTAATGGGGATTGTGGAAGAGAGGTGAAGAAGAGAGTGCAGGCAGGGTGGAATGGGTGGGGAAGATTGTCATGAGTAAGTTGTGACAGACGGGCATCAGCAAGCATGAAAGGGTAGGTCTACAGGACGATAGTGAGACCAGCTATGTTATATGGGTTGGAGACGGTGGCACTGACCAGAAAGGAAGACTGAGCTGGAGAGTTAAAGATGCTAAGATTTGCATTGGATGTGACAAGTATGGATAAGATTAGAAATGAGTACATTAGAGGGTCAGCTCAAGTTGGATGGTTGGGAGACAAAGTCAGAGAGACGAGATTGCGTTGGTTTGGACATGTGCAGAGAGGAGATGCTGGGTATATTGGGAGAAGGATGCTAAGGATAGAGCTGCCAGGGAAGAGGAAAAAAGGAAGGCCTAAGTCAAGGTTTTTGGATGTGGAGAGAAGGAGGACATGCAGGTAATGGGTGTAACAGAACAAGATGCAGAGAACAAAGATATGGAGGAAGATGATCCACTGTGGGAACCCCTAATGGGAGCAGCCGAAAGAAGAAGAAAAACTGCATATGTTTGCGAGGGTTGAAAAAGGTGGTTCTCATGCAGAGGTGCCACAGATAAGATTCTCCATCTTAAAATGCTTTCTACATTGGTTCCATATTCTGAGTGAGTGAAACACAATTGGGTTATTAGTAAACTGGCGATAACTTGCATTTATTTGGGCACAAAGCAGGAAATATAAAGAAGTACTGCAGGATTTTATTTCTATTGTGGACCAAGCATATGTATGTTCATCTCTTTGTGTACAGGTTTTTATAGCTTGTATATTTGCTGCCCAGTAATAAAACTGAAAGTTAGGTAGAGCCATGCCGCCTTATGTCTTTGAAGGGTCGCTCTTTGGATATGTGGATGTTTTGAGTTCCAAATAAATGAGGTTATGGTTGAATCTAATTGCTTAAAAAATGATTTATTGATGTTAACTGGAATGTTTTGAAATAAAAAGAAGTTTAGGAAGGTTATTCATTTTAACAATGTTAATTCTACCAGGTAGAGTGAGATGAAGGGTTGACCATCTATGCAAGTCTTGCTTAATTTTTTCCATACAGACGGCGAAATTTTGTTGATAAGAAGCTTTATGTTTACTTGTGATATTTACCCCTTGGTATTTAAACTGATCTGCAATGATAAAAGGGAAGGTGTCCAATCTAATATAGTATGCTTGAGAATTCACTGGAAAGAGCACACTTTTATTCAAATTAATTATGAGACCAAAGATCTTTTGAAATTCTGTAAGTGCTGTTAAGACTGCAGGCACACTGATTATTTTAATTTTCTGCACAGGAGATGAACTCTGAACAGACCCAAACAGATGCAGGCACAGAACGTACAAAGAAACGGACACCACAAGTTGATGGGAGTGAAAATATCCATCAGACCCCAGCTGAAATCAAGCCAGAGGAGTCTACCATTCCAGCCTTGCCTAAACCCAGACGGGGAAGGCCCCCCAAATCACAGACTGCCAACAGTTCAGAAAAAAACAGTGAAACAAAAACAAGTGGCCGAGGAAGAAAAAGAGCTGTTCCGTCCCAGGACAGTCCTGGACTTCTAGAACCTGTGACTATAAAAATACCAAAACAACAGAAAGATACAGAAACAAAGAGAGCACCTGTACAGAGACAAATGGATTTGCAAAGGTAAAATAAAGAATAAACCTTAAAGGGATGAAGAATAGATACTTAACAATATGTTGGCACATTTATCTATATCCAAAACCTATAATAGAACTCCCGTTACAAAACTTGTTTAGCAATTTCTCAGTGTTTCTCTTCTAGTTTTCATATTTTAAAAAGGTTTCTACAAAGACATGCACCCCAGGCAAATGTCACGTATAAACCAATTCTCACACAAGTTAGCAGAGTCTTCGAAATACCCAGGATAAAATGCTGTTCTGCCTTTGTTACATTGTGAATATATTCTGAACTCACATTTCTGTGTGTTGTAGTTTTTAAACTGTTGTGAGCAAGAAATTACCCACATTTTTTCAACAATTTATTATAACTGTTTTAAATAACATTTTTCAATAATTAGCTAATAAAAATTAGTAGAATTTAAATTTTGTTAATGTGGTGTAGAGTGGACAAACTATCAGTCTTATGCCGAAGACCTGATAATTTGATTTGCAATATATAGTATTGCATATACAAAAATTTTAAAATAGCAAAGTGTCAGTAATAATTTTACAGTAACTTTACATATACTGAAATGTATTTAATAACTAAAACAGGGTTAACAGAACAGTTGTAGGAAAGGCTAGAAAATGTTAAAATTGGTAGAAGTCACAAATTTATTTCATTGTCAATAAAAGCATTTTGCCAGCAAAACTGGATGAATTGCTTTTGCTAGTTTGGTTCTTTCATGCCTAATTCAAATTCAGTGCAAAATATTGGATTTATACATGACAAATCCTGAAAGCTGCATAAATGGTCTACAGTTATTTCATTACAGGTTTTGTTTAATTTTTTTTTACATATAAATACTGTTACTGCATTGGCAGCAAATGTAAATGTAAAAAAACTTAAGGGCATGTTTGTGAAATGTTTCAAGCTGATAATACATTTGTATCAATCATTTCCAAATTTCTTGTGAGACATTTTGTGGCATTAATGTTATTCTTAAGGCCTTTGTGGCAATTTGTGTCTTTTGCCTTGTATTGTTACTCTTAACTCACATGTGAACTGAGATGATAGATTTTCAAGAATTACAAGTTTTTGCCTGGAAATTTGGTTGAGCTGGTTTTTTTTCAGTTTTGTGGTTGACTCTGTAATTTAATAGTAAATTCCTAAGTTAGACTTTGTGTGTGAAAGAGTTTTTTTTGTTTGGTCTCAAGTCAGGTTTTGCATTTTTTTTTGTTCCAATTGTATGCAAAAAATTTGTATAATCATGCTAGACTTTTGTTTACTTTATGGATATTTAGATGTTTTGTAGTACATGCACAGTTTAAGTTACTTTAAGTCAAGTTACACTCCATTGCTGTGTTTTTAAGTGTTCAGGTATTCAGTTTGTAGAAAGCAGTGGGTATTCCCAAATTAAAGCATACCAAATATCATTACTTAAACTTCTGCTGTAAGTTTTAACATTAGTAGACTAGCACATAATTTTGAGTCATGGGGGTGGTGTTAGTCTTATTTAGTTATTAGGAGTAATAATAGTTAATGTTAATCAAAGTGTTTTGTAAAATTAAAACATACAATTTCAATGCCAGACCTGCAACATTCTTTTCATACTGCTCTGTTTTAAAGTATGCCAAGTATTATGTTCTTTGTTACTTCTAGTTTTGTTAAGTGTTAATTCAAGTAAAATGAGAAACAAATGTATGTTTATATAAAAAAAAAAAAAAACACAGCTAAGATGCATAGTCGGAAATAGAAGAACCCCACTGTTTCAGATTCAATCAGCTGTTTAACTAGTTTAGGTTCTGGAAGATTCAGTGACCTGTAAGCTGTTTTTATTACATAGAACCTGGAAGCACCAAGCACACTAATGGATAAACGGAATCATTTAGCGTTTTGGTGTGCTAAAATTGTTCTGATGACCCCTACCTTGCACTTCACAGTATTGTACAATGCAGGAGCAAATGCTCAAGAAGGATAACCTCAAGAAGTAATATCCACATAATTTCAGGCATGAAATGCATTTGATTGGGTAAACAGACATCATTATTATATAATGCTGTCTTACAGTTTTTATAATGTAGATTTCATAAAGCACACCTGTATCTTGTACCCACACTAACACAGCTTGAAATATTTTAAAGTTTAATTTTTCACTTATGGAGATTTTTTTTTTTTTTTTTTTTTAAACTTCACAGTTAATATCATGGCCTTCAGAATAAAAAGCTTCTCAGTACCTGTGTACTCTCACGTGAAAGTGGCTCCTGTGTGTCTTACAGAGTCATCACAGTATTAACTCAGGGTCTGCGTACTCTTCCTACTTTTTTTTTCTAGCAATATTTGAGTACATGTGTTTTAGGTATTTGTCAAACTCACAGCCACACAAGATATAAATTGTAAGACACGGCATGTCAGCTAATTAAAGCAGGGATTTTAAGGTGTTATAATAAAAGGAAAATCAGAATAATAAGTTATCTTTCATTTGCTTTAATGAGATGATCTTAGCACTAAACAAATCTCAGATTTAAGAGAGAATGGAATAGATTCATTCAAAATTATACTTTCCGGGCATTGGAAAAGTGTTTAGAAACAACTGCTCAAAGTACACTTGTGGGATCCCCAAAAAAAAGTACCTATGTTGTGAATGGTTCAATGTGTAAGTTCTACTAATAAAGGCAGATCGTGGAAGTGAAGTGCAAAAAGAAATCTTCAAAATACTTCAGCTTTACACAGTGCATCTGGAGTAGGTCAGTGCCAAAATTAGTGCAGGTAAAACAAAAACCGTATTTTTACAATTGAATGTCAGCTTTTGACTTCAAATAAGACCTTTTTTTTTTTTTTTAATAAGTTAGAATTATATTTGAAAAGCTACATTTGATCTGACAGACCCAATCTGTTCATGGTCTCCACCTGTGTGGAAAATGGCTCAATTATCTGTTCTTACTTAATTTATGATGGTAATAACATCTTTCACACTGAAGTGCAACAGTATGGTAGAGTTTTTTTCAAAAAGCAAACCAAAATGAAAAGAAGTAAGCATTCTTAAAAATCAAGGAAATAATCTAGAGAAGCACAGATCTGGGGAAGTTGCAATACCATCACACAAAGGCACTGCACATACCTCCAAGTTTTATTGTAGTTCATCATACAGAATGGAAAAAAACATCATGAAACTACAGCCACATTGTCTAGATCAGGCTATGCCAATAAACCTAGTTGCTGAACAAAAAGTGCCACTTATCTGTGAGCCTATGATGCCTGTTGTCACTCTGAGTTGCAGACGTCAGAGGCAGCAAATGAAAAGGAAATTTACAAGTCAACAATCCCCAAGGCATTGCATAAACAAGGCCTTTATGGAATAATGGCAAGGAAGGAGCCATGGCTGAAAAAAAGTACTACACAGATGTGGTAGAATGTCTTAATCTGATGAGACTAAAGTGGAACTTCTTGGCTTGAACACTAAGCATTATGTGTGGTTTAAGTCTAACTCCTCTCCAACCAGGTGCCACCACCCTCACTGTTATTGTAGGGGCAGCACCATGGTGTGGCAATGCTTTTCATTAGAAGTGTCTGACAATATGCTCCTGGACTATTGGGGGAAATGAATGCTGCACAATACAAGTGGATCCTGAAGAAAATCTGCTCCTTTCTGCCAGAAAGCTTAAATTGTAGAGGATGTTAGTCTTTCAACAGGTCAGTGACCCAAAGCCAGTGCCAGAGCAACAAATGAGATGCTTAAAAGAAAGAAAATGAATATCTTTGAGTGGTTTAGTCAGACTCTTGACCTTATCCCCACTGAAACATATATGGTTAGGCCTAAAACTGCTGTCCTCTGCTGTTCCTCAAGTATTCTGAAACAGTTTGAACAATTTTGCAGGGGGCAGTAGGCAAATCATGTTCAGTGAACTTGTGCAAAATTAATAGAGACTTATCCAAAAATACTACTTGCTATAATACAGTAGTTGTGAGAGATGGTTCAACCAAGTATTGAACTTGGGCATTAATACTTAATGATTGGTTTAAGTTTTTGGAATTAATATTTTAATTTTTATTCATTTTTAGGCAGCACTGTGAAAGACTGTCCAAGTTAGATTTAGATTCCCAGGTTTTGATAATTTATGTGAAAAAAGAGTTGCGTACTTATTCAGTATTTCTAAAGTGATATCAGTAAACTAGCTGTGTTACCCAGCTTTTGCTAGGAAATTTCATAAGATAATTTACATCAGTTGCAGTGCTATTGGTTAATCGGGTGTATCAGAAGTACTATGTAACTAAGTGCTTTTCTGTATATAATATTTATAGGGTTTTGATCTAAATGTAATTGGCAGGCAATGAGGTGTAGTGGTTAAGACTTTGGTCCTAGGAGTTGAAACGCTGAAATTGTGGTTTCAAATTCTGCTGCTGATAGTGTGTGTCCGTGAGCCCATCCTTTCACCTACCTGTGCCTCAACTGGAAACAAAAGAAATGTAGCCAGTTGTCTCTCATATGCTGTAAGTTACCTTGGATAACTGTAACAATCAAATAATAAGTAATATTATTATTGCTAGATCACTTGAGCTGCCTACTCTTGAACACGCAGTACACAATTGTTAATGAATAAAGCATTCCTGCATTATATCAATTACTGTTTATCTGCTTTTTTGTTAGTGACTTGGCTTTTGTTGAAGGTTATTGCAGCTCAGTTTTACTAGAAAGTGTATTGTTTTAAATTGAAACTGGTAACGAAGCATATTTATCATTATTTGATGTGTAAGACTTCCATACGTTTACGCTGTTAACTCAAGTTCAGTATTTCTTTTCATATTTTTCAACAGTTATATGTTGTCCCCTTTTAAAATTAGCAGATGTGAATGTACTGTATTTGCAAAGCAGTGCTTCAAGTGAATACTTATAAATGCTGGTATGGATGTTCAGTGTATAATTTGTAAATTTATGATTTGAAGAAGCCTTAGCAGTAGATGTATTATGAGGGCCAAAACTTTTATTAGAATTTTATAACAGTTAATTCTCATTAAGAAATTATTTAAATAGTTACGATTATCAAAAACAAACGGGGTATGAATAAAGTAAATTAAGGCATTTTTGTCAAAATGTGAGTATTACTATTGAACTTACAGGCCTGCATACGTTTAGGAATATTGTGGACTGCTTTTGCCCTAGGTCAGGGAATGCAGGAGTCAAATAGGTTTTGTAAATCTCACATCATTATCTACTACCTTGGTTTTCCTTTCAACTTAATAAATTTTTTTCAATTTTCCAGGTAAAAAAAGGACCATCCGAAGAAGACTAAAACAAATGCCTGCTTAATGGACGGCTTTTTCAGGATACCTAGATCTGTACCAGACCTGAAACTGTTGATACAGTTCTGTGCCCTGAGAGAGGAGAAATACAAAAACAAACACTGCTTCCAGAACCAGTCTTTGCAAGCAAGCTTCACATTGGTGATAAAAGAAACAAAATAAGAAAAGCTTGTGAGAGAACACGTAGGGCATCCATTCCTGCTTCACCAAGACTTATTTTTATTGAACTTTTAAAATATTAAAAAAAAAAAAAAAAAACTTGGATACTCAAATGCGTGGTCCCAAAATGAAAAATAGTTGCATTTTACCAGGAAAAGTGCTGTCACAAGTCTTATTTGTTTCTGCAAGAGTCAAGTCGGTATGACTTTAAATAAAATTTCAAGCCAAATACAGTCCAAATTGCCTACTCGCAAGTGCAAATGAATTTATATCTGCCACCATGTCTTGCAGCAGCTGAGGAGGATTTTTGTTGTTTCTGTGGGAAACTAAACAATCCTAGTGGACCTAATATCATATTAAAATCTAGCAGGTTTTTTTTCCCCCCCTGGTTATTTTTAAAGTGTATGTATTCTCTGGCTTAGTTCCCATTAAACCAGTCTCTGTGGATTTTTATCCTTCACATTTCTCATCGATGGTTTTGTTCACATTTTATCTGGATACTATGATAATTAAAAATTTCTTTTACTAAGGCCTTTTGTTTTTACCTTGGTGCAAATTTTACACTTGTATAATGGAACAAAAGGAGGCACAGAGAATCCGCTCTTGGGCATTTTTATAATACAACAATGGTGGTTTAAGGTGTTAAAAAAAAAAAAAAAAAAAAAAAAAAAATTAAAAAAGCTGTTGGATTTTAGTTGCTTGCAAAGACAAAAAATCAGCAGATAAACTAAAATATTGATACATTTTGAGTGTTTTTAGAGATTGAAAATATTTTTAAAGATGTTATGCCAGTTTGTCTCCATGTTTAATGATCATTTTATGTTTTATTTAGTGAAAAAAATAAATGTTGCATTGATATGATTCCATGCATTGTTTGGCATAGTTGTGTACATCCTTATGTACACATGACCATATTTAATTTTTTTTGCCTAAAATAAATGCTTTTAGGTGTCACTTGGTGATTATCTTTTGTTTTAGTTACAGTTTTTAAAACACCAGCACAGAATAAAATATTGGTTTCTAATTTGTTCTGTCATTTTTAATTCTTATCCTCTTGCCTTTTGAAATTATAAAATGCTAAAACTTAGTTGTAAATACCTCTTTGAGGCAAAATGAGTTAGTGTAGTTAAAATCTCAAACCAAGGGATTTTAAAAGCATAAATTGTGTAGCAGTTGCCAAAATGGTAAAAGCAAAAATAACGTATTTTAAGACGGTGATCAAATGTACATGGGACTCAAAAATACTTATGCTAGTAAAACATTTTCATAATGTCCTAAATTTTCCTAATCTTTCTCAGCTATTTAGGCCTCATTTATTTTGCATTTTGAGCATCCAATATCACTTGTGCTTTTTTAAAATTTTGAGAGCATGCAGACATACTATTATTTATTACATGTAAAACTCAAGCATGCCAGTGACAAGGATCTTGTTCAGATTTTAAATGAAAGTTGACATGTTGAAGTTTAATTTGTTTTCCCGGCAATTTAAAAAATGCCGTTATACATTAGTTTGTTTTAGTGCAGAAAATTTCTTTTGTAACTTTTTATTTTCTTGTAAAACTTGTATGCTCTCAGGTATAATATTTATCTCAGATTATTATGCAGGACTTTAGATGATCTGCATCTCAATTTCTTAAATCAGTAGTCAGAAATAAGGACACAAAGTTGTGGCTTTATATTTCTTTAGTTTTATTGTCTGTGCACCTTATTACATTGTGTCTAAACATTTTTCATCTTTACTCTGCTAGCACTGAACAGAGACAGTAGGAGGTTTATTAACATTCTTATTACAACTTACAAACACAAAAGTTTTAAACCTTTAACATCTGTACAGTTTTCCTTATGCCACCACAAGAACTGAGATAGCATCTCTTCACAGCTCAGACATGGACAATATTTGTCCTTTCTGTAATTCTACTGAACAAAATTTATGAAATCATCACATTGAAAAGAGTTAGGCACATCTTTTTCAGTTCATTGCCTAAAACGATGCTTAAAATTAACCCATCTTTTTAACGCCAGACAATGAATGAGGGTCCTTGATGTAACTGGAAACTATTCTGAATAATCTTTGTATTTTTCCAAGAATTGTTACCAATTCGTTTAGTATTTTCTGTGGTATGTTTTATTCTTATGTTATGTTCCACAGTACTCTGGGGGATGAAAGGTCCCCCACAGTAAGAACATTGTCAGGGAAATGACATGCTTCGTTCCCAGTTCCATTTGAGTTCTGTATAGGTTCTTCCCACACAGAAAGATGCAGAGCTCCTATTGAAAATAACCTTGTGTCTGGTAAGCTTTTTTTTCCCTTTCTATTCTTCAGATTACACAGCAGATTCGAATCCCCTGTTATCCCTCCAAAAATAGTTGGTCCTTAAAACCATAGCAAATGTCACTAATTGGACAAGTTTTAGTCATCTTAATATTGGGACAGCTCCTACATAAAAAGGAATCTGGGAATAAATTTAATAGTATAAGCTTAATGTTAAGTCCATGAAGGTTAATATAGCACACAACTGTAAAAATACTTTTTCTAACATTATTCTCTGTTGTGGTATATCATGTTATGCAAGTCAGTTTTCTTTTGGCTTCATTGTATGACTAGACTTGAGAAAAGACAAACCTGTTTTTTCTTCAGAATATACCTGCAGCCAATACCGTTGTAATAAGATTA
>JANRMT010062808.1:52716069-52719299 GCA_026402145.1 Polypterus bichir lapradei
AACACTGTCTTCCTTTAGCGGGACATTCACTTTTTCCACCGTGTGCTTTGTTTCTGCAGTAGCTGCAGTTATGAATAATATGTTTGTATGTATCAGACGCTTCATATTTTTTTGCTGCCTTTTCAATTGTGTAATTCGGTTTTTGTTCAGCGCTCTTTGGAACTGTTGCTTTTTGTCTGTGCACTGCGTCAGTTCACGTGAGCCGCTCGGTGTACATGCATCGAAGTTTCCCAGCTGTGCTGGTGCCATGTCGTGCTATGTTCATGGCTGTATTTAATGTTACCTTAGACCAGGCACTTAAAACTTTCTCTCGCAGTTTCGCTGAGTTTGTGCCAAACACCACCCTGACCATCTCATCTTCCTCTGCATAACCACAGTCCTTCACCCGTTAATATTTACCCGTGTCAGTTTGCTATTGGATTGCCGCTGACTGACGGCCTTATATGGGCAGGCACTAAATTACAAACGCTAGCGGCAGCCTGTCTATGAACTTAAAGTGTAGGTTTACACTGTGCTTTGTTTCCGAAGTAGCAGAACTCATGAATATGGTTGTATATGTCACTCGCTCGCTTCTTATTGTTTCGCTGCCTTCTCAATTATATAATGCATGTTTTCTTCAGCGCTTTTTGGGCCTCTTCCTGGTTTTCTACCTACTGCGTGATTACGTGGGAGGCGTGATGATGTCAGACGAAACTCCGCCCCCACGGGTTTCAAGCTCATCTCCGTTACAGTAAATGGAGAAAAACAGCTTCCAGTTATGACCATTACACGTAGAATTTCGAAATGAAACCTGCCCAACTTTTGTAAGGAAGCTGTAAGGAATAAGCCTGCCAACTTTCAGCCTTCTACCTACACGGGAAGTTGGAGAATTAGTGATCAGTCAGTCAGTCAGTCAGTGAGGGCTTTGCCGTTTATTAGTATAGATAGAGAAAGTACTGGAATCGTGAAAAAAATTCGACCTCGAGATTTTGATGAATCTTGACATTTTAGACCTTCCAGGGTCCAAAAGTTCCATTTTTGAAATTGTCTGTCTGTGTGTAAATATGTTAACTCGGAATACACTTTGTTCTGAGTCAATAAGATTTTATACATCTGCTTTATATCAAAAATAAGGAATCCTATCAACTTTTGGGCCATTTCCTACAACTGGAAATGGTACTTCAACTGAATACTTTCACGAATTTTCAAGTAAGCTTTGATTATAATAACAGATAGATGATTCAAATTTTGTATAAATATTTATAATGATAAAAGGCAAACAGATAATGACATTTGAGAAAAATTACTCAAATGGAAGTAGTATTTTATTTAAACAACCATCCAAATTTTTTGTACCATGGAACTATAAATGTGTACATGATATTAAAAACTGTATTCAATATAATGCATATTCTTTCAATAACTATTAATTTTTATTTTAATTCATACATCATCAGTTTAACAGTAATGTGTAAATATAAAGATGCAATGAGAACAATTAGCTGCTACGTCCCCATTGTGTTCCTGGTAATGCATTTAATTTTTATATATTTTTTTTTTAATTTCCACCTCATTATCATAATATAGCTAAATGCATTTTTACCTATAACAATTTATTGCAACAAATATTATAATACCAACAATTTTTCTATGTTTTTAGGTGACTATAAGTCTTTTTTACTTTGCACGTAATCTAGGTAATGCATATGTAATCATGAAAAAATTTCCACCACCATTTTCAACCTCCCTAAGTGCCCAAATATTTTAAAATAAAGTTTGATTACAAATAGAGATAAATGATCGTGTATCGATATTATTAATTGGTTACAATGAGAAACAAAGACATATGGTATTTTAGAAGTATTGTGCAACTGGAAGTGGCTTTGATGACCACCTTTCTCAGTATACGAGAAAGTCGAGGGGAGCACACTCCCGTTTTTTTGTTTTTTTTTTTTTTTTCTCCTTTCAAATTTAACTCCTACTTTAATCATTATTCCAAAAATTTACATTTCATTATTTTTCATATGTACTGTATGGATATTTACAAATTAATCTGTTTTGCCTCATTGGTTAAATATTTCCCTACTTGGATTTTTTTCCAACCCAATGTTTCTTTATGCACAGCATTAAGCACCATATACAGCATATTTGCCCAGTTTAAATATACTGTAAAACACAGTGTAGCTGCTGTGTGTCTTCAAAATTCAAAATAAAAATAATTCAGAGAAAGAGAAAAGATGGATTTATCTAACATTTCAATTTCAGGCTTCAACATTTCTTCAGGTTACTTTGTGACATTACTATGTACATCACTATTCATGTTATAATGTACTGTATGTTACAGTGTACAATGAGAAAACCATATGCACTTATCCCTTGCCATTTGGAAACAATGTGGAATTATTTTGCTATTACATCAGAACTGTAAATGAAACATCATTGCTATCTTGATGTTTTTTAGCTTATAAGAAATAGATAATGAAAGATTCTGCTTTATTTTTTTTGTATTCTTTGTATCAATAGAAAGCTGTATATATTATCTAAACTAACAGCGTTATCTCATTAAGAATGGCTCTCATACACAAGATCTACCAAATGAAAATTCAGCAAAATCAAAATATTTAGTGTTCAAAGAGGACAATACAAGATACTTGTTAAAGGATAAATTTGGAATATTTCAAGTCAGATATTTCTTCCCAACCATGCAATTTATTTTACATATGAAGTTGCATTCTAAAGTGAGTCACTTTTTATAAATCTTTAATACCTAGTCTAGTTTAAAATGGACTTCAAGTTTAAACATGTAAACCTAACCCATAATACTTGCTGAATATATTCACTTTGAAGGGGCAAAGATTCTAATTTATGAAAATTTGCCTTCCACATTTCTAAGACATTTTTATGACAACTCAAAGTAATCGGGAAGTACCGTAGATCCCCGAATACAAGCCGACCCGGTATATTAGCCAATCCCCTTCTCTGCCTACTAAATTACATGTATTTGCCGATGACCGGTATTTAAGCCGACCCCCTTCTCCAAGCAAAATGTTCTAAATTTCCTTAAAAGTGTCTCTTCGGGTATATTTATAATGTTTATCGGCGAGAATTTGAGACTGCCGGCATTTTTGATGGAAACCAGGAAGTGATTGCGGAGAAGTTTGGTAAATTGGAACCTTTGTGTTGAAACTATATACGCAAATACGGTACATCGGCGGGTGGATTTCCGGAGACTTGTTATAAATTTGATTAAC